>BMAC01000530.1:587928-633795 GCA_014905375.1 Phtheirospermum japonicum | reverse complement strand
TGAATTGCATATTTGTTCATATTAAAATTGTCATTAAGAAGTTATGTTGGTGTTTGATTGGGTTGATTCATAAGCCTAGATGAAATAGAATTTAACTGAGCAGCACATAAGTTTAATTTAATGTGCTGAGCCTTGATGATCGGAAGGATGATAGCTCGGTTGCAATGATGGTCGAGTTGCCGGATGTTGGCGAGTGGAAGAAGGTGCTGAGGAGGCCATTGAAGTTCTATGGTAATATGTGGGAGTCTTATGATAGTTCAGATTATTGTTTCTGTTTACGCAGGTGATGTGTTTGATGGTATGCCTCTGAGACAGATTATTGTTTAGTTTTAATTATTTTTGTTTACACTGGTTGTTGCTTGTAATTAGAATGTGATTATTGTAATTTAAATTATTGTGTCGTACAGGTTTTTTATACATATTATGTTTGAAAATGGCTTGACTCTATATTTTTATCTCTCACCCAACACCACTTACTAAAAGAAATTTTGTTTTTTTTCTCACACTGGTCATTGCAAAGGTACTTGAAGGTATTTCTGTTGAATCCGGGTCCGACTTGCAGAAGGTTCTGAGATTCTACACATGCACGTCTCCATCGAGCTCTGTTCAAAAGCTTGAAGACTTGCTTCCCGTTTCCGAAGTCGCATGGGAGCATTGCTATTCTTAATATCTGCATTGTTGTCTCGAGGACTGGTATGTTATTTTTACTATAGATGTCCTTTATAGACTTGTCTTACCTGTGAAATTAAAAAATGGTTAATTTTCAGGACTGTTAATATCTTGGCCAGCTCAATCTAACCTCACAAATTCAAAAAATCCTAGAGAGTAAATGCAAATTAATTAAGTGCGTCTCGTTCATTTTTGCCCATATCTTGAGATTAGCCAAAACCTAGCCTCATTTCGAATTTCCAAAAATCACTTGAGCTTAGCCAAAGTCCACGCCACACTAATAAATGAAATAATTAACACACCTCTAATTTTCTTACCATAAGTGATAGGTACATTATGTTATATATATGATCAGGTAGGGGATCAATTTTCTTTGGCGTGTGTTTAATTTGTAGGCTATTTACCAACCTTATTTTCAATCTTTAAACTTGATGATAAGAAAGGTTTACTATGTATATTACTTAGTTCTTGAGTTGGAGTACCTTGATTCAGGTTCGAGAGGAATTTCTTTATTTCTAAAATAGGTGTGATGTACGAAGAAGAAAGAAGATAAGAAATGTAAATCATGTGCGCAGCAATGTTTCAAGCATAGATAAACAAAATTCTTACTTAAAGCGTTAGTTGAAAGGTCGAATAATTCCTGCGAAACACACAAACCTTATATTATACGCACAAAATAAAATAAAACGTTAGGTAATAACTATCTTTAACATCCAAAAAGGTGCTTATAACTATTAGCGGGAAAAAAAGAAATACCAATCGTTTTTCACAACTCAATTATTTCTACGAAAAATGTAGCTTAATTACCAAATATATATTGCATAACTTCAAGTCCCACACAAACACAGAGATGAAGTTCCCATATATATAAATAATCATGGAAAGTGGAATAAGGGACCAAACTGATCCAACGGCCAGGAATTATGCCCAAAGTTGTCCACCAACCCAGCGTTAGGCTCTTGGATGTTCCCAAAAGGAGCCATACTGAGAGGATCATCCAGGAACGAAGCGGGCAGTTGGTCGATAAAGCTAGCGAGACGCGCACGTGCGAGAATAAGGTCGTGCTGCAGCTCCACCATCTTGTGCTGCAGTGACGCTATAGCGCCGATGCAGCCGTAGACCGGGTCCTGGAGTCTCAACCTCGGCCTCGTAGACGAGCGAGTTCACCGTGTCCTCCCGCTGATCCTCGGCCACCTCGTTGAGGATCTTGCTGACGTTGCTGGCTCCAAAGACCTTGTGCACTTTGGCGAACTTCTTGGGCTCGTCGCCCCGGAAATAAGGTGCGAATAGGCAGTTTGGGGTGCATCTTCGTTTCAAGAACTTGCAGGCTGCGCAGGAAGAGGTTGAACGAGGTTCTTGGCTCTTCATAATGGCTTCTTTTCTTTTTTTTTTTTTTTGTTGATTTTGGTATTTGCTTCTTATGTTTAGTCCATCCACATGTATACTAGCGTAAGCCCAATATGAGACATGTGTTTGATATTGATTAAAGAAAAAAAGGGGTTCTCCGCATCTTATTAATTGGCCAATTAACTATGTTAGGGAGTTGTAATTATGACATTTGAGGTTTCAAGTTTGAGTCCTAGGTGGGCGGTTGTTTTTTTATTGGTGGAAATAAGGAATTTTCCTAGGTAATAAATTAGATATTAGGTAATTTGTCCTCAACCCTCTTCTTATCGTTTATTTATTTTACAGGAAAATTAATTAAATCATATTCGTTGATTCTAGATTCATTTTTTCAGTTGTTGAATTAAAAAAAAATCATATTAATTGAATCATGATTCGGAAATAATGAGCAAAAACAAAAACCTTTTTATTTCCAACAATTCGTCCACTGTATTTTAGAAATTTCAAAAATCAATTAAATTACATTTATGATTCTAGATTCATAATTTCAAAAATCATTAACATTTTTTTTTCTTTTTTAAAGGTCCAATCGATGAAGACGACGAGGATGAAGATTGAACGACATTTATGTACGAGGATGTCCAAAGTGTTCCTACCTTGATCGACTGGACGGAGATAGGTGCAGTAACTTCTGTCAAGGCTCAATTCAAATGCAGTACGATAATTATTTCCTTGATTAATTCTCATATGCTGATTATTATTCAACGAGTATATCATTAATTAACTATAGCAAATATATATAATTTTTGTAGGTAGCTACTGGCCTTTTGAAGTGGTGGTGGGCAGGAAAGTAAATTTCATCTGAATGAGGAAGCTTTTCTAGCTGTCGGTGCAAGAGTTAATCGAATGTGGTAGCCGAATATCAACTCAAGCGGAATTTGATCGATGACTTGAGGACAAAATACATCAACAATTTCAAAGTTAAATCCATCAAGTCATTCGATTATAATATTCTCGACCCTAAGGAAAATTAAATAACACACAAAAATAAAATCTCCGAGSAAGAATTTCAGAATATTAATTAAGGCAAAATTACAATTCTAAAAATTAAGCATCCGAGAGAAACTTAGAAAAAATTGGGGCAAATGATTGGAAGGTTACATTTTCAACGAAGAGGAGGTCGGAGTTGACGAATGTGCCAATTATTCCGGCGATAATTGTGGTGGGTCCAGTGAGCAAGCACCATTTTCTGTATATCATTCTCTCGAGCAATTCTTCCTCTCTATTTCTCTATCTKTCTTCAGCTCCGGATCGAGCATCTCTTTGTCGGGGCTCGCCTGTTTTCCAGATAATTCCAAGTAAGGCACGAGATTGATCACTGGAATCTGCTTAACTGGGTCTTAGAGATAGAAATATGCATGTCGGCGGTCGCCCTCACACTTTCGTGATTGGGAAATGGCTAGGTTTTAACTAATTCATGACTCTTTTTGGAATTCTCGAAGGAGGGCGAACCAACTTGAATCATGGTGGGGTTTTGGATTTGGAGAAGATTTTGAAGGTTGAATTTGGGGTAGATTATAAGCGACGGGCGTTTTGGCTAAAACCAACCTTGTTTTTATTGGRAGCGCTTCTGCAAATATGCGCTGCCRGATTTCACTTTTSGCAGCGGTTATATCATAGAACCGCCACRCGGTGTTTTTATTGGCAGRGCTTCTTCAAATAAGCGCTGCCCGATTTCATTATTGGTGGCGGTTATTTTATAAAACCGCCACCCGGATGATTTTTTTATTATTATTATTTTCATAAGCAGCGGTTTTTTACTAATAAGCGCTGCCATTTCACTTTTTGAAGCGGTTTCGCTTTCAACCGCCACTTATGAAGCGCCACCAATCAACTTTTTTCCACTAGTGGGTTTATAATTGACCCATATGTGCTGTGGTGTTGATGGTTTACTTTTTGTTTGGATGAATGTGATTGGATTGTGATGGTGTGTGTGCGTGTGTTAGTGGTAGGTGGCCTGCATTTTTTCATTGCATGAAGGTTTGATGCAAAATGCCTCAGTTTCTACTATTTCCAAGTGAAGTGTAAGAGGTTATTATTTATTTATTTATCTGTGTGGGTAAAAGTTAAACTAGCAGTTATAATCGTTAATCTAAAGCATCACTTGTGTTTTACCGATGGTGATTAAATGAAATAAAATCAGTAGTATGATATTACTAACACTAAAATATAATTATATTTCATTTAATTTCTTATGCCATCAAGCCTAGTGAAGCAGCTTTAGTGTGTTTTGCCTAGCCGAGATGCGATTGCCCCTTTTCTTTTTACTCTGTTACTGTTAGTATATATTTTTGGGATAATTACAAAAGTGCCCTAAGGTTTGACCTAATTATAGAAAAATCCTATAAAATGATGGACATTTAATAGTAAAGTGTCGAACACTAATTAGTAGAATACTAAAATAAAAAGTACTAAATCTCAACTAATAATAAACTAATATAAAAATTGAACCTAGCTATTACCATATTTTAGTGTTTTTCCAATATTTTTAGAAAATTAAGGTTTAACTGCTCAAAAAAGGTATAAATATTTATTAAAATCAGATGTAAATGTACCATAATATTGGTGAACATTTATCAATGAAATGATAACCATTTTGCAAATAAGAAGGATGTTGAGAATATGTAGTTACACACACCGAAATGGAGGAATATAATGGCCGGCTCGAGGGAAGGGCTGAGCTTCGAGCCTTAAATATTGACTAGTTTGAATACCCGCATATTATGCAGGCATACATAAAAAATGCATAAAAAATATAAAATTTATCAAAAAATTTTATTAAGTTTAGAAAGTGTATTATTTCTTAGAAATATTTCTTAAATTTGCGTTTTTTTATCTAACAACTTATTTTCCGTATATTTGCAAATGCTACCAATTATAGAAAATCCCAACTCTGAATTGTCTTGATGCGCAGGATTCCAACTCTATAATTCAAGATGAAAAGCGATTTCGTGAAGGTGTCATAGGCTGGTGTCGCTCAGCTCCCCCCTCCATCAGACAAAAAGTATAAGTTGTCTTCACTTCTAACTACTATCTTTTTATGTTGCATTTTTTTTTATATGAAATGACTTTTAAAATACAATCACTTCAATATCAGTAACAACGATTGTTATAATTAGTATAAAATACTTAATAAAAAATTCTATCCTCCTTCATATTTAGCTCTTCGATCTTTTACAAGTGATGGATCGGAGTTGGATGAATACAATTCGCGTAAGCAAGGAATATGAAGATGGAGTGGATTTTTTATAAATTTGCTAAAGTGAATCAATTAGAACCTAGTGATAAGTTTTGGTGTCCTTGTATTAACTATTTGAATGGGAGATGACATGAGAACCATATGATGAAGGAACATCTTTTGTGTGATGGTATAAAAAAGAATTATACGGTATGGACATGGCAAGGCGAAGTGTTCGACATTCCACCCGAGACGACTGAGCAAGCTTATGGGCAACGCACTAGTAGAGATGTCGATGATCAAATTAAGGACGAGGACAAACTTGAGGACATGATACGTGATGTTGGTCAAGAATCCTTTCAAGAAGCACATGTGCATGATATTTTGAAAACTGATTCAGAGAAGGCTTTGTTCCCTGGGTGTAAAAACCTCACACGCTTGTCAGAAACGTTAACGCTAGTCAATATTAAAGCACGCAATGATTGGAGTGATAAAAGTTTCACTGAATTGCTTGAGCAGTTGAAAATGATGTTTCCAGAAGATAACACTTTGCCAAGATGGCACTACGAGGCAAAGAAGATATAGGATTGGAGTACAAGAAGATACGCGTGTCGTAATGATTGTATATTATATAGAAATGAGTACGAGTCATCAGATAAGTGCCCTAGGTATGGGGTATCACGGTACAAAGAGAGATCGGGTGAATGTAGTAGCGACGAGAGCACAAACCGACGTTCCCCAGTGAAAGAGGTATAGTATCTTCCGACCATTCCTAGGTTTAAATGTTTCTTTGCTAATGCAGAGATGCAAAGAACCATACGTGGCATGCAGATGGGAGAAAATGCGATGGCAAGTTGCGACATCCGGCGGATTCTTCTCAGTGGAAGAAAATTGATCGTTTGATTTAAGATTTCTGGAGCAAATCATGAAACCTTTGGCTTGGACTTGCTACAAATGGAATGAATCAGTATGGTAATTGATTTGTACATTTTTGTATGTGATTTTCGTGTGTTTCTGCATTGTGTTTTGTTTGCTTTTACGTGTTTTAGGTTTATCTTTTTCTCGTTTTTCTTCCTTTTGATGTATTTCATTTCGTATTGTGTTTAATGTTTTTCTACTCTATTTTATAAGTAATCTAATTTTGCTTTATTTTAGAGTTTCAGATCAAAACGAAGAAGGCAGGACGAGAGACGTGCCGAAGCCCTGCAAGCACGGCTACCAGAGCATGCGTCGGTCGACGCACCGTCGACGCAAACTTGCAGTTGCGTCGATCCTGGCTCACGTCGGTCGATGCACTGCCTGGTCGACGCAAGCGCCTGGTACGCGTTGACATCGACGCTCCGCTTGCGTCGGTCGATGCTCCAGCATTTTGAGCGGTTATTCTCGGGAAAAACTATAAAAACCCGGCGTTTTCTTCATTTGTAGGGTGCTCGAACTTGGGGGAAGTTCGAAAATTTCAGAGACCCCTCGATTCTTGCCCCCTTTTGATCACACGCATGATTCGAGTTGAAGAGTGAAGATAGCAAGTTCAAGTCTTCGTCTCCTCGTTTGTTCTTCGTCTCTGTTTTACTTTTCAGCTGTTTAAATTTTAGTTTCTCAGATTTTAGATGTTATATTAGTTTTTCAGACATTAGATGTTAGATAGATTAGTTAGTAGTTAGTAGTTTAATTTCTCGTTTCAACATCGTAACTTTTCTCGGTCAATTTCGTAAGCTCTCATTTTCTCATTTTTGATGCTTAGTAATTTGTAGGTTTTTAATTGTATGTTTATTATAGTAATTGTTCATTTGAATTCCTTTGATGCTTGAGTTTAAATGCTTTGGTTGAAATTACGATATTGATTATATTAATTTTTATTCGGCTAATTTATCGGTCCAGTGCCCAGGGTCATTTTAGACAAAATTGGGATTGACAACCCTGATCGTGGAGATGATTCTAGCGCAATAGAACCCTCGCTTTCTTAATCATTTTAAAGGCTTTTGATTTTATTTAATTGTCTTAGATGTTAGAAACTCCCCAAACCAAATTGGATCGCGTGTTTAGTTTAGTCTTTTCTTTCATTTTCTCGTTCGTAGAACCAAACACCGGAATAACTTTCGATTAGTCTTCCTTGTGATTCGACTCGAGTTCAACTTACCGCCTAAAGCTTCTCTGTTCTCTTGCGGACGAGCTTTTTATTTTTAAATAAAAAGTAGGTGTAAAATGTTCGATTCAAAATTTGGCGCTATTGCCGGGGAAGGCTAAAGGTCGTCGATTCTTAGTGTTTGCTCTTAATGACTTTGTTAGTTTTCTTATTTATTTGTTTGTGTTAGTGTTCATTTGTGATTCTTGTTTTTGTTGTTTTTGTACTTTTTTAGTGCATTTAATATCGATTTTTGAGTTTTGTGCTTTGTAGCCACATTTTTGAAGACTATCAATTATTTTGATTGAAGATGGTGGATTATCGAGCTAGTTAGTTATATGATGACCCTTACGCTCCAACTTTTGATTGTCAAGTCCTTCCATCATATTATGACCCGTATGCTCCGAGCGGTCGAGAATGGGCCCATGCTTTTGATCATTTCGGCCCATGTCCTTCATTTTGCTATGGTCTGGGCATGGATGCTTATGCACCGTCTCGTGGGTATTATGATTCGGGTCATGACGATTCTTATGCTCAATTTGCCCCGCCTCATCCGAACGTGGACTCGTATGCTCCACCGTATCAAGATTTCTATTCTTCGAGCCACGGTGTTTATAATCCACCCATCTCCGATGCATATACTTCGAGCGGTGACCCTTACGCCACAGTTTCTCAAGATTTGTCCATGTCCCTTTTATCGGAATTGGAATCTTTTATAACCAAGATTTCGGATTGGGATGAACGGATGGATGAAAGCATGGATCACTTTGAGATTAAATTAGAGCAACTTTTCATACAGGCGTAAGGGCTTGACCAACCTTGTCGTGAGGGGATGCCCATTGTGGATGTGGAAGATTCCATATTGGTTGAGGAAAGTTCAAGTTCTGATGATCTTTTAAACAAGGTGTGAAAGGAAGTACAATTGGTAGGTGAGGCGGAAAAGTTGGAAGTCGGCATTATCTTTCCCTTGCTTTTTGAGGATTTTGTACAAGACTATGTGGGAGAGTCACCTTCGGGTTAATTTATTGAACCTCATGACGTGCCACCTGACGCTTTGTACGAACATGAGATGGAGGCGTTTGAAGAGGTTGTCGAGAAGGAGCCCGTTTGCCCTCTTTTAAGCCCAATTCTGAATTTTCATGACTTTGAGGGCGTTTAGGCGGTGATCAAGGGAACAATAGAGCATGGTTTGGTTGATAGACGTTTCATGTTCTCGAAAGATTTTCTAAGTCTTCCTTCGATCGAGGATCACCCCGTGTGCCCATTATCCTTTGATATATTCGAGGTGATCGATTACTCGCGGTTTCGACCTCCGAAGCTAGTTGGAGTGTTTTGTATCTCAGGTTGTGTTTTTTGTGCCTGCCTTGATGATAATCATCGCCAATTCTTTCTCTTAGATAATAAAAAGGCATGGCACGATCGTTATTTATTTTTAGACCCGGGATGACATCAAATGGAAATGTCGTCGAGCTAGAGACGTTAAACAAGCACTTCTTGGAAGGCAACCCAAGCATTTTAAATTTGTTTGTTTTTGTGTGTTTTTGTTTCTTTTTGTTTTGGGTTCCCCTCGCCTTTGAAGCCCATTTGACGCTTTCGGACGCTCGACTCATCACCACAAGCGCTATTTTAGGGACGTCTCTCTCTTTCTTTTTTCTTTTACCATACATAGCTTAATTTTTCGTATTATACAATGTGGACATTGTATGGTTTAAGTGTGGGGGGGTTTGTCCTTGGTTTGGTTAGTAAATTTTTGTATGCTTGCTTTTGGTTGATTTGAGTTGTGTGTATTTATATTTATTGAAACCTTGACGAAGTGACGTGGTTAGATGCTTTGGTTAGGATATTTAGAATTTTGTTTGAACAATAGTTTAACTGTGGGGAATGAAGTGTAAAAAGTCTATGAAGTGTCTTGTCTCCTGTTCCATTCTTGTTTCGTTCTAAAGAGTCAAATACTCTTTACTAGCCACGTTTTCTGATGCCCTCTATAGGATTTTATGTAATTTCTATTTTAGAGACGTTAAAACTCCACGTGCGAAGTTAAAAAAAAAATTTCATTAGTTGCATTCAACAACATAAGATTGGAGCAATGAACTCTCACTGTTGATTGATGTAAATTATGCTCGTTTAGTACTTCATCTCTATGGGTACTCATATATATATAATAAAAATAATAAGTACAAGAAGAGAAATCCTTGTACAACTCAAGTCGTATTTTTTGTTTTTATTTCTTAGATTGTTTTGTTAAAGAGGTGTATAGATGACTGGGCTAGTCGGGTGACGACTTGGCGGTTTGAACAGGGATAGACTTTGGCCGAGGCATGGATGGGTGACGTACATGGAGGTCAACTCATTACTTTTAGGTGTTCGGAAGCTAGTCTAAATCTCTTATCTCAACGTAATCGTATCGTCCTTTTAGTTGAGTTTTCACTCGATTTAATGCATTAACTTCTTGAATCATTTGTATGCATTAGCAATTAGGTCATCGGGTAATTAGATTTTCTTTGTCTACGTCCAATTCTGATTTCTCCTGAGGACAAGCAAAAAGCTAAGTGTGGGGGAGTTGATTTTTACATTTTTGTATGTGATTTTCGTGTATTTTTGCATTGTGTTTTGTTTTCTTTTACGTGTTTTAGGTTTATCTTTTTCTCATTTTTCTTCCTTTTGATGTTTTTCATTTCGTATTGTGTTTAATGTTTTTCTACTCTATTTTATAAGTAATCTAATTTTGCTTTATTTTAGAGTTTCATCTCAAAACGAAGAAGGCAGGACGAGAGACGTGCCGAAGCCCTGCAGGCGCGGCTACCAGAGCATGCGTCGGTCGACGCACCGTCGATGCAAACTTGCAGTTGCATCGATCCTGGCTCACATCGATCAACGCACTGCCTGGTCGACGCAAGCGCCTGGTACGCGTTGACATCGACTCTCCGCTTGCATCGGTTGATGCTCCAGCAAATTGAGCTGTTATTCTCGGGAAAAACTATAAAAACCCAGTATTTTCTTCACTTTTAGGGTGCTTGAACTTGGGGGAAGGTTCAAAATTGCAGAGACCCCTCGATTCTTGCCCCCATTTGATCACACGCGTAATTCAGGTTGAAGAGTTGAAGATCGCAAGTTCAAGTCTTTGTCTCCTCGTTTGTTCTTCGTCTCTGTTTTACTTTTAAGCTATTTAAATTTTAGTTTCTCAGATTTTAGATGTTATATTAGTTTTCCAGACTTTAGATGTTAGATAGATTAGTTTGTAGTTAGTAGTTTAATTTCTCGTTTGAACATCGTTACTTTTCTCGGTCAATTTCGTAAGCTTTCATTTTCTCATTTTTGATGCTTAGTAATTTGTAGGTTTTTAATTGTATGTTTATTAGAGTAATTATTCCGTTAAATTCCTTTGATGCTTGAGTTTAAATGCTTTCGTTGAAATTATGATATTGATTATGTTAATGTTTGTTCGGCTAATTTATCGGTCCACTGCCTAGGGTCATTTTAGAGAAATTGGGATTGACAACCCTTATCGTGGAGATGATTCTGGCACACTAGAACCCTCGCTTTCTTAATCGTTTTAAAGGCTTTTGATTTTATTTAATTGTCGTAGATGTTAGAAAATCCCCAAACCAAATTGGATCGCATGTTTAGTTTAGTCTTTTCTTTCATTTTCTCGTTCGTAGAACCAAACACCGGAATAACTTTCGATTAGTCTTCCTTGTGATTCGACTCGAGTACAACTTACCGCCTAAATCTTCTCCGTTCTCTTGTCGTCGAGCTTTTTATTTTTAAATAAAAAGTAGGTGTAAAAAGTTCGATTCAAAATTTGGCGCTGTTGCCGGGGAAGGCTAAAGGTCGTCGATTTTTGGTGTTTGCTCTTAATGACTTTGTTAGTTTTCTTATTTGTTTGTTTGTGTTAGTGTTCATTTGTGATTCTTGTTTTTGTTGTTTTTGTACTTTTTTGGTGCATTTAATCTCGGTTTTTGAGTGTTGTGCTTTGTAGCCACATTTTTGAAGACTATCAATTATTTTGATTGAAGATGGCGGATTATCGAGCTAGTTAGCCATATGATGACCCTTACGCTCCAACTTTTGATTGTCAAGTCCTTCCATCATATTATGACCCGTATGCTTCGAGCGGTCGAGAATGGGCCCATGCTTTTGATCATTTCGGCCCATGTCCTTCATTTTGCTATGGTCTGAGCATGGACACTTATGCACCGTCTCGTGGGTATTATGATTCGGGTCATGACGATTCTTATGCTCAATTTGCCCCGCCTAATTCGAACGCTGACTCGTATGCTCCACCGTATCTAGATTTCTATTCTTCGAGCTACGATGTTTATAATCCACCCATCTCCGATGCATATACTTCAAGCGGTGACCCTTACGACACAGTTTCTCAAGATTTGTCCATGTCCCTTTTATCGAAATTGGAATCTTTTATAACCAAGATTTCGGATTGGGATGAACGGATGGATGAAAGCATGGATCGCTTTGAGATTCAATTAGAGCAACTTTTCATACAGGCGTAAGGGCTTGACCAACCTTGTCGTGAGGGGATGCCCATCGTGGATGTGGAAGATTCCATCTTGGTTGAGGAAAGTTCAAGCTCTGATGATCTTTTAAACAAGTTGTGAAAGGAGGTACAATTGGTAGGTGAGGCGGAAAAGTTGGAAGTCGGCATTATCTTTCCCTTGATTTTTGAGGATTTTGTACAAGACTATGTGGGAGAGTCACCTTCGGGTTAATTTATTGAACCTCATGCCGTGCCACCTGACGCTTTGTAAGAACATGAGATGGAGGCATTTGAAGAGGTAGTCAAGAAGGAGCCCGTTTGCCCTCTTTTAAGCCCAATTCTGAATTTTCATGATTTTGAGGGCGTTTAGGCTGTGATCAAGGGAACGATAGAGCATGGTTTGGTTGATAGAAGTTTCATGTTCTCGAAAGATTTTCTAAGTCTTCCTTCGATCGAGGATCACCCCGTGTGCCCATTATCCTTTGATATATTCGAGGTGATAGATTACTCGCGGTTTCGACCTCCGAAGCTAGTTGGAGTGTTCTGTATCTCAGGTTGTGTTTTTTGTGCCTGCCTTGATGATTATCATCGCCAATTCTTTCTCTTAGATAATACAAAGGCATGGCACGATCGTTATTTATTTTTACACCCGGGATGACATCGAATGGAAATGCCGTCGAGCTAGACATGTTAAACAAGCACTTCTTGGAAGGCAACCCAAGCGTTTTAAATTTGTTTGTTTTTGTGTGTTTTTGTTTCTTTTTGTTTCGGGTTCCCCTCGCCTTTGAAGCCCATTTGACACTTTCGGACGCTCGACTCATCAACACAAGTGCGATTTTAGGGACGTCTCTCTCTTTCTTTTATGTTTTACCATACTTAGCTTAATTTTTCGTATTATACAATGTGGACATTGTATGGTTTAAGTGTGGGGGGGTTTGTCCTTTGTTTGGTTAGTAAATTTTTGTATACTTGCTTTTGGTTGATTTGAGTTGTGTGTATTTAGACTTATTGAAACCTTGACGAAGTGACGTGGTTAGATGCTTTGGTTAGGATATTTAGAATTTTGTTTGAACAATAGTGTAATTGTGGGGAATGAAGTGTAAATAGTCTATGAAGTGTCTTGTCTCCTGTTCCATTCTTGTTTCGTTCTAAAGAGTCGAATACTCACGTTTTCTGATGCCCTCTATAGAATTTTATGTAATTTTTATTTTGGAGACGTTAAAACTCCACGTGCGAAGTTAAAATAAAATGTCATTAGTTGCATTCAGCAACATAAGATTGGAGTCAATGAACTCTCACTGTTGATTGATGTAAATTATGCTCGTTTAGTACTTCATCTCTATGGGTACTCATATATATATATATATATATAAATAATAAAAAAAATAAGTACAAGAAGAGGTGTATAGATGACTGGGTCATATTTTTGTTAAAGTCGTATTTTTGTTTTTATTTCTTAGATTATTTTGTTAAAAAGGTGTATAGATGACTGGGCTAGTCGGGTGACGACTTGGCGGTTTGAGCAGCTATAGACTTTGGCCGAGGCATGGATAGGTGACGTGCATGGAGGTCAACTCATTTCTTTTAGGTGTTCGGAAGCTAGTCTAAATCTCTTATCTCAACGTAATCGTGTTGTCCTTTTAATTGAGTTTTCACTCGATTTAATGCATTAACTTCTTGAATCATTTGTATGCATTAGCAATTAGGTCATCGGGTAATTAGCTTTTCCTTGTCTACGTCCAATTCTGATTTCTCTTGAGGACAAGCAAAAAGCTAAGTGTGGGGGAGTTGATTTGTACATTTTTGTATGTGATTTTCGTGTATTTTTGCATTGTGTTTTGTTTTCTTTTATGTGTTTTAGGTTTATCTTTTTCTCGTTTTACTTCCTTTTGATGTTTTTCGTTTCGTATTGTGTTTAATGTTTTTCTACTCTATTTTATAAGTAATAATCTAATTTTGATTTATTTTAGAGTTTCAGCTCAAAACGAAGAAGAAGGGACGAGCGACGTGCCGAAGCCCTGCAGGCGCCGCAACCAGCGCCCGCGTCGGTTGACACACTATCGATGCTTGGTCGAAGAAAACTTGCAGTTGCATCAATCCTGGATCGCGTCGGTCGACGCAAGAGCCTGCCACGCGTCGACGCCGGCGCTCCGCTTGCGTCGGTCGACGCTCCAGCAATTTGAGCGGTTATTCTCTGGAAAACTATAAAAACCCGGTGTTTTCTTCATTTTTAGGGTGCTCGAACTTGGGGGAAGTTCGAAAATTTCAGAGACCCCTCGACTCTTGCCCCCTTTTGATCTCACGCATGATTCGAGTTGAAGAGTGAAGATAGCAAGTTCAAGTCTTCGTCTCCTCGTTTGTTCTTCGTCTCTGTTTTACTTTTCAGCTGTTTAAATTTTAGTTTCTCAGATTTTAGATGTTATATTAGTTTTTCAGACTTTAGATGTTAGATAGATTAGTTTGTAGTTATTAGTTTAATTTCTCGTTTGAACATCGTTACTTTTCTCGGTCAATTTCTTAAGCTTTCATTTTCTCATTTTTGATGCTTAGTAATTTATAGGTTTTTAATTGTATGTTTATTAGAGTAATTGTTCCGTTGAATTCCTTTGATGCTTGAGTTTAAATGCTTTCGTTGAAATTATGATATTGATTATATTAATGTTTTTTCGGCTAATTTATCGGTCCAGTGCCTAGGATCATTTAGAGCAATTGGGATTGACAACCCTGATCGTGGAGATGATTCTGGCGCACTAGAACATTCTCTTTCTTAATCATTTTAAAGAATTTTGATTTTATTTAATTGTCGTAGATGTTAGAAACTCCCCAAACCAAATTGGATCGCGTGTTTAGTTTAGTCTTTTCTTTCATTTTATCGTTCGTAGAACCAAACACCGGAATAACTTTCGAGTAGTCTTCCTTGTGATTCAACTCGAGTCCAACTTACCGCCTACAGCTGCTCCGTTCTCCTACGGACGAGTTTTTTAATTTTAAATAAAAAGTTCGATTCACTAATTTGAGTAGTCAACATAGTTCATAGCCCGTGTTGCTTGTTATTTACAATATACCTTCATGGTTGTGTATGAAACGAAAATTTATCTTGCTTTCTATGATGATACCGGGACAAAAAATGCTTGGAAATGACATATATATTTATCTACAACCCTTGATTGAGGACTTGAAAAAGTTGTGGGAGGAGGGGATTTACATGTTTTATGGGTACCGAAGGCAGACTTTCAAGTTGCCTGCTCTCTTATTATGTACCATTAATGATTTTCCAGCATATGGAAACTTGAGTGGGTATAGTAACAAGGGCCATCTCGCATGTCCTATATGTGCAGACGAAACGAGCTATCTACAACTCAAACATGGGGGAAATACTGTGTACACTCATTCTAGGTGGTGGCTCCGACGTGAACACCCATATTGTAGATTGAAAGAAGCTTTTGATAGAAGTGTCAATGAAGAATTTGGGCCAACACCACTAACTGGTTAGCAGGTTTATGATCGGGTGAAGGACATTAATACTATATTCAGAAAGACCCAAAATAGGTTTAGTGAGAAAAACATTTGGAAGAAGCAGTCAACTTTCATTGATATTCCGTATTGGCGCCATCTGGATGTGAGACACTATATAGATGTTATGCACGTGGAGAAAAATGTGTGTGATAGTTTGATCGCAAGACGAAGGATAACGTTAAGACTCAACAAGACTTGGATCATATGGGTATACGACAAGACTTGCACCCTATATCGTCTGGAAATAAAACATATCTGCCTCTGGCATGTCATACTTTGTCGAGAGAAGAAAAAGAAAAATTTTGTGAGTCTCTACAAGGCGTGAAAGTGCCACAAGGATACTCTTCCAATATTAAGAGTCTTGTTTCAATGCAAGACCTTAAATTGTTCTTCTTAAAGTCTCACGATTGTCATGTCTTGATGCAACAACTCTTAGTGGTAGCTTTACGTGACATTTTGCCAAAAAAGGTAAGACATGCCATAATTCGCTTGTCTTATTTCTTTAATGACATCTGTACGAAAGTTGTTACCCCTTTGAAGCTAGATGAGTGGGAAGAGGAAGCTGCTTTTATATTATGCTAATTAGAGATGCATTTCCCTCCTTCATTTTTTGACATAGTGGTTCACTTAATTGTTCATTTGGTGAACGAAATTAGAGAGTCTGGTCCAATCTATCTGAGGTGGATGTACCCTATCGAGCGTTATATGATGGTTTTAAAAGGGTTCACAAAAAATCTATCTCGTCCTGAGGCTTCTATTATCAAAAGATACATCGCTGTGAAAGCTATCGAGTTTTGTACAGACTACATGGTACAAGTGGAAGGTGTGAGGCTTCCTAAATCTCATCACGATGGGAGATATGGGTGTAAGGGTACACGGGGTGCTGGAATTTATTCCAAGAGTTTTGAGGAAGTGCTTCAAGTGCATTTGTACATATTGAATAACACTAAGGAGGTTCTCCCTTATCTGCCTGATCATAAAAAACTTTTGAAGATAAATAATCCCCGAATGAAGGAAAAAGAGGTTCTAATTGAGCATAATAAAACTTTTGTTAGTTGGTTTAAAAAGCAAATTGTTGCTTCAGAAAATGCCTCGCAAACGTTAATCCGGCTAGCACATGGGCCTAAGAAAGATGTCATTACATGGTATGGATATGATATCAACAGTTTCTCCTTCTACACAAAGTCACAAGACAACAAGAGTTGCTATCAAAATAGTGGGGTTACTCTTGAAGCCGAGGCAATGCACTTTTCTAGTGTAAAGGATAAAAATCATGTTACAGCGTCTATAAATTACTTCGAATTCATTGAAGAAAATTGGGAGGTTGACTATGTTGAGTTTCGAGTACCTGTTTTTAAGTGCAAGTGGGTTGATATTAACACAAGTGTGCAAATCGATGAAATAGGATTTACGTTGGTAGATCTTCATAAGGCAGCTTATACGGACGAGCCTTTCATCATGGCATGTCAAGCTAAACAAGTGTTTTATATTAATGATTCGTGCAGAAAAAGATTGTCGGTGGTCCTCAAGCATGATAGAAGCATGGATGATACTCATGAAAATGAAGACCCAACACTTGATAACTCCGAGACTCTCTCTTTCACAACACGAATGCCGAATATTGAAGAAAATGTATTAGACGATGTGCATGCCAATCATAATGTTCATGACGAGGGCATATGGGAGAACATTATAATATAATTTTAAGTTAAGTATTCTTTAAAATTTCTAATTTCGAAGCACAATAATATATTATGGAAATTTTTATATCAAGAATAAACCAACATGTGAATTTAATGTGTTAATTAATAATTGGATGGAAAAGTAATTTTTTAAGTTCTATTTTGTGTCCTTGTAGTTTAACCTTTTTGTTTTTTTTTTTGCTTTTATATTTGCACAAGCAAATGGCTCCTCCTGTGAGGTGTCGCTCGACTTCTACTCCACCCACTACGTCGAGAAAGACTAGATCTTCCACACGGTGTAAAGCGATTGCCAAGGGTCGTGTTGGTGGCAAAAAACAACCACTTGATTTCAACAGCATTACAGGAAAAACTAAAAGGACTCATCAAGTGAAATTGAGTACTTATCTGCGAAAACTTGCTCGAGAAAATATTTCGATTTTGTTTGAGAAGTGGAAAATTGTTCCAGATTCTACCAAGACTTTAATCTGGATAGATGTTATGGTATTTCATATCTTCTCATTTTCACTTATTATTATTATTATTATTATTATTATTATTACTATTATTATTATTATTATTATTATTATTATTATTATTATTATTATTATTATTATTATTATTATTATTATTGTTATTATTATTATCGTAGTTATTATAATTGTTTGTTTTTTTGTTGTTGTTACAGGCGAACTTCAAGATTACAAATTGTTCCCGTTTCAAAAAGGAGGTTTTTAAATCGGTGGGAAAAAAATAGAGAGATATTAAATCAGCTTTGGCAACTGAATATGTATTTGTTAGTTTGAATAGCACAAGTCCTTGCAAAAAGTATGGTATCAAATTAAGTGAGTGGGCAGAATTTAAAAAGACTCGATTGGACCCTTCTTGGACGGTAAATATTAAATTCAGTATTCATTGTTATTTTTTATATGCAAGCACTAATCTTCCATTTATTGATACAAGGAGAAAAGAGACAAAGCGCAAGAAATTGCAAAAAAGAACGATGCTCCGCATATTCTATCTCGTGGGGGTTATGCCTTGTTAGACAAGCAGATCATGGAGAATAAAGCAAAGAAGCGATGTGAGGAAGCATTGCAATCTGGTGTTAGTGTTGATTTGGTTGTTGATTCTCCATCTCCTCCTTCACGTTAAGAGAGGTTTAAGCTCTCGCACAATAAAGTCCGGTGAAATGACATCCGATGCCGCAAGGGAAGTTGCTAGGAAGATTGAAAGTTTGTATTCAATATATCAAGATTTTTAATTTAGATTTTTTAATTTATGTCCATCCCATTTAGGTTTTTAATTTATTAAGTAGGGAACAAAAAATATATAAATATTTTAACAATTACTAATAAATTATTCCACTCACCTAAAATATTATGTTTTAATTAGTTTTTAAAATCGTAACATAACGGAGAGATCTAAAATATCATTAAACAATTACTATTTTGTTGTAGGATGAGTTGGAAGAGGAGTATAGAAACGTCTCTTTTGTTGTAGAGGGACGCAGGGATATTCTAAGTATTGCAATTGATCGACCAGAGCACCCTAGACGTGTTCGTGGCATTGGAGGTGGTGTGGGGATCCGAGAATACTTTTTTTCTCAATCATGCGGGTCCTCGTCATCTGTAACTCCTGAATTTTTGGGTCGCTTGACATCCATGATAACCGAGAAGGTTAGATCTGAGATAGCCGAATGATTCAAGCTTAACGCACCTATTTTTATAAACTATTTTGTCAGAACGTTTTAAGCTTGCCCGCAAGAGAACTAGTTCACTTGTATGTGGGTAAGATGAATCGTGTCGATCTCAGAGGACTAATATTCAGAATTTCCAATTTTTTTTTAATCACAATTTTAACACTCGAACATATATAAAATTGTTTTGAGTTTATAAACTAAGAATTGAAAAGTAAGAACTAATTAAATTAAACTAATTATCTTAACCTATTTATTTTAGACTAATTAACCAACTATAATTTCAAAAGCTTAATTACCTAAGGATTATGAACTAGGATTTTTGAGGAGAAAATTAAATTATAATTCAAAATTAATTAACTAGCATGGATTCAATTACTACTATGACTATCAAGAATGAAATTCCCAAGAACTAAGTTAACTCCAAAATTCTCAAGCAATTGCATATCATGAACCAAATTAACAATTAATTATACAAGAATAAGCAATAAATATTCAAGAATGAACAATATCATCACCAAGCATGAACTAAATTAAAAACGCAGCAACTAAATCTATATTAACTAGTAATCAAAAGTTCCAAATCTCAGCGATTCAAGGTTCCAAACGATTCAAAATATCAAAACGAAACAATAAATACCCAAGAACATAAATTATCTAAGATTAAATCTATAAAGGAACTAAAGTTAGAAAACTTATTAAGAACTATGAAGTGATGAATTTATATTTAGCGAACCCGGAGTATGGATGGTTGATCTTGGTCGAAAAATCGAATCTTGAACGAAAGTCTTCGTCTTGGCGCTCGGGATCTCGAATCTTCAATCACAATCTTTAAAATATGTTTAGGGCGTTGAAAATAGGTTTCTCAACACTAGGATTATGTTTTGGTAAGTTCCTAACATCTGTGTACCGTCCCCAAGTCAGATTTATGGGTGGTATTTATAGATTTTTCGTTTCTTGGACATCAGGATAGGTTAAGTCGGTTTGTAGGTATGATAGCGGTAAGGAGCTACCGTTAGCAGTTACCGCTAATGTCTCTGTTGCTCTCCAGCGGTGGTGGTAACGGTGCTAATAGATGTGTGGTGGTCGTTAAGTGCTAGCACCTAACGGTAGGACCTAGCGGTAAGGACTAACCGCTAGCCTAACCGTTAACTTCTAATTTTTGCTACTTTTTTGCCGGTTTCCTCATTTCCATCTCGTCGATCCATTTCCTTAACTCGAGCTATCTTGGCTACTTAGCTATAAGGTGAAATTGAGAATAATCACCTAATTGCATCAATAAAGATCAAAATTTCGGTAAAATAAGTTGCAGATACAAAAATACGAAAATATGCTTAATCTATCCAACTTATACCCAAAACAATAAGAAAACCTAACTAAAATTACTAATAAAAATAAAGACAAATATGCGTTAACTACCCCACGCTTTATTGGTTTGTTCGTCCTCGAATAAACGATAATTTCAAAGACTAACAAGAATGAAAATAAATCCAAGCAATGAGTCGTGCCGTGCTACATACATAATTTTGAAAATATAGATACATGTCACGCAACTTCAAACACTCCACCCTTATTACATTGTCGCTCCAAAAATGAAATAACGCGTCTTCTCAAATGGGTAATATATGGGTGTACGCTCAAAGCACTCAAGAGTTTTTTATCGGGACGTGTTTACACTCAAGTCATACAAATGAAAGCACAGTAAACAAGCACTGAAAATCAAACTCTTCTCCATCGCAAATTAAGTGTCTAACCCACAAAGAATCAGAAAAGGTCTTTTCGGGTTGTAATGTAGGCTCTGTGGATGGGTATGGAATATAGGTCATGTGGCTAACTCACGATCTAACGTGATCAATAAATCACCAAACTATTCTAATCACAAATCAATGTGCTTCACCTCATTCAAAAGAAACCTCACTTAACTCTCATAACGTAGCCTTTAAACTTAGGCTATTTTTAAACTCATAACTCTAAACCTACTTTTGCTCGAACCACTTAAATGATTTAGAAGCTTACGATACGATTCTTTTACAACACAACTCTTGCCTTTTAAACATTAGGCTTCATAATAAAATAAACAATAGAACACAAGCCTTGTTAGCGTAGGCAATGACTAAACACGATTCACCATCCTTCTTTTTTTCGTGTTTTTTTGTGTCCCCTTTTTTATTCTTTTTTATGGGGTCAAATTTTCCTTTTTTTTAATTGAAGGATGGTTGTCCTTAATTACAAACTTTTCATAAATCCCTGACAATGATTCCATAACACAAGTAACCAATAAAAATAACTAACTCCTACCCCACGCTTTTAATGGTCGTAGGAGTCGACTCATAAACACTCATGGCTAATGAAAATGGATTATTTGGCGATGAGGGGCTCATTCGAAATTTATAGTGGCTAAAATATATGGATATGGCCGGAAATAGGGTTTTTTTAAGTGCCTTAATGTCATTTTCAAAACTATCTACATATAGTGATTTCAAAGAGATCTCAATAAAGAACTTACTCAAGTACATGCAACAATGATAAACATTCAGGCTACTCATTGGCTTTTTGCATGAGAATTTTTAGAATTGATGCTGCTTTTAAGGTTTTGCGAAATTAATTACGTCCAAGTACCATTTTACAATATATAAATAATAATTTTGAAAGTTTTTATGCACTTATACACGCTCAAAAGACAAGAACCTCATATCAAACTTAATTAACTTTGACAGGCAAGCCAGAAAAACACAATAATGCGCAGAAATAGTGATCAATCACGTAAAATATTAGCTACTACAAAACAACGAATTCTAATTGCACAATTCTAAATTATAAATTATACTCAACCATCCCCCCCCCCCCCCCCCCTCTAAAAATTTGGCAATGCCATAAATAGAAAAGCATATACAAAGAGTAAAGGAGTAAGAAAGCGTCTATGAAAAATAGTCGAGTTACTCCTAAAAGTGCTTGTGCAATCTTCTGTCGTCTTGAATCCTGTGATTGGTTTGTCTTGAGCAAAAACTGCTGCAATCAATTACCTCACTTAATTGCCTGGTGTCACGTCATGCGGGATTGAATTAGTCGTATTCTGGCTCAACGTCGTAAATTGCTGGATTGCGGTTAAACTGGGTCGTATTGCAACCTCGAGTGGCGAAAAATGAACTGTAACATAAAATTTCTCAAAATCAGCGTTTGTTCTTGATAACGGTAGCCTTAGCGGTAAGGCGTACCACTAGGCTAATCCACCGTTAAGTCCCTACTGTTGAGGCTAGCGGTATGTTCAGCGGTTGGTCATCATCGTTAGTCCTGGGGAGACACTAGCGGTTAGGCTAACGGTAACGGTTACCGCTAAGTCTAGGCAAATATTTTGAATATTTTGCACAAAAACGCACACATAAACGTACCAAAAAAATTGACAAAATATGAAAATATAAATAAATGAAATAAAAATTAAAAAAATAAAGAAATGAAAAAAAAAAAACACACGCTTGGGTTGCCTCCCAAGAAGCGCAACTTTTAACGTCGCTTGTTTGACGCGCTTTGAACGATTAATGTTTATCTTGAAGTGGAACTCCTAACTCCACCGTATTACGTGCTTGAAACTTCATATAAAGTTCTTCGTTGGTTTCGGCTATTTCGAGGTCAACTTTAATTTCGCGAAAATCAATTCCAAACAACTTAGCATCTCCCCCCAACTTAGAAAATCATTGTCATCCTCAACTTCTAACTTGTCCAAAACCGTAATGATTTTGAGCTCTTTGACGCAAGACTCGATCGTATCAACAAACGAACGATCCTCTTGCAAGAATTAAGAAGGGCAATTATTGATATCCTTTAATGAAAACGTGACCGTCTCGCCAAGAACTGACATGCTCATCCTCCCTTTATTCACATCGATCACAACATGGGAGGTAGACAAAAATGGACGACCCAAAAGAATAGTATGCCCCTTGGTCTCACTCGGCATCTCCCCAACATCCAAAACCACAAAATCAACAACAATTATTAATTCACCTATTCGTACCAAAACATCTTCAACAATACCCAACGGGTGCCTTATCGAACGATTTGCAAGTTGGGGACTCGCCATTTTGTTTTCATAATTTTCATGGTGTTGAAAGTATCAACGGGTTCATGGATTGGTATTATCGGAAATCGATTCGATTGAGGGAATCAAAGTGTTTGTAGCTTGAGAAACAAAAACAAAATGCAAATAAAGCAATTAAACTAAGCTAGGAGTTGAAATTGCAAGTTGGTAGAATGCCTCGGTCGTGTGCCTTAACTGAAAATGCAAAGCAAATAATGAAAACAAGCAAAAATAAGAATGTTTCACCAAGTACAAGCATGCATACACAAGGTACAACTAAGCTTGCATGGACATAAAAACTTGAATAATGCAAATAAATATGAATTGAAAGCATGATTAGAAAGTGCAATGAAAATTGAAGTCAAATTTTAAATCTTTACGGAAAATAACAAGCAACGAAGTGTAGATCTAATATTCAACCTAAAACTATACACGAAAATAGAAATTAAAATAAAGCATATGAAATACTTAAAATCAAGACGATCAAAGAGCCGATCTATGATCTAGATGTGTCACTCATCTAGATTCCATAGCCAATTCTTAAGGTCTAAGATGAATTCAAGGTGCTAAGAAAAAAATTCATAAAATGAAGAAAAATGCATGAACATTATGAAATTACGTGAAATTAAATGATCTAGGCCTCAATCTATGATCTAGTTGTGTCACTCAACTAGATTCCATAGTTGATTTACAAGACCAAGCACAAATTCTAACACCTAAGGCAAAAAGCATAAGATGAAGAACAAGCATGGCATGGAAATGAAGAACAAAGCATGGAATTAAAGCATAAAACATGAAATTGAAAGGAAACTTACTTGAATTAAGAAATGAAACAAAGCTTGAATGTAATTGTAATCAAAAGTAACAATATAAGGGAGTACTTGGGTTCTTCTTAGGCTTACAAACCCAAGGAGGTGCTTGAAATTAAATCTAATCTAGAAAAGGAAATTACACCAAATCTTGAAATTAAATCTAAAACCTAAGAAAAGAGAAAATTATCAAGAGCTTGTGAGTAATTTGATCCCAATCCCAAGTTAGGGTTGGGAGAGGAGTGTTTCTTTTCAATGGAGAAAAATGTAGGCTTTATATACTTGTTTTTAGGGGCAAAACCCTCAGAAATCGCCCAAAATACCCGAAGTCCCAGTGTCACAGTCGATCGACTGCATGTATGTCGATCGACACCCTGTAGGGTTCCATCCATCGACTGCCAGTCGATCGACAGGGGCAGTCGATCGACTGCCTTGCCAAAAACGAGAGAAGCTACTGTTCTGCAGTCGATTTCGGGGCTTTCAGTCGATCCTTGTAAGTCAGTCGATCGACTGGCAGTCGATCGAGCAGCGTTTCAATCGATTTGGGCTGCTTCCTGCTCGAACTTCCTTTTTTTCGGTCCAAAACATCCGCCGAGCGAATATAACCCTTTTGGACACCTACAAAATAAGAATTCGAACTTAAAAACCAAAAAAAATAGTACAAACATCTCACATATTGTACTCTTAAAGCCAACAAGGAAATAAACGAGAAAAGTCCTAAAATATAACGAAAAATGACTCAAAACTACTAGAAACGACGATAAATTCTAACTAAAAATATAAGGAAAAATTCAACAATTACATGTAAAATAGAGACGCATAGTAGTCGACTTTAAAGGTCCAAGATCAAATTGCATATAAAGAGAATATGGCATTAAATTAATTCCCGCGCCAAGATCAAGCATTCCACGCGCTTGTTGCCCATTCTCGAGTGAAATATTGACACAAAAACCCCCTGGGTCCTTCTCCTTTGTAGGCAACGATTTCTTCCATATTTTCACTTACCTCCTTCGTTAACGCAACATGCTGATTTATCTCCAAAAGCCTATTTCTTGTGGCAAGCTCCTTGAAAAACTTCACATATGCCGGAATTGTCTTAATTATATCTAAAAGAGGAAGGTTTTATATTAACGTTCTTCAGCAAATTGTAAAGCTCCATGAACTTCTTATTCTCCTTGGCTGCTCGTAGGGGACTTGGAAATGGAACTCTTTCGTAAATTTGAGGCGAAGGGTGCTCTTGCTAAAATTCCGAGGACTCATTATTTGTTTCGTGGTTCGGAATTGTCCCCTTAATCAATCCCGGAACATAACAGTTATGTGACTTATGAATTTTGTCCACCAGCTAAGATTTATCATTTTTTGGTGATGATGGTGTCGGAATCTTTGTCATCTCTATGTCTCCTTCATCTTGCATCTCAATGCCATTATTAATTACCTTTCCACTTCGTAGGACATAAATTGCGGAGGCTTGCTCTGTTTGACTTGGAAATTTATCTCTCTTTTGATAATTTTGCTACCGAAGCCGCTATGTCCCAATATCCTTTCTATCCTTTATATATTCTTAGAAAGATCGTTTACCCTATTGGAGAGATCATCAATACTTTTCACCTTCTTAGAGAGATCATTTATCTTTGCATTAACTTGTGCAAGTCCTTCTCTATTACAGAGCGTCTTAGTCACTTGGTTTTGTTGCCAAACTAACAATTGATCATTTGGTTGAACCGAATTTTATATTTTCCCCTTTGTGGGTGGTGGGTGTGGGTACTGGGGGTCAGTTGGCACCGACGCATAATGTGGGTTCCCAGGACGCCACTTGAAATAGGGAGAATCACGCTGTGCCTAAAATTAGTTTGTGGATTTCTGCCAAGAATTGTTGTGTTGGAGATTTTGAATGGCGTTGACCTCTATGTCCGCATCATCATCAAATGTCACTGAACACGCATTTGCTCCATGTCCAAATGCCCCACATATTCCGCAAGTTTCGTGGGAAGGCTGTGATTGCTTTTCCTCTTGCTTCATCATTATATTCGTTAACAACTCCACTTGTTTTGTAAGTTTCTTGATCTTATCATCTTTCGCTCGTGAAACTGAAACCTCATTGACTCCAACTTTCTAAGGCTGTGAACTCATTTGCCTCGATTTCTCACTCATCAACTCAAAAATATCCCATGCTTCCTCTCCAGTTAAGTCACCGAAATCTTCGTCCTTCGTCTCCACCTTTTGCTTAAAGAATGGTAGTAAACCTTCATGAAAATAGATATTCACCATCTCGAGATTATTATTATGGTGTTGACACGCATGGAGAAGTTCTTTGTATCACTCTGCTCGAAGTTAGAAAACTCTCTCCGCAACTTTTTTGTCGTTTGGGGTGAGAATTTTCCCACAAACTTCTTGAATACCATATCCCAATTGGTCAGGGAGTTAGGTCGCAATGACAGAAGCCACTGCTTTGCTTTATCCTTCAACGTTCTAGGAAAGAACCTCATTCTAAGTTGTCCTTCTGTTAGACCCCGAGCTTGAATACCCGATAATTGCACATAAAATTCCCGAATGAAATTGAGTGGGTCTTAATTCGGCAAGCCGTAGAAAGCGGGCAGCTAGTTTAAATTGTCGGTCCTTAAGTTGTAGTCTCGGGCTGCTTGGACTAAGAATATGGCTGAGCTATACGGTCCTATGGTCGGGCATGTGAGGTCGCCTTGTCTACATACGTTTTGATATGGAGGGGCTCGTCCCCCTCCGAAGTTTGCACGACCTCCATAATCATCCATATTCTCGTAATAGTCCCCATTTTCGTAAAACTCATTATTTTTATCCTCATCCCATCGTTAAATGCATTGTTGTTCTACCAATCATTGTATTGTTGTCCATCTCTTCTATTTTGGAAATGATTCGGTACTCGCTCCCAATTTCTATTCTCATTATTTTATTGGTTGTTTGGGGGCTGGGGCCCGCCATTACCAACTTGGTTGCATAAGTACTCCTCATTCTCTCGAGCGTTGATGCTTGAGCCTCGGCAAGGTTCCTAAAGTGTTGTGGATGGTTAATGGGATCCCTAGGTAATACGACTTGACGATTATCTTGGCCTTGGAGTCCCTCGTTGTTTACATCATTGAGGATCTCATTTCCTCCCTGGTTCTCGCCATTATTTATCCCTTGGTTGTTTCCTTTGTTATGCGCTTGATTGTTATTAGGATGAAGAGGTGGTGGGTCTTCATGATAGATGTCGTCTTGTGGATCTACAAAGTTCAATTCATCGTTAGGTTGCATTCCATATGGTTGATAGTTAGGAGGGGTATGATTGTCATTTCCTTGCCCTCGGCCATAATTCGTTCGTTCTCCTCCTCTTCCTCCTGGTCCTCGACCGCCAATAGGTGTAGTATTTGACATGTTTGCCGAAATTGTATTACGATCTATGTCGGGGGAAAGAAAGAGTCTTCTCGGTCTCCCGACTTGTTCGATGTTGTCTATAAATGGAACAAGATTGTGTTTAAGACCTCAACGACCTAGCATCAACAACAAAAAACATCAACGCATCGAGTGGCAAATGAAGAACCTTTATACAAATCGATGGAAAAGAAAAATGTAACACGAACAAACATCTTCAAAACCTATCTCAGTCCCCGACAACGGCGCCAAAATCTGATTCAAGCTTAACGCACCTATTTTTATAAACAATTTTATCAAAACTTTTAAAGCTTTCCCACAATACAACGAGTTCACTTGTAGGTGGGTAAGATGACTCGTGTAGATCTCAGAGGACTGATATTCAGAATTTCCAATATTTGTTTGATCATAATTTTAACACTCGAACTTATATAAATTGGTTTTTGAATTTATAAACTAAGAATTGAAAAGCAAGAACTAATTAAATTAAACTAATTATCTTAACCTAATTATTTTAGACTAATTAACCCACTATAATTTTAAAATGTTAATTACCTAAGGATTATGAACTACGATTTTTGAAGAGAAAATTAAATTGTAATTCAAAATTAATTAACTAACATGGACTTAATTACTACTATGACTATCAAGCATGAAATTCCCAAGAACTAAGTTGACTCCAAAATTCTCAAGCAATTGCATATCATGAACCAAATTAACAATTAATTAACCAAGCATAAGCAATAAATATCCAAGAATGAACAATATCATCACCAAGCATGAACTAAATAAAAAACACAGCAACTAAATCTATGTTAACTAGTAATCAAAAGTTCAAAATCTCAGCGATTCAAGGTTCCAAACGATTCAAAATATCAAAATGAAACAATAAATACCTAAGAACATAAATTTTCTAGGATTAAATCTATAAAGTAACTAAAGTTTAGAAAACTTATTAAGAGCTACGCAGCGATGAATTTATCTTCAGCGAATCCGGAGTTTGGATGGTTGATCTTTGTTGAAAAATCGAATATTGAACGAAACTCTTCGTCTTGGTGCTCGGGATCTCGAACCTTAAATCACGATCTTAAAAATATGTTGTAGGGCGTTGAAAATAGGTTTCTCAACCCTAGGATTATGTTTTGGTAAGTTCCTAACATGTGTGTATCGTCCCCAAGTCAGATTTATAGGTGGTATTTATATATTTTTCATTTCTTGGACAGCAAGATAGGTTTAGTCAGTTTCTGGGTATGGTAGCGGTAAGGAGCTACCGTTAGAAGTTTCTGCTAACATCTTTGTTTCTCTCCAGTGGTGGTGGTAATGGTGCTGATAGCGGTATGGTTGCCATTAAGTGCTAGCACCTAACGGTAGGACCTAGCGGTAAGGACTAACCGCAAGCCTAACTGTTAACTTCTAATTTCTGCTACTTTTCTGCCAGTTAGCTCATTTTCATCTCGTCGATCAATTTTCTCAACTAGAGCTCTCTTGGCTACTTAGCTGTAAGGTGAAAAATAGAGACTAATCACTTAATTGCTTCAATCAAGATCAAAATACGGTAAAAAAAGCTGGACATACAAAAATACGAAAATAAAAATCAAGATAAATATACGTTAATCTCCGAACAGGTCAAGAACTAAGTTAGATCCGAGATGTCCGAACAGATAAGAAAAGATGTTACACAATAGTTTCTACAACAATTCGCCCAACCAGTTGAAGTCACGACCCCTCAAGTTGAGGTGGACCGAAATATCCATCGTAGTGGGATGGGGAGTTCTGTTGGCCCTTCTAACATTCAGGTTCTTTCGCCTCTCCCTGCTGACATTCCAGCTCGTTGGCCTCCCCCCGCTGACATTCAAGCTCGTTCTTCTCCCACTAGAGTTGTAACGCCCCGATTTCACTTTAGTCGAAAAAAGGATTTATATTTTTAAATAATCAAATGGAAAAATCTTGGCGTCACAATAAATGTCTAATTTTCACGAATCTAACATAAAAGATTCACATTTTCAAAACGTTCAAGTATTACGCAGCGGAAATATTCATAATATAAATAACCCAAATAACCATCAAAAGTAATTTATAATAAAAAATATTTCTTTATGTCTAGTTCAACCTTTATTTAAAACAATGAAACAAGATTTAAAACATAAACCAACATCAAGAGTTTTCATTCCCCTCCTTGTTTCCTTTTCATTCGATATCTTCATTTGTACCTGAAAAACACGTCGTTGATTTGGGATGAGCTCAACGTACTCAATAGTTACACCGACATTCCCCATGCAAAATCATACAACTCAAAAATAGCACACTTAACCATAGAATTCGTAAATTTTAACGTCGAAAAACAGTTGACTGCAGCTAAAACGCGGCGAGTTTCCTCGATGACACTTTAGGTCATAGGCACATAAGGCCCCTGGTTTTAATCAATGGGTATAGCACGCTGAGATAAAACCGATGACAACTTTCGGTCAGACAACTTTAGGTTTGCGTCTATATTAGATTTTATAAACATCGAATTTCATGATACACATAACAAATAAGTTTGAGCAAATAAAATTAAACATAGAAAAAGTCGGTGGTCTCTACCTCGTAAAATGTCGTGAAAAATCGAGTGGTATGCACGTAGTTGAAATCCTAAGTCCCCTTAATGCTCGTCACCTAATCAATTAGAAATTTATATTTAATTAGTATTTTTCATATTTAAAATAGTAATGATAATAATAATAGTAATAATAATAACAATATTAATGATAATAATAATAATAATAATAATAATAATAATAATAATAATAATAATAATAATAATAAAACTTGACTGAAATGTATTTTTATAAAATGTCTCAGGGGCTGGATCGAGGTTTTTAATAAATCGGAGGGCTGATATTGGGGCTATTGGTAATCTGGGGGTTCAATCGATATGATGGCAAAGGTTGGGGGTTCAATTGAAAGGTGGAAAAAGGCTGGGTGTACAATCCGGGATCTGGAAAAGTGGGCTGGGTATAAAAGGACATAACCAACCCTTTACTCCTCAGCCCCGTTTCCTACCCCCTTTCTTCTCCCAAAACAGAACTCGGCTGGTGTTGCATCCCCGCCCTTGACCGTCGGCGGCGGCAGTCGGCAACCGGAAACGGCGCAGCATCGACGAAACGGTGGCGGTGGCGATGGCTTTCAGGCCCCCGGCAAAGCCTCCTCCCCCAATTTCTGAATTGGCTGCTGGCGAGGACCTCCGCATCCAATTTATCCACGGCGGTGGTTCGGAGAACGGCGACCGCAATACAACGTGGGGGTGGCTCCGGGGTCGGCTGGGTGGCGATATGAAACAGAGGATGCTGGATGCGCGGCCTTGGTTGGATCGGCCAGCCTCCCTTTCCGGCTTGGGCGTGCGGTGTTTGACGGTAATTTGGGTGACTCGGCTACGTGGGATTTGTAGGTGGCGATTTGAAATCGACCTTGGTGGTGTTGGCAACTGGAATCGGGCCGTTCGGGTGCAACTGATTGGGCGGTGATGTTGGAATCGTGGGCCGCTATTGTGGCGATTTGGCCGGGTGGTTTCCAGGTCGGCTGCGGTTTGATTAAAACGATGGCTTGGCTTGGTGTCGCTGTGGCAGACGTGAAGTTGGTGGAAAAAAAAGTCAGAAGAGTAAAAGCGATTTACCTAGTGCGGACGATTTGCAGAGTTATGAAAAAAAAACTGCAAATGGTTGGATTCTTTATAAGCTAAAGATGGTCTTTAATTTAGGAAAGTTAGGGCGGAGGTTAAGTGAACTCGGTCTAGTCATTGGGCTCGTTTGACGTCCAAAATAATCGATTCAATTGACGATCTTAGATTTTTTTTAAATCGAAATAATTCCTTGAATGACCCAATAATAAAAAAAATAACTATAATGTAAATAAATTATGATAATTTTAGAAATCGAGATTATTTCATAGACGACTCGAAAGTAATTTAAATAAATAAATTACTAAATAATTATAATAATTTCTTGGAAGTTGATAATATAGTTTTTCTTGAAAATGAACTATAAATTCGTTTAAATATAATTCTTAGATTATTTAAAACTAAAATAGAAATTCATTCACAGCGACGAGCTTGGGACTAAAATTATATTTTTAATGCATGATGATAATTAAATAAATAAATAAAAATTCATTGGATGTATGGATGTTACAAGAGTTAATGATCGATGTGAGTTATATGTTGGTGGTCGTTCTACTCCCCATCTGGTGGCCATTGGGACAGTGCGTGAGGGGGGTTTGACGTTACATGGGTGCCTTTGTCGACAGATTTGGTTAGAGTGGTGGTTGAGGACATCCGAATTGGTGATGCTCCCATCCCGATGCCTAGTGAAAAGGCAGTCACGGTGAGGAAAGCACTAGGTGGTTTTATTGCATGGACAAAATATCTTGTGAGGCCTATGTGAACACAAGTAATTAATTGTTTGTTTTCTAATTACACTAAAATAGAGTGTCAATAACTATTAATTTATGTTTAATGTTTTAGGATAACGAGCGAACAACAAAACAAGGTCGGACTGTTGATAACCCCGTTCTTGAATAAATTACTATTTATGCTCGCCTTTATAAGCGTCCATTTCGGGTTCCGTGTGAGGCAAGTATTTTTGGATTTGAGAATGACATCCCAGTGACCATTCATTACAAAGAATCTTTAGACGTCGTGCAAGGCAAAACGTGTCTTCAAATCTCAATTGTACAACTTTGGATCCTGTATGTATATGTTAAATCTTATTTAATTAATTTTTACGTTCATTAATTGATTTATAACTTTGATTGATTACTAGTTGTCATGGATATGTTAGGTTTTTGAAATCACTTGTTGTTGAGAACCGATCGGATGCTGTGTATGGATTCTTTGAGCCTCTATCCATACAAAATATGGGTAGCAAGAAACATGCAAACACTTTGGTCTCGTCGATTCTCAAACATATGCATAAGTATACAAAGCAAATTTACCTGGGAGCATACCATCATAAGTAAGTACAACTTAAACTATAAGTTCTAGTATTACTGTAGGTTGCATGAATTATTCTTAATAATATGGATTTCGAAATATAGGCAACATTGGCAACTCTTTGTAATTTTGCCTCAAGAAGGGACTGCCATGTGGTTTTGTTCAAATCATCATAAGCCCAACGCAAACATCAAATTTCTAGTACAAAGGTAAACTCTAGTTTAAAATACTTACATCATATAGAATGTGAACGCACGTTTTGGTTCTAAGCATGAAAAATAGATTGTTTTAATAATTCAAGGACTAAAATGTAATTTTTGAAACTTGGGACAACATATTGTTATAACATGATTGGTATGTTTGGTTGCATTTTAGATTTATTTTTGGAGTTTGGTTCTAAGCATGGATTATATTGTTTAAACTTGTCAAATTGGAACAACAAATTTGGACATTGTTATAATGTAATGGGTATTGTTATAACGTGCCATAATATTTCTATGTTTTTTTTAATAGTGTCGTGACATCATTTAAGATGTTGAGTGGTACGCAGCTGAGTAAATCTAAGCAAGTGGTTAATTGGCTTTTTCCAAAGGTAATGTATTACGTTTCTTTGAATATATTTGGTTGTTACATTTACAATCGTAAACACATCACTGAATTGTTTATTTTTTAATGAAACCTCATGTTTCTCTCACAGTGTAATAAATAAGATGAAGTCTGAGAGTCTGGTTATTATGTCATGCTTTGGATGTGGACTATTGTTCGAGTGGGTATTACGAAAATTTGGCAAGAGGTAATTATTATAGTATTTTATTTTATAGAAAGAATGCTATAACTTTTTTTTTTAATTTTATTATTGCTAAAAACGTATATTAAATATTATTTGCAGATGTTTAGTGACCAACCATTTTGTGTTGATAGTATCAGAGAAATACAAGATCAATGGTCGGGATATTTCATTGACATTTATGATGGATGATTGGGGTTATGTAGTAGATGTATACTCTTGAAGTTTAGGTTTCATTGTGAATTGTTTTGTATTGTTTTGATGTTTGATTGCATTTAAGATTGTTTTATTTGTAGATGAATTGTATTGGATTTTTTTAAAGATTGGTTGCATTTTGGATTGTTTTATTTGTGGATGAATTGAATTGGATTGTTTTTAAGTTTGGTTGCAATTCGGATTGTTTTATTTGTGGATGAATTGAATTGGATTGTTTTGAAGTTTGGTTGCATTTTGGGTTGTTTTATTTGTGGACGAATTGAATTGGATTGTTTTTAAATTTGGTAGAATTTTAGATTGTTTTATTTGTGTATTAATTTGGTTCCAAGCATTAATTGAAATTTAATTGTTCTATTTATGGCAGAAAAAAAAGAACAAAAAAAAAGGCAGAAAAACAGTAATTAGAAACCGTACAAAAACAACTTTTAGTGGAGGTTCGAAGCGTCTATTAACGGCTGTTCTAAAAACCGTCGTAAAAAACACACTATTTAACGACGGTTTTAAAAACTGAAACCGTTGTGAAATTAAGGGCGGTTCTTAGAACCACAGTAAAATCAACAGTTTACCACCACCAAAAGAGGTTTTGACGGTGGTTTCGAACCACCGTTAATAGGTAATTTTACTGCGGTTTTAATAACCGCTGTCAAGACATGATTTTTGACATCGGTTTTTTAAAACTGCAATTGAAAGTGTCAATATTACGGTGGTTATAAAGACTGATTCTTTACGGCGGTTTTTGGAAACTGCCGTAATTTTTTACAGCGGTCGATATAACGGCAGTTCAAAAACCACCATTAAAGGTCCCTAAAAACTGCAGTAAAAACACTATTCTACGGCGTACATGTAAAGGCTCACGTCCTTTATTGATGATCAGGCAAATTTTGGGGCTCATTCCCTTAATTTATATCAGGTCGGGTCTAGGGTGTTCATCCCTTATCCAAACGGGTTTTAGCGATTTCCATTTAGGTCGGGTTTTCGGGGCATCCACCCTTAGCCAATCTGGGCTAGAAAATTTTACTAACAATTAGTTTGGGATTTCAGGGCATCTGCCCCTAGCCAATTTGGGTTAGAAAATTTCTCTGACATTCAAGTTAGGAAGTTTGGGGCATCCACCCTTAACCAATTTGGGCTAAACATTTTTCTGACAATCAGGTCAGAAATTATGGGGCATCCGCCCTTAGCTAATCAGGGCTAGAAAATTTCTCTGACAATAAGGTCAGGAATTTTGGGGCATCCGCCCTTAGCCAATCTGGGCTAAACATTTTTCTGACAATCAGGTCAGGAATTCTGGGGCATCCACCCTTAGCCAATCAGGGCTAGAAAATTCCTCTAACAATCAGGTCAGGAATTCTGGGGCATCCACCCTTAGCCAATCAGGGCTAGAAAATTCCTCTAACAATCAGGTCAGGAATTTTGGGGAATCCGCCCTTAACCAATCTGGGCTAAACATTTTTCTGACAATCAGTTCAGTTTACAAGAAAACATGGATAAATTCAAACCACTATTTTATATAAATAAGTTTCATGAAATAATCTTACACATAATAATTCCGTAGGTTCATTACATTCCATGCTCGGGGTACTATGACTCCATCCATCTGTTCCAATTTGCAAGCCCCCCTTGCAAGAACATTCGTGACCTTATATGGTCCTTGCCAAGTGGTACCTAGCATCCCCTTTGTCTTCCCCAAGTCAGCTCTGCGCAAGACTAGGTCTCATATCTGAAAGTGTCTCTTCATTACTGATTTATTATAGGTCGCTCTGATTCGTCCCCTCATTTGCTCCATCCTTACCGCAACTCTCTCTCTGTATTCAATGGGTCTCCATGCTTATTTGCGCAGGAATTGCGTCATACATGCCATATACTAGGCTAAATAATGTTTTTACAGTGATTTTCCTTGGGGTTGGTTCAATAAGCTCATAGAATCGAACTGATCTCCCCTACCCATTTGCCTCCTAACCTTTCTAAACGTGCCTTAATCCCCTGCACCTGTTTTCGATTTGTTACCTCAACTTGGCCATTTGCCCGAGGGTGGTAGTCATATGTGAATTGATGGTCTATCTTCATCTTAGTGCACCAGGCTCGAATCCGAGCTCCCATGAACTTTGTGCCATTATCTGACACTAAGATCCTCGTGACTCCAAACCAGCACACTATATTCTTCCATAAGAAACCCATTACCGCCTCCTCCATAATCTTCACTAAGGCTTTAGCCTCCACCCACCTACTGAAATAATCAGTGGCCACTATCAGGAACTTCTTTTAAGTTGGGGCTTTGGGGAATGATCCAACTAGATCTATCCCCCTACTTGGCAAAGGGGTAAGGATAGCTCATTGTCATGAGATCTTCTGTAGGCCGATACACTAGGGGTGAGTTCCTCTAGCACTTGTCTTATCTTCTAACAAAGTCCTCTGCCTCTTTTCTTAACTGTGGCCAAAAATAGCAAGCTCTGATGATCTTGCTTGATAAGGTTGTAGCACCCATGTGGTTTCCACAGCACCCTTCGTGAATTTCTTTGAGAACAAGGGCACCCTCGTTTTGGCTTAAGCACCGCAAAAGAGGTTGCCCAAACCCTTTTCTGAACAGTTCCCTTCTCTAGATATATGCCATAATAGGGGAGTGCCAGTCCTTTTTCTTCTCCTAGTGTGTGTATCTCCTCTTCTCCAAATTCTCGATGCGACATTAATAAATTGATTACCCTTTCTTGGTAATTCATTTTCGAGCTGGCTACCTTAGCCAGGTAATCTTCTCGATCATTTTCTTCTCTGGGGATTTGGTGGACGGTCAAAGCATCCATGGTGTTGTCCAGCTCACGAAACTGATCTTGATATTTTTGCATGTGTTCTTTCCTCGTTTCAGATTCTCCCCTTATCTGCTTGTATACAAGTTGTGAATCCAACCATGCGCATATCCATTCTGCCCCCAATTCCTTTGCCATCTGAACTCCTCTCAGTAGGGCCTCATACTCCGCTGCATTATTGGATAAGGAATAGTTCATCCGCACCGCATATTCTGTGGTCAAACCTGCCGAGTCTATTAATACTATTCCTACACCACAACCCAGGTTGCCTACCGAGTCTTATGTGTAGATCGTCCACTTTTCATTCTCCTCAGGAGAGCTGGTCATCTATTGTATAAAGTCAGCCAGTGCCTGGGCTTTGATTTTTGTTCACGCTTAAACATTGATAACGAACTCGCTAAGCTCAATTATCCATTTCACCAGGCGCCCCGAGGCCTCTGGTTTATCCATGATTGCTTTCTGAGGCAGGTTGGTTCTGACTACTATGTTGTGTGAAATAAAATAAAGGCGTATCTTGCGTGCCGTCCTGACCAGGGCTAGCATGGCTCGTTCTATCTCCACATACCAGAGCTCGGTGTCATGCAACACCTTATTCCAGTATTACACCAATTTTTGCATCTTGCCTTCTTCTCTTATTAGGACCGTGCTCATAGCTTGATTCCCTACAGATAGGTATAGGATCAAAGGTTCTCCCTTACTGGTTTGGTAAGTAATGACATGTCGGCCAGATGCTCTTTCAACTTCTAAAATGCCTCCTTGCATTTTTCGACCCATTGAAATCGATCCCTCAAGTCATCTCGAAAAAATAGTAAGCTCTTCTCGGACGAGCGCTAAACAAATATGCTCAGGGTTGCTATACATCCATCCAGAAAACGCATTTCTTTGACATTTCTCGGAGGTTGCATGCCCATAATGGCTTTAACTTTCTCTGGATTGGGCTCTATTCCCCTTTCCGTGACCATATACCCAAGGAACTTTCAAGCTCTCGCTCCAAATGCGCATTTCTTGGGATTGAGCTTCATTCTATACTCTCTCAAGGTATTCAGAGTTTCCCTCAGGTCAGCAATGTGGGAGGCCGCTTTTGCGCTTTTAACCAGCATGTCGTCCACATACACTTCCATATTACGGCCGAGCTGGGTCTTGAACATTTTATCTACCAGCCGTTGATATGTGTCGCCTGTGTTTTTGAGCCCAAATGGCATGACCATGTAAGAAAAAGTTCCTTGCGAGACGTCCATCATGCTTAGCAGTGCCTGATGTGGATTCTACCAGATGGTCTATCCTTGGCAACGGGTAGTGGTCCTTAGGACAGGTGCGATTGAGGTCTATGAAATCTATGCACACTCGCCAATTGTCCTGGGTCTTCGGTACCAACACCGCATTACAGAGCCTCTTTGGGAATTGTATTTCCTGAATATGCTTGGCTCGCAGCAATTTTTCCACCTTTGCCTCAATAATGGCTTCCTTCTCAGGACCAAAGTTGCTCTTTCTCTGCTTCACCGGCTTTGTCATAGGGCTGATGCTCAGCTATTGCCGGGTATATCCCTACTAAATCTTAGGGAGACCAGGCAAAGACATCTGCATTGTTTCTCAAAAATGTGACAAGCTCTACCAACACCTCCGGATTCAAAGTCGTTCCTATGCGCAAGACTCGACTACATCTCCTGGGACTACCTCCACTAACATTAGGTTTTACTCTCTCAGAATTAGCTCGGGTTTGGCTTCCTCTGTTCTTGCCTTCTTGCATCGCCTTTCCTCTTCATTGCGCCGAAAACTCTCCACATAGGTCTGTCGCGATGTATATTGGTCACCACGGACTTTGCCCACTACATCCTGAGCATTGAACTTGAGCTTCATGTGATAGACAAACATTAGTGCTTGAAATTGGCTAAAAGATGGACGCCCCAACATAGCGTTATATGAGGATGGTGTGTCCACTATCAAGAAACGCACCGACCTGGTCTGCATAAACGGGTCATCCCCCAGTGTGACCAAGATATTTACTGCTCCAAACAGTCTCAGGGCTCCCTCAACAAATCCTACCAATGAGGTCGTGACCTCTTATAACTCAATACGTATATTCAGCTTCCGAAAGCAATCATAAAACATAATATCTGTTGAGCTTCCTGTGTCAACAAAGATCCATCGTACGTTATAGTTAGCAACCTCATCTGTTATGACCAGGTCAATTATATGCGAGGCTAAAATACTTTTCTCGTCCTCTGACCCAAAGCATATGTTCGGACTCAGTGCCAACTGTCCAACTTCACGTTCTCTCTTCGTGAGGTCTCTCGCAGCCCGTACATAATTGTTCTAGGTTTTCCAGGAATGCTCGTCCCATTCACCTTCTGTGATCATCAGGATTTAACCTCGTACTTCTTGAGATTGTCTCTCCCTTTGTGAACTCGTACGCCCACCATTCCGTCCCTTTCTAGTCTGGTATTGATCCATTTTATAGGAGTCAAATCTTAGTCCTTACCTTTTTGCCCGTACAAACTCCTTGAGGTGTCTTTCGTGCACCATTCTTTCTATATCTTCATTCAAATATGTGCATTCATCTGTCTCATGACCATATTCGTTGTGATATCGACAGAATCGATCAGAATTTTCCTTTCTCGATATCTTAGAATACATTTTAGGCCACTTGAGATCAGGATGCCGCTCGATTGCCTGCAAGATTTCTCCTTGAGGTGAAGCCAAAGGTGTATACCTGTCGAACCGAGGACGACCTCCTACCAGATCAGTCCTGTGTTTCTTTATTGGTGTCCTATCCTCCTTGTCGGGTCGTTCCCTCCGCTTCTCTTCATTATCTTTTATCTTTAAGGCCTCTTCCAAGTGGATGTACTTTTATGCTCTCTCCAAGAGCTCTCCAAATTTCAACGCTGACTTAACTACTTATGATTGGAAGAACTCCCCCTTCCCGAGCCCTTGATCTAAGGCGTTAACCAAGAGCTCCTCGGACGCTGATGGCACCTCCAGCTTGGCATATGTAAACCGCTTGATATATCCACGCAAACTTTTGCCTTCTTTTTGTTTCAAACTTAACAGTTCAAGTGGAATTTTTTGATATTTCTTGGAGCTAGTGAACTGGTGCAAGAATGCAGAACTGATCTCATCAAAGCTAAACCAAAGCTGAGCCGATTTCATGAAGGTTATGGGGAAGACCCGACACACGACTGCATCAGAGAACTTATGCAAGGTGGCTGCAATCTCGAACCGGCTAAGGTGATCCCACGGATCCATTGTCCCATTGTATTCGAAGCCCATGGAACGGTAAGAAGTTGGGAGATCGTCCCTCATGACCACCTACGCATTCTTCTCCTGATTTTCCTTATTCTGATCTAAAACGCTTAACTGACTTAAGCATCGGAGAGGTTTTCACCGGAAAACCCCAGTGGTCCTTTCTAACGTGTTTTTTTTGGATCATGTTGGGAAACTCTCAGTGAAGGAGCAGGTGCTCTTGGTTTAATTTTCAGGGCGAAACAATTGGCGCCGTCTATGGGAAATTTTAACAAAGCTAAGACGTGAGAAAGAAGTATTGCATCACATGGACTTAGGCAAAACCTTGTGGTTGATATGGGCGGCACTCCAAGTTCTACTACGCCAATGGGCATTCCAGAGACAGCAGGACCATCGATAGCAACTAGGCCGAGCAAAACTAAACCCCCTCCAGAAGGAGCCCAGCAGGCAGAAGGAGGATCGCTGAATGATTCCTTTTTGAGGCAATTATCTGACCTCATCTGCAAGGTGAATGGAGTACTCCTCCGCATTTGTCCTACCCCCGCACCATCTTTTGCTTCACTTCTCTGACCTCCCTTTGCAGATTTCGCATTTGATCGGTGAGATCTGGGTTGGCTCTGCAGGAAGTATCCCTATCGAAACTGAAAGAGCTACCCCCTCATCCCTATTTTGAGATCTAGCAGTTCTTGGGGTAGGCCGAGCAAGTTCCCCACCGGATGGAGGATTTGCTTTGATGTTTGGTGGTGATCGATCCGCAAACTACTTCTCTACCTCCACGGCCTTGCCGATAAGCTCGGATATCTATCGCAGCAAGGCATCATCCAACGATCCACCATCTGTAGGTGGACGTGTTTCCTGAGGCGGTGGTGTGTTGTACCTGGTCACCGCTGACGGTCCTTCCGCCCTGTAATTCTTGTTGGCGTGGCAAAGCTTGGTGTACCGCCCAACTCCGCCACAAGATTTCGCCTGAGACCATCTGACACCATGCTTCATTCCCACGTCTTAGCTTTGTTCAATTCATTCCACAGACGGCGCCAATTGTTTCGCCCTGAAAACTATACCAATAACACCTGCTCCTTTCCCTGAGAATATCCAGACCTGTTCCAACAAAGACACATTATAAAGGACCACCATGGATTTTCCGCTGGAAACCTCTCCGATGCTTAAGTCAGCTAAGCATTTTTGGTCTGAATAAGCAAAATCAGGAGAAGAATGCTTAGAATGTCATACCTTTCTAAGCTTTGGGGATGAGATATTTATAGCTTTCACCAAGTGGGACCTTTCCGAGCTCTCAGAAATAGAAAACCCACGAATCTCGAGCCGTTACTCAAGACGACCTGACCTGGAAGCTTCCTTCCAGAGAACAGGTCAGTCTTGTCGCTGAGTTCTCCCAATTCTTGATCTGATCTCTTGAGAATTTACCCAAGGCTTCGAATGAGTTCAGAACTGTCTTTACCAGGTCATAGGCTCATCTTCTACCCCATTTTTCCTCTTTCTAAGGTCATCAGTTCAACTCGTCCCAACCAGGTCTGTCCAAGCTTATCCAAGCTATTCGATAGCCTATCATCAGATCAGGTCACACCATTTATCAAGGATCTCACTTTTGCCATTATTAATACCGATGATATGAGTTATCCGAAGAATGATATTCCTCTAATTTTGTGCCAACTCGAAATGATATCTCTACCCAATTTTTTGAATCTATGGAGCATTTGCTAGTTCACTTAGAATGTGAGGTAATAATTGCTGGCCTAGTGCATCACAGATGGATGTATCTATTCGAGAGGTATCTACTGAAGAACAATGTGAAGAACAAGGATAGAGTCGAGGGCTCTATAGAAAAACCTTACTTTGTTGAAGAGGCATCCACTTTCACTTCGTACTATTTTTAAGATCACTTCTCCACAAAAAAAGAAAAAAAAATTGCCTCAAAATGGTGCAGATGATGATGAAGTAGTTCCTTCAGTGTACAAAAAATATGGTGAAGCCTTCATATAAATGGGAAAGAATTCATAAAAATAATCGATGCAACGAAAAATACATTTTATTGAAATGTGATGAGGTAAAAGATTTTTTATTAGGTTCGAAAATTCATTTTGAAATTTGGGTCAACAAAAAACTGAGAATGTAATAAATTAAAACAATTTTCATTTTTAAACTTGTGCAGTGATTTCATAGAGGTGTAAACTCTGTCAACAAAATATTACAAATGATGGGTTCAACAAAAAAAATTAGAAAAAGGATTTGTCGATTGGTTCGAAAACTACGTCAACTCCTCTAAATGATCTACAATATGACATTCATATACATACATACATATATATATATCTATATATATATATATATCATTTTCAATTGATCTTTTAACAAATAATAAATTGTAAATTGTATGACGTTTTGTTCCATCATGATGTGTGACTACATATGATGGTTTAAAGATAAATGGATAAAAATGTCAAATAGTTTCACATGGATCCAATAAATCAACTTCGAGTGCAGGTGTCTGTATATGAACAAACTATGGGGACGACGAGTATGATTAATACGGTCATCTAATTAGCAAATATTTGTCCTTATTTTTTTTAGTATTTTAGTTCATTTTTCTATTTATTTTTGGTATAAGTTGGATAGTTTAAGCTTAATTTTGTATATTTTTACTTCCAGCTTATTTTATAGCTTTTTGATCTAGATTGATGCAAGTTTTTCACCTTATATCTAAGTAGCCGGAAGAGTTCAACACGCAAAGGATAAAGTATGATGATCGAGAGACAAAGATCGAGCTTTCCGGTGAAGGAGTAGCAAGAATTTAATGCTGCTGATTATCTGTAATGGTTTTCCATATTGAACCGCTATAGTAGCGCTGCTTTTCGAGCCAGGTCCACACTGCCAACGCTAGCTGCCGAGAGTTACCCGCGTCGACCGACGCTTTCCGACACCTACCGACGCACATGGCCGTTGTAACTCTCTGTGAGTGTCGGCCTATGTAAACCAGCTAGACCACCAATGCTGTCGAGCGCTGCACGCCACACTTGCCAAGCCATGACTAGCAGCGACGGATGCACCCATCGATGCCAACGTGCTGAAAACGCTTTTTTAGATTTTCTTGTGTGCCAAGACATGAAATAACTATAAATACCCTTCATATTTCGGATTTCCAAAAAAACACACACCATCATAGGGTATTTGGGCTTAGAATAAACATATTTCCACATCTCATTACAAGAATTCAAGACCTAGATCAAGGATCGAAGAACGGTGAGTCGAAGGATTTGATTTTACGTTCAGGATTCAATCTTCGTCGAAGATCAACGTTTTTCTTCGGCGTAGCTGGAGATTTTAATCGCTTTTACTAGTTTCAATAAGTTTTCTAAACTCTTTATTGCTTTCTTAGTTAATTTTTTAGTTAATTATTGGATTTGATAAATTGTTCTTAATTTACTTTATGCTTGATACTTGGGATATTTTGGATAATTTAGTTCTTTATCTTCCAGTTTTTAAATTGTGTTTATTTCATGCTTGGATATTGGATAGTTTAATTCAAGTTATTATGCAATTAGGTTCATACTATTTAACTCCGTTCTTAATATTCATGATAGTAATCACTTTAGGTTATCCGATTTTACTTATGCTTTATAGATTCATTTTTGCTATTTGATTTACTTTAATTATTACTTTTAAATTCTAGTTGGTATTTTAGTTAAGGTTAATTAGTTTAATTAGTTTTAAATTTAATATTGCTTAGGTTTTAATAATTAAATCAAAACTTTAAAACTCCCCAATTTGTATGAATTTTATGTTTAGTTGCGATTGAGAAAAACATCTAAGAGACTGAACAATTGTCCTATAGAGAATCGACTTGAGTTAACTTACCACCCTACTAGTTCCTCGTACTCTTGCGAGCAAGCTTGAATGTTTTAATTTAAAAATATATATTTGGGGTGCACAAAAGCTTGAATCAGAATTTTGGCGCCGTTGTCGGGGATAAGGAGTAGGATTCAAGGATGTTTTTCGTTTTATTTTCTTTTTGAGTTATTATTTTCTTTTTAATTTTCAATTGGCTTGGATTTTTTCCATTGGTGCGTTGAGTTGTTGTTGAGTGCATGCTGGGGAGGCGATCTCTTAGACCCGAACTTGCGCCATTACTCGACAATATTAACCGTCCAAAGCAAGCACAATCAAGGCCTATCCCCATAAATCCATTTAATTCATCCATTGCTACTACCATTGATCAAAACCAAGTTCCCGACACCATGTTCGGATCACAGTCAATTTAAAACGGTGATTCCCCACCAAGATCACCTCCACGTCACATTCGAAATGGGTATGGTAGTAAACCAATCATTATGCATGGACAACCACAACCCCGAGCTTATTGGGCTAATTATCAGCAAAATATGGAGAATATGGGATGAGACGCGGGGAGAAACGAGGGAGTTAACCAACAGCATAACGAAGAACTAAATCGCCAACTTAACAACGTAGTCGATCATCCACCCATCATGGCGAATATAAGATAAAATGAAGAGATAAACAACAATGTCAATCGTCAACACAACATCGAGACCATGGCATTAAGGAACGTCGATTTTCATCAACATAAAGTGTATGCTAACAATCATAGACGGGTAGATGATTGGTTGTCAAATCAAAACCATGGCTACGAACAGGAACATTTTGAAAAGAGATACGAGCGCGATAATAATTATGAAAGAAACGCATATGAAGACCACTACGAGAGAGCTAATGATCGAGTCAGAGAACCGAGGGGAGATAGAGCACATAGACAGCACGATTTGGCGCGTCCAAAGGTTGTCCCTTTTAGGTCAGCTATTGTTCTTGGACCAACCGCAAGGGAAGTGGAGATTAAACCGCATCAACTTAATTTACTCCCGACTTTCCACGGAGGTGCTCATGAAGACTCTTTGGCGTTCTTGAACTATTTTGTTGACGAAGTGGGAAGATTTGTGGTTAATGGCCTTAACCAAGAGGAGGTGCAAATGATTTGTTTCCCTTATAGCATGAAGGACAAAGCAAAGTCATGGTTACTATCCCTAGAACCTGGTTCGTTGACTGACTGGGAGATGATAAGCGAGAAGTTCTTAAATCAATACTATTCAGCACAAACAACGGGGCATCTTCGGAGACAAATTGCTACCTTTGAATAGTTGGAGGGAGAGCTATTTCATGAAACGTGGGAGCGTTACAAGACACTTTTGCAAGCTTGCCCCCACCATAACTACTCCCCGGAGATGAATAACCAAGTTTTCTTTGATGGAATGTTGGATCATGTAAAAAGGGAAGTTGAAATAGCGGCAGAAGGAGACTTCGGTGATTTGACGGCCCCCGAGGCAAGAAGAGTGTCGGAGAAGCAAAGCAAAAAATCTAGACAAACCAACTCTCGGCCTCGTAAATTGAAATTTAATGAGGTACCCATCTCCGATCATTATTTAGATGATGGAAAATTAGTCAAGGCGAAGTGTGAGGAGATATTTGATGAAAAATTAGCAGCTTGGAAAGCCGAGTGGACGAGCAAGGCCTCTTCAAAGAAGATTGCTGCAACGTGTCACCAATGCGGATCCCCCGACATTTAGCAGACATGTGCCTGCTCAACAGTGAACAGCAAGAAGATATCAACGATTTCCAGAATTTTTCATATCAACAACATTCAGGGCAGCAACCCGATAAGAAATTCAACGTGCAACATGATTCTCCCCTTTTTAAGTGGGGACCCAAAAACCCAAATTATATGCCACCCGATACGTAATACCCACCACCACATGCGCAAGAACCACAACCACCACCTCAAAATAATTTGCATATGCAAGGGCAGGTGTCTACTACAGTTCAATCAATTGATCAACTATTTGTTTGGCCGCATAATCCAGTGGCCGAAACTATAAAAAATAGGGATGAACTCGCACAAGTTCGAAATGATATCACTGACATGAAAAAGGCTATTCTTGACAATACAGCTGGTCCAAGGAAACTAGAAACAGTAATAGGTCAATTATCGACCCACCTAGCTGGGCTCTCAAACGAAAAGGGTAAACTTCCAAGCCAGGCAGAACAAGCATCGGCGGTTCATGTCCTTCACAGTGGAAAGAAGATCAACAACGGAATAGTTGACTAGGATGAGGAAGTCGAAGTCGAGGACAAAACACCAACTCCTAGCAAGAACGATGATTCTAAACCAGTAGATCAGCAACATAATTCCTCTAATAGATATGTTCCTGGATCCATTCAAGGGACGATTCTGAATGATGCCTTTAGAAAAGACGATGTTCTTAAACCATCACCGCCAAGGCAATTGACGACACCGATCAAGGATGCTATTCCTTTTCCAAGCTGTTTGCGTCCATCTAAAGAGAACAAAAGATTCATGGAACTATATAACCTTTTTAAAAGGTAATTCAAACAATGCCCGCCTATGTGAATTTTTTCAAAGAACTTGCTTAAAGGGAGAGACGCTTGGAGACAAATTAGTATTTAACATTGCCAAAGGAAGTAAGTGCAGTTTTCAAGAAGCCATTACCACCTAAGGAACTCGATCCTGGAAGTTTCTGCATTACGATTTCTTTGGCTAATGGACAAACAGCAAAATGAATGTTAGATCTTGGAGCAGGAATTAATCTAATGACTTATTCACTTTATCGAGAATTTGATCTTGGGCCACTGAAGCCGATGACCATGCGACTATAGTTGGCTGATCACTCAATTAGCTACCTTTAGGGATGGTTGAAGATGTTTTAGTGCAGGTTGGAAAAAAGGTTGTATGGGGACCAAAAAGTGGGGAGCAAATAAATGTCTCCTAATCTTCAAGAATAATATCCAAA
>BMAC01000530.1:568747-587907 GCA_014905375.1 Phtheirospermum japonicum | reverse complement strand
GATGTCTGCAACCACCAACAAATGTCAGATGGGGACCGGAAGGGTTTTCTGGCGAACCCTCTCCGATGCTTAAGTTAGTATAGGGAGAGAATTTGGGAAAATAATTGCTTGATTAGAGAATGACTTATGTTTTATACTTTTGTGATTATCTATTTATAGGTGTACTTTTCTAGGGTTTCCTTAAAATCAGGGCCTTACGCCACGTCACCCTTCTGGGTTCTTCTTTTGGTTACTCTACCTTGGGCTAGAGCCTCAAGGTCCTTCATATGACCTCAAACTAGGTCAAAGATCTCGAGCTGTATACACAGCGCCGGTTTAACCACTGACCTCGAACTAGAGGCATAGGGCTGAGCTGATCCTGATCCCTTTTATCCCGAAACAATTACTCCCCCCTATTATGGTTGTATTTCCTTAAAATATAACCATAATAAGTTTTCCTACTATCTATTCGAGTTACAATCAAGACTTTGAGTTAACAAGCCAATGAAATTACCTCCCCGGCTAATATATATATATTGACCTTGAGCTGTTTGCCTTAATAATTTGGCAGAAATTCTTCGCCTTGACCTCGAGCTATTGGCTTTTTAAGGCTGAAAATTTTCCAACCTCGACCTTAAGCTGTTTGCCTAAATAATTGGGCAGAAACTCTTCACCTCGACCTCGAGCTGTTGGCCTTTCAAGGCTAGAAATTTTTCAATCTCGACCTCGAGATTTTTTCCTAAATAATTGGGCAGAAATTCTTCGCCTCGACCTCGAGCTTTTGGCCTTTCAAGGCCGAATATTTTCCAACCTCGACCTCGAGCTGTTTTGCCTTTTAAGGCCGAAAATTTTTCAACTCTGGCTTCGAGCTATTGGCCTAAATAATTTAACAGAAATTCTTCGCCTCGACCTCCAGCTGTTGGCCTTTCAAGGCTGAAAATTTTTCAATCTCGACCTCGAGCTGTTGGCCTTTCAAAGACGAAAATTTTTCAACTTCGGCCTCGAGCTGTTTTGCCTTTTAAGGCCGAAAAGTTTTCAACTTCGGCCTCGAGCTGTTGGCCTAAATAATTTGGCAGAATTCTTCGACTCGACCCCGAGCTATTGGCTTTTGTTTTTCTTAGCCCAATTCAAACCTCAGCTGAGATGCTACGGTCCATTAAGCATGCTCCGTCGATCTTTTTTGGCCCAATTTTAGCCTTACCCGAGCTGCCTCGCCCCATTAAGCAAAGTTCACTAATTTTTCCAAGCCCAATTTAAGCCTTATTCGAGCTGCTTCGTCCCATTAAGCAAATTCCGTTGATTTTTCCAGGCCCAAATTAAGCCTTATCCGAGCTGTCATGGCCCAATAAGCAAATTTCATCGATTTTTCCAGGCCCAATTTAAGCCTTATCCGAGCTGTTATGGCCAAATTTGCAAATTTCGTCGATTTTTCCAGGCCCATATTAACCCTTATCCGAGCTGTTATGGCCCAATTTAAGCCTTATCCGAGCTGCTTTTTCTAGGGTTTTTACATTTCCCTAGAAGGTGTGCCTTTTCCACTTATACAAAGAACTCTTGACCTTCTCTGATTATCTTTTCATATAACTTAAGAGTCTTTATTTCTACTCTTTACATTCCCTATTTCCGCTATGACAAGATCTCTTCTCTGACATCTTCGTTCTTTTGAATCTTCCAATCTTCAAATCTTCGATCTTTTAGATCTTCAACTCTTCAAACAATCGCCAGACTGTTCTTGAGTTTCCCAGGAGTTAGATATTCTGCATAGGTACTACTTGATCCCTTTTTCCTTAATACCCCTTTTTTTATATGTGTTTATTGCTTTTGTTATTTTATTACTGTTATTATCAATTTTCCATAATGTCTGCCTCATCTCGAACTGCTATCAACGACATGAGGCTCGTACTTGTTCCTCTTCCCGAGCAAGGCGAAAAATTTGTATCTCCAGAGGGTACCTCGTCTCCTCGYAGTGAYTCTTCTTCGGCTTCCCACCATTCAGYGGAGCCCTTATCCRCAGTGCTTRCRATCTTAGATCCTCGTCACATATCATGTGCCATATCRAATAAGACCTTGGGGTACATACGCTCAAATATAGGAATCCCTTCTTCTTATCAATTGATTCTTCCTTCTCCCGAGGATAGGGCCCCTCATCCGCCCCCGGACTGCTTAACCTTTTTTCTTGGTCAATTAGATGGAGGTCTGCGCTTTCCGATTCCTCCTCTGTTAATGGAAATTTTGCATTTTTACGAGATTCCCCTTAATCAATTTACCCCGGTCTTCCAGTCGATCGACTGCTTGTGGCCAGTCGATCGACTGTGGTCGATCAACAGTAAGCAGTCAATCAACTGCTTCTTAGAGAAGTGTCGATTTTTGGGAAATCTCTGGAATTCGGTCGATCCTTGAGCAGTTCAGTCGATCCTTGAGCAGTTCAATTGATCCGAGAGGTGCGGTCGATCGACTACCAGTCTATTGGGCAGCAAGCAGTCGATCGACTGCTTCTTGAAAAGGAGTGGAAGTCCCTGGAATTTAGTCGATTTTAAGCATTTCAGTCGATTCTTGGAAGGGCAGTCGATCGACTGACAGTCGATCAGACAGTCGATCGGTAGCTTCTTCCAGCACGGTTTCTTCGTTTTGGCACGGATTTTGGAATTTAAGGTCTCGAATCGATCTTGGACACCTCCCAATGCGACTCAGAGTAACTCTAACTCCCTTGGCCACCTACAACATAAGAATTTGGACTCAAAAACCTCATGATTTATCATTACAACACACCAATCAATCTCAAACTTAAAAAATGAAAGAATAATCTAAAACCTTAACAAAATAAGACTCAAACTACTACAAATAACGCTAAACTCTAACTAGAAACACAGGATAAAATGCCACAATTACATGCAAAACACCTATCACGGCGGATAGGTTTTGAGATTGAAATTTATCAACCGAAATTTGAGTATTCACCCGAGCTATCACGACAGATAGGTTTTGAGATTGAAATTTATCAACCGAAATTTGAGTATCCACCCGAGCTAACATGTTAAGTAGAGTTTGTTCCGATCTTCTACTCGATGGTTCTAAGTTTATAAAATATTCAATCGATAAATTATGTCTTTATTTTAGGAATGATTTTTCTCTCATATACAACAAAAGAAAATCTGCATAAGTAAATTTACCGAATCAACTATTATTTATCTGAAGTAGGTGTTCAGATTCGCCACATTCCAAACTCGCAAAATTTCCTGTCCATCCATATCTGCAAGCTCATATCTACCTCCTGCTAGTATCTTGGTTACTCTGAAAGGTCCCTCCCAGTTAGCCCCGAGTTTTCCTAAGCTCCGGACTAGATCCGCTCTTCTCAAAACCAAATCCCCGACCTGAAAATTCTGCTTAACCACCTTGCTATTATAAGCAGCCTTCATTCTTCGCCTCATTTCTTCCATTCGGAGGAACGCTTTTTCTCTTTTCTCAGCTATTAGATCCAAAGAGTCCTGTATCAATATCTCATTCTGTTCCTCATCCAGTGCTACAACCCTATGGGTCATGGCGCACACTTCGCCTAGTATGACAGCATCCATGCCATACACTAAGCTAAACGGGCTTTCCCCTGTGGCCACTTTCGGGTTGGTCCTGTATGCCCATAAGACTGGTTGGAGCTCTTCCACCCATTTTCCTCCTGCTTTTTCCAATCTCTTCTTTATTCCCCTCACTAAGATTTTGTTGGTGGCTTCTACTTGCCCATTAGCCTGCGGGTGGTATACCGAAGTGAAATTTTACTTGATCTACATCCTATCACACCATTCCTTCAAACCTTTCCCTGCGAACTGGGTGGCGTTATCTGATACGAGCACTCGGGGTACCCCGAAACGACACACTATACTCTTCCATAGGAAATTTAATATAGCTTCCTCTGTAACTCTTGCTACTGGCTCGGCTTCAACCCACTTACTGAAATAATCTACAACTACTATAAGGAATTTCCTCTGTCCCGGGGCCATAGGAAAAGGGCCGACCAAGTCAATTCCCCATTTTGCAAAGGGGCACGCTGCACTCATGGTCATGAGCTCTTCAGCTGGTCTGTGCATCAAAGGAGCATTCTTCTGACATCTCTCGCATTTCCTCACAATTTTTTCTGCATCCGCTTTCAGGGAAGGCCAAAAAGACCCTGCTCTCAATATTTTTTGGTTTAGAGTCCGAGCACCCATATGGGTGCCACAACACCCTTCGTGCATTTCCTTGAGTACCTGCTCAATCTCTTGTGGTCCTAAGCACTTAAGGAGGGGCGTCCCAAACCCTCTTTTGTACAAATTTCCTCCTATTAAGCAGAATCGAGCAGCTCGTATCTTGAGCCTAGTTGCCATACTTCGATCTGTTGGAAAGATGCCTTTTTCTAAATATGCTTTTATCTCTGCTCGCCAATCCCCATCTTTGATGAGCTCAACTATGGCATCCTCCGTCACTCCCCCAAATTCCATCAAGAGAGTTATCTGCCTTTCCTTGTAATCAACCGCCGAACTAGCCACCTTTGCTAGGTAGTCTGCACGCCCGTTCTTTTATCTTTGAATTTGTATCATTTCCAAGTGCTCCAGCTCCTCTCGACATCTCTTAATCTTAGCAACGTATTTTTGCAGTCGCTCTTCTCGAACCTCAAACTCTCCACCGGCTTGTTTATATACCAACTGCGAATCTAAACGCACCGATATCCTTCTGGCTCCCAACTCCATGGCCGTCTGTATTCCTCTTATACATGCCTCATAGTCTGCCTCATTGTTAGAAGTTCGGAAATTTAGCCTGATAGCATACTCCATCTCGTCCCCTTATGGGCTAATCAGCACTATACCTGCTCCGCATCCTGTTTGCCCTACTGATCCATCCACAAAGACCATCCACTGGCCCTCCGGTTCCTGAGGTCGGGTCATTTCTTGTAGAAAATCTGCTAAGGCTTGTGCTTTGATAGCTACACGGTTTTGGAACTCAATTTCGTACTCGCCCATCTCAATTACCCACTTGATGAGCCTTCCCGACGTATCCGGTTTGCTGAGAATTGGTTTTAGAGGGAGATTGGTTCTGACTATTATTTTATGAGAAGAAAAATACGTCTAGCCGTAACTACTAAGGCTAGCGCTCCCTTTTCGATTTCAGCATATCGAAGCTCAGCTCATTTGAGTGCTTTACTGACATAGTACACCGGAGCTTGTTTTCTCCCTTCTTCTTTAACCAACACCGTGCTTACCACTGATTCCCCTATTGATATAGAGGTATAACGTTTCTCCTGGGTCTAGTTTAGTCAGAAGCGATAGTTCGGATAAATACGCCTTGAACTCTTCAAAGGCTTTCTGACATTCTTCATTCCAACAAAAACCTGAAGCCTTTCTCAATACTCTAAAGAAAGGAAGACTACGCTCTGCAGCCCACTAAATGAACCTATTCAATGCTGCCAAGCGCCCTGTCAAACGCTGGACCTCTTTCACACTTTTCGGGGGGGCCATGTTAATGATAGCCTGAATCTTCTCAGGATTGGCCTCAATTCCTCTTTCAGTGGCCATATAGCCCAAGAATTTTCCCGACCTGACCCCAAACGCACACTTCTTTGGGTTCAACTTCATCCGGTACTTCCTCAATGTCTGGAAGGTTTCCGCCAGATCACTTACGTGTGACCCCGACTTGATGCTTCACGAGCTTATCATCCACGTACACCTCCATGTTCCTTCCTAACTGCTGAGAGAACATTCTGTCTACCAACCTTTGGTATGTGGCTCCTGCATTCTTAAGGCCAAAAGGCATTACCATGTAACAGTAAGTGCTGAAAGGTGTGATGAAGCTGACCCTCTTTTGATCTTCGACTGATAACCTTATCTGGTTATAGCCCTGATAGGCGTCCATCATGCTCAAGAGTTCGCAGCCTGATGTTGAATCTACCATCTGGTCTATTCGTGGTAGAGGGTAGTGATATTTAGGACAAGCCATGTTCAGATCCCTGAAGTCCAAGCACATCCTCCAATTATCTTCTAGTTTAGGGACCAGAACAACATTGGACAACCATTCGGGGAATTGAATTTCCTTGATGTGCTTAGCCTCCAACAACTTGGTCACCTCCACCCAGATGATAGCCTCTTTCTTGGCCCCGAAATCCCTTTTTCTCTGTTTGACGGGTGTAAATGAGGGATTGATATTGAGATTATTCTCCACGACCAAAGGGTCGATTCCTACTAACTCGTTCGGCGACCAGGCGAACACATCTGCATTATTGCATAAGAAATTAACCATCTCTTTCAATATCTCTGGAGACAGGGTAGTTCCCACCCGCACGACTCTGTGTTCTTCTCCAGGAACTATCTCCACCATCATCAACATCTCATTTGGCTCGACCCGCTCCTTTGAATCATATGGTAATGCCTGGGTCCCTGAGTTGTTTGTTCTAGTAGGCTCCTCCTTTTTCTTCCCCTGTTTTACACTCTGTACATACAACTTCCTCGAAGTGTAATGGTCGCTACCTACCTCCCCCACTTCACCCCTTACGGGGAACTTCATCTTCAAATTGTAAATAGACACCACTGCATGGAAACTGCTGAGTGATGGTCTCCCGAGCATGGCGTTATATGCCGAAGGGGCATCCACCACCAAAAAATTGATCATCTTGGTCTTTCGACAATGTGCCTCGCCCAAGGAGACAGAGAGTACTATTGACCCTAAAGGCTGCATAGTACCTCCTGCGAACCAAATCAAAGAGGTCTCCACTGGCTCCAACTTCTCTTCGAGATCCATATTTTCCAAACAATCCAGAAATAAGATGTCCGCCGAGCTTCCTGTATCCACAAAGATGCGTCCGACTTCATAATTAGATATCATTGCCCTAATCACCAAAGCATCTGCATGTGGTCTTAGAACCTCTCCAACATCCTGAGGCCTGAAGTGTATAACCGGACTATCTGCCACTTGTCTGATCTTAAGTCCTTTCCTCCTCTCCGGGTCAGCTGCCCTGACGTACCCCTTTCTCAATCTGTTTGAATCACCGTCTCTAGGTCCTCCTACGATCATGTTAATCACCCCTCTCCTCGGGGGATCCTTCTCTTTCTCCTCGTTCCTTAACTCTGGGCTTTGCTCTGGCGGAGATTGTCTACCGCCTTTCCTAAAGGTTGCTCTACCTTTTCTCCGCTCTGTGTACACAAATTCCTTCAAATGTCCCGCTTGGATGAGTCTCTCTATCTCGTCCCTCAGGTGAGTGCATTGCTCTGTGGTGTGCCCATAATCATTATGGAAACGAAAAAACTTGTCGGACTTCTCCCTCCTAGAAGTTGCTTAATATGTTCGGGGCCATTTCAAATCTGGTCGCCGCTCGATTGCTACAAAAACCTCATCTTGAGGGAAAGCAAGAGGTGTATACCGATCCATTCGAGCCTTACTAGTTCCTAGCTCAGAACTTGGCTTCTTACTTGATCCCCCATCCTCTCCTTTTTCTCTGTTCCTCTCTAACTCCTCCCCCCTGTCCCTACGCTTGTCGACCTCATCCTTCACACGTAGGGCCTCTTCTAAGTTGATAAACTTCTCAGCCCGGGCTAAGAGGTCTCCAAAGCTCCTTGGTGGTTCTACCACTAGAGACTGGAAGAAATCTCCCCTCTTTAGTCCCTGGGCTAAAGCATTCATCAAAGTTTCTTCTGAAGCTGATGGCACCTCCAACTTAGATGTAGTGAACCGATTTATGTAGGCTCTGAGGCTTTCTCGTTCTTTCTGCTGGATGCTGAATAGATCTAGTGCCATTTTTTGGTATTTTCTGCAACTAGCGAACTGGTGTAGGAAAGGTGAACTGAACTCTTCAAAATTGTGTATCGATCCTGGCGGCAGTTGACTGAACCAAAGTTGCGCCGCCTTAATAAAGGTGGTGGGGAAGACTCTACACATTACCGCATCAGTGAATTGGTATACTGTTGCTGAATTCTCATATCTGCACAAATGGTCATAGGGATCCGCGGTCCCGTCGTATTCGAATCCCATCGACTGGTAACCACTGGGTAAAGCATCTCTCAAGACCTCTTCAGCGAATGGGGTCGCCCGACGAGATCTTGCCGGACGAGCCTGACTTGCTAACTTCCGCTTGAGCTCTCTCATCTCCTTATGCAGGTTTTCCACCACCTCTTGTAGATCCGAAGCATTCTTGCTGAAAGTGCCATCAGTTGACACAGTTGTACTCTCATCATCTAGAGGTCCTGAACCGTGGGGCGGTTTTGCTATATTTTCCCGTGCCTGGGTGTTTCCTCGAGGTGGTGCTGAAGGTGGTGCGCCCCTGTCAGCTAATCTCTTGTAAACTGCCTCCTCCAAAGCTCGTGTGATAATACCTGATAACTGCTCTAAAAATAGTGATCCCAACAGGTTTGCTCCTGGGGCTGATGAGAATCCTGTTCCAGGAGTCGGGTTAGGGGTTTTTGCAGCCAAGTCTGGGGGTGTGCTCTGCGGAACACCTACCTCTTCCACCATTCTCCCTGTCGTGCCCGGCATCGGTGTCTTATTCAAATCCCTATCCAGATTTCGTCATAACTCCTCCATCCTTGCGTACTTCAGAACACTCACGTCTTGAAACTGATGATAGTTCCCACAGATGGCGCCAATTGTTTGTTACCTGAAAGTGGGGAGCAAATAAATGTTTCCTAATCTTCAAGAATAATCTCCAAAGGTTGGAAAAAAAAAAGGATGCCTGCAACCACCAACAAATGTCAGATGGGGACCGAAAGGATTTTCCGGTGAAACCCCTCCGATGCTTAAGTTAATATAGGGAGAGAATTTGGGAAAATAATTTCTTTATTAGAGAATGACTTATATTTTGTATTTTTGTGATTATCTATTTATAGGTGTACTTTTCTAGTGTTTCCTTAAAATCAGGGTCTTACGCCACGTCACCCTTCTAGATTCTTCTTTTGGTTACTCTACCTTGGGCTAGAGCCTCAAGGTCCTTCATATGACCTCAAAATAGGTCAAAGATCTCGAGCTGTATACACAGTGCCGGTTTAACCACTGACCTCGAACTAGAGGCATAGGGCTGATCTGATCCTGATTCCTTTTATCCCGAAACAGCTGTTAATTCCGGTTGATTTTATGATCTTGGACGTTGGCGAGGTGTCGACTGCGAGCATGGAGCATACCATTTTATTGGGGCGACCGTTTATGTCTACCACCCATACTTTGATTGATGTTCACAAAGAAAGAATGACAATGGGCGTTTTGTGCGAATCAGTGACATTTTCTCTAAGAGATATTCAAAACACTCTTACACCTGCCATGCTAGATGATTGTTCATTCTTTGATCCCATTGCTTCATGCATCCACGAGCTAAAAGGAGTCGCGGTTTTGGAAAAATTAGGCGACAGGGACGACGCCGGATTTCCGAGAAAGGTGGTGGATAAACTCAAAGTAGAAGTTAAACGGCATGCAGTTCGAGATTGGTCAATTGGTGTTGTATAATCATAAACGTAAGTTTGATTCGTAAACTAATCTCAGTTCGGCGTGGAGTGGACCATTTTTGATAAAAGAGATGGATGAATATGGAGTAGCCACTTTGTACAATGAGAACGAAAAGTCGACCTTTCAAGTCCACAAGCACAGAATTAAACGATATGACGACAAAGGGCTACCGATACGAGGTCGCAAGTGGGTGGAGTTTGGAGATCCACCACACGTTTGGAATTAAACGAACAATATATCATCGAGCAAGCAACGTTAAAATTTGCGCTTCTCGGGAAGAAACCCGAGCTTTCTGTATCCTTTTGTCTTTTATTTTCAGTTTTTTTCATGCTTTATTTCTGTTTTTATCATTTTACAATAGATGGAAGGACTCGAACGAGGAGAATTGATCAATCAAGCGAAGGACAAATCGACCAGACAACAGTCATCGGTCGATGCTTTGGTGTGCTTGCATCGCCTGACGCATGGCCGAGGCATTGCCGCCCACATTCGACCCTACCCGCCAGAGATGGACATTGACGACAATCTTGCTGACGATCTTTCCGCCAAGTTCTAATATCCTTTATTTATTTATTTAAGAAAATATATATTTAAAACTAGTTAGTTTGTTCTTTTTTGTGTGTTTGTTTATGTTTCGTAGTTTTAATCAAGGCATTCCAATCATGGCGACAGATGATTGCACAAATTCCACATGGAGCTTCTCGACTATTTTACTCTTTAGGGATGTTTTCTCGTTCCTTGCCTCTTTTTTATCTTTATATGTGTTTGTGCCAATACGGAGATTGCCAGTCTTTTGGGAGGGTGGAGATGGTCGAGCGTGATTTGTATTTCATAATTTGTGCAAAATTCTTAAAGTTTTATGGTCTATAATAACTAGTACTTAACGTGATTGATTGCTATTTCTTGGCTGAATTGTGTTTGTCTGGCATGCCTGTCGAAGTTAACTAAGTATGATTTGATGTTCTTGTCTTTGAGCGAGTATAAGCGCATAAATTTTTCAAAATTATTATTTATTGTAAAATGGTACTTGGACGCAAATGATTTCACAAAACCTTAAAAGCAGCGTCAATTCAAAACTTTTTCATGCAAAAAGCCTGTGAGTAGCCTGAGTGATTATCATCTTTGCATGTGCTTAATAAGTTTCAGCCTTGAGATCTCTTTAAAACCGATGTGTGTAGTTGACTTTGAAAATGAGGTTGAAGCACAAGAAAAGCCTAATTTCCGGCCATCCATATATTTTAGCCACTATAAATTTCGAATGAGCTAATCATAGCCGAATTATCCATGCCTATAGCCCTGAGTGATTTTATTGAGTCGACCCCTACAAACCCATTAAAAGCATGGGGTAGAAGTTAGTTAATTTTTATTGGTTATTAGTGTTTTGGAATTTTATAAGGGATTTATGATTTTGTAATAATATTAAGGACTACCATCCTTGAAAAAAAAAAGAACAAAAAGAGAGACCCCATTAAAAATAAAAAATAAAAGGGGGAAATAAGAAATAAAAAAAAAGAGAAAAAAAAGAAAAAAAAAATAAAGGATGGTGAGTCTTGTTGAATCGTGTTGAGTAATTGCCTACGCGCTTAATTTAAGGCTTGAGTTTATTTTTTATTTCGTGTGAAGCCTAACGTTTAAGAGGCACATGGTTGTGTATCATGAGCTTCAATTGTGTTTAAGTGGTTTGAGCGACAAGTCAGTTTTACGGTTTACGAGTTGAGAAATAGCTTATATTTAAAAGGCTACACTATGAGAGTTAAGTGAGGTTTTTCTTTTGAGCTAGGTGAAGCATATTGCTTCGTGATTAGATTAAGTTGGGTGAGTTATTGATCATGTTAGATCATGAGTTAGCCACACGACTTATATATTCCATACCCGTCCAAAGAGCCTTACATTACAACCCGAAAAGACCTTTTCTGATTCTTAGTTTTGACAACACACTTAATTTGCGATTGAAAAGAGACTGATTTTCCGTTCTTGTTTATTGTACTTGTATTTGTATGATTTGAGTGCATACATGTCCTATGCAGCAATGCTTGAGTACTTTTGAGCGAACACCCATATATTACCCTTTTGAGAGGATGCATGATTTTGTTTATGAAGCGACATGTACTAAGGGTGGAGTGTGTGACCTTGCGTGACTTGTATCTATACTTTATAAATATATGTATGTAGCACGACACGACTCATTGCTTGAGCTGATTTTCTTTCTTGTTATACTTTAAATCTAACGTCTGTTCGAGGACGAACAAACTTAATTAAGCATGGGGTAGTTGATTAGCACATATTTGTCCTTATTTTTATTAGTATTTTAGTTCGTTTTTCTATTTATTTTTATAAGTTGGATAGTTTAAGCTTAATTTCGTATATTTGTACTTCCAGCTTATTTTATCACTTTTTGATCTAGATTGATGCAATTAGGTGATATTTTGATATTTTTCACCTTATAGCTAAGTAGCCGAAAGAGTTCAGCACGCAAAGGATGAAGTATGATGATCGAGAGACAAAGATCGAGCTTTCCGGTGAAGGAGTAGCAAGAATTTTATGCTGTTGATTATCTATAATGGTTTTCCATCTGGAACCGCTATGGTAGCGCTACTTGTCGAGCCAGGTCCACAATGCTTACGTCGGCTGTCGAGAGCTACCCGCGTTGACTGACGCTTTCCGGCACCTATCGATGCACATGGCTGACGCAAATCTTTGTGAGCATCGACACATGGAGCATCGGCCGATGCAAACCATCCAGACCACTGACGCTGCCGAACGCTGCACGCAACACTTGCCGAGCCATGACTAGCGTCGACTACCTGCATAGACTGACGCACCCGTCGACGCCAACGTGCTGAAAATGCATTTTTAGGTTTTCTTGTGCGCCAAGACATGCAATAACTATAAATACCCTTCATATTTTGGATTTCCCAAAAAAAAAAAAAAAACGCCATCCTAGGGTATTTGGGCTTAGAATAAACATATTTCCACATCTCATTACAAGAATTCAAGACCTAGATCAAGGATCGAAGAACGACGAGTCCAAGGATTTGATTTTACTTTCAGGATTCAATCTTCATCGAAGATCAATGTTTTTCTTCGGAGTAGCTGGAGATTTTCATTGCTTTTACTAGTTTCAATAAGTTTTCTAAACTCTTTATTGCTTTCTTAGTTAAATACTTAGTTAATTCTAGGATTAGATAAATTGTTCTTAATTTACTTTATGCTTGATACATGGGATATTTTGGGTAATTTAGTTCTTAATCTTCCAGTTTTTAAATTGTGTTTATTTCATGCTTGGATATTGGATAGTTGAATTCAAGTTATTATACAATTAGTTTCGTACTATTTCACTTTGTTATTAAGACTCATGAGAGTAATCACTTTAGGTTATCCAATTTTACTTATGCTTTATAGATTCATTGTTGCTACTTTTGCTATTTGATTTAGTTTAATTATTTCTTATCAATTCTAGTTGGTAATTTAGTTAAGGTTAATTAGTTTAATTAGTTTTAAAATTAATATTTCTTAGTTTTTAATAATTAAATTAAAACATCAAAAAAACCCAATTTGTATGAATTTTATGTTTAATTGCGATTGAGAAAAACATCTAAGAGACCGAACAGTTGTCATCGAGAGAATCAACTTGAGTCAACTTACCACGCGTACAAGTTCCTCGTACTCTTGCGAGCAAGCTTGAATGTTTTAATTTAGAAATTTATATTTGGGGTGCACAAAAGCTTGAATCATCATCTCATACAAGTTGTTAAAACCAAATATACAGGGTTGAATTGTAAGAGCATTATCTTGTTCGCATGTGAATGGTTTGATCCAACTCCCACTGGCACAAGAATTGATCCTTAATAAAATCTCATTGATGTTAATTATAAGTCTAGATTCAATCGATATGAGTTGTTCATACTCGCTAGCCAAGATGATCAAGTGTACTACGATCCATATTAGATTAATTTGTAATGTGCAAAATGAAAGATAGATCAATATTAGATTTATTGAGACATTGTCTAACCAATAGTTGTATGTGGATTATGAAAACACAAAATTCAATACAATTAGTAGATGCTAATTTCCAATTACATGATCTTAATGAGAATGAACCGAACGAACTTGTTGATGAGGTATAGGATGAGATGAAATAGGAATTTCTAACCAATGAAAATATGGACGAAGATAAGTTTGACGATAACAATGACAGTGAAAGTGTCTATTCCAGTTAGAAGTATAAAATTAGATATCATTTGGACCTGCTTATATTTTATACATATCTTCGGTAATATGCATTGATTTTAATTGACACAAATTATGTGAAATGATCAATTTCTATTAATTTTCTGATGAGGTAAAGATCTTTGACATGGTTCATCAGGCCATACTTCAAGGGCTCTGACGGGCTCTTCCTTTTCATCACATAAGCACTTAGATCATGAGAATGATGTGATGGATTGAAATGGAGGGGTTCCATCTAAGACGGTTTCGGACACCCCGTCCAATGCTGGTACTTCATGGGGTAAAAAGGTCATCATCATCGTCATAAAGTAAGTAACTTTATAATAATATTTAATTTTAATATGGTCTTTATATTAACTGATCTAAACATAATTTTTATTAGGATGCACAATGGCAATGGAGATGTAAGTGGCCATCTTCAAAAACATCCTTGGACCGCATCGTGTGAAGTGGTGGCTCGAGTTCTTAGTATGTAACTAATCTTTACATTTGCAACATAATCCATATACAATTTTAGTTTCATTATAATCGTTTCTTAATAAATTGTTTTATTTCTTAAAAATAAAAATCATTAGGACCCGAATAAATATTTGGAGGAGATAATAAAGGCCTTATTTGATCAGAATATAAGTTATAAGTAGAGTAGTCGCCTAAATAGGTATGAGAAGACATGGAGAAGGTCAGTGAAGAAGCCGATGTGAGTTGATGAGTGTTTCACCCCAAAAAATGACCAATATTAAGACTGCCTGAAGCCTTTAATACCTTCCTGATCTGCACCACAAACAAGAGTTAGAAAGGACCACCAGTGATTTTCCGGTGGAAACCTCTCCGATGCTTAAGTCAGTAAGCGTTTGAGGTGTTTTCCAAGAAGAAAATAAGAAAGCCTTAGAAGAATGACATACCTCTCTCAACCTTAGGGCTGAGATATTTATAGCTTTTCTTGACGGGGACCCCAGCCGAGATCTAAGGAACACATGGCGGGAACCAAGGGCCGTTACCCAACAAATTCTGACAAGTGGTCCCACTTGTCTCTTTGTTGGGGATCTGAGAAACAATTCTCTCTTTCCAAGTCTTCTTTAGTCCTTTCCCTCAATCTGACCTAGTCCACGATTCTTCGACTTCTCTTTCCTCTAGCCCCTGCTGTTTAACAAGTCAGCTCTTGCTACTACTGAGGAAGAGCTCTATCTTTCAAGGGGCTCAACCAAGCCTTTTTGCCCAGGTCAGGCTAATCTCCACTTCCAAGGCCTCGACTGGAGGTAATCTCCGGGCCTCTAACGTCATTACCGACGACTAGGTCAGGGACCTCAAGGGATGGCTGTTCTTCCCCGCATCTTTATTGATTATATGGTGGTCAGAGCTACCCGAATCCAGGTCTGGCATATATCCTGCCCTATCAACTCCTCCCCCGAACAGTTGGGGTAGATAGGTAATCTCCCTGGGTTCCTTTAAGATAAATGTGGCCCTTTTGTTTTTTATGACTTCTCATACTGGGGGAATCCCGAGATATCCGCCTGCTAAACAGCCCTAATTATTGGCATTAGTAGTGTCGGTTCATATCCCCAAATGGTTACCATAATCACACGTCTTTCCAAGTACTGTACATGATTGGTCAGCGGCACGCGTCCTTTTTCAAGACGGTTAGCGCTCCAGCTCACCGCCTAGGGTATTGTTCCTCTGTCCGCATTAAATGCGAAGATCCCATCAAATCCCGCTTTTCCTTGATTTTCGTTTTGAAAAATTATCAACTTCCTTTTGTCCCTCCAAACTTCCTTTTTTCACCTTTACTTTTCAAATTTCATTTACCAAATTCTCGAATCCCCTTCATTATTTCTTTTCATACTCTCCCAAATTTCCCCTCCTAATTTCCTCGCCGTTCACGACGATTTCCACAATTCTACTCCACTCAACTCCTCGTAGGTATCTTCAAATAGGTACTCCTTTCACCTTTCCTTAGTTTTTTCAATTATGTCAACTTCCTCTACCAATTCCTCCGAGGGAACTCCCTCTGGTTCCCCAGCGAATTCCACCTCCTCCATAAACCTATCTTCATCCGAATCACTGCCAATGGTTCTGGTGGAGAGGCCTATAATGGCTCAAGCGCCCCATTTCCTTGATAATATACCCTCCATAGTTAGCACTAATACACTTAGGGATATCCGCGTCACCTTTCCTATCTCCGACTAGTTTTCTTTCACCAGTCCGGCGCCTGACGAGAGAGACTCAGCGCCCCCCGCCGGCCACCTGATCTTCTACGTGGACCAATTCTACGCAGGGCTGAGCCTGCCGGTTCACCCTTTCATATTGGCCGTATCCCGGCTGTATCAAATTCCGGTCAAACAATTTCTACCGAACGCCTTCCGTGTCATGGCCGGATTTCATCTTGCGGCCCAGTATGCTGGTTCTTTTCTCTATTTCAGGCGAAAAGCTCTTCAGGCTTTTTCTATCTCTCCGGACGAGCGGATGTTCACTTTTTAACTGGTCTTCCCTCTTCCCATAAGAGCTGGAAGAAGAAATTCTTTTTTGTCCAGAGCTCGGAAGACTGTGGCTTTCCCACTGAGCCCATTACTTACCTTCACCCCCAAGTCCGTATATCCCGGAGTGATAGATCACCCCATCTGAATGAGAAAATAGCTGTCTTGAACCAGACCCCCTTTGATCTGTCAAAGGTTCTCAAGAACGATAAAGAAAAACGAAAGCCGATCACATCCATCCTCGAGAGACACGACTCGGGACAACTCACCGCACCTACAGTCGACTCCGTACTATTGCGGAGACGATTTCTAGAGCGTCGAGAAATCTTCGATCAAATTTTGGCGCCGTTGCCGGGGATGGATTAAGGCCAATGGCATTCTTAATAGTTCTTATRGTCGTCGAAAATAATTAGTTAGCAAATTGTTTTACATTCGATACGCGTGATCTTTTTGTTGTTGTTGTGTATGCAGGGTAGACGATCGCTCAGACAGGAGTTGACTCCATTCTTACCGAACCCCGAAAGGTTGCGACGAGACGCATGAGCCGCCTCAAGGCAAGACACGTCCGACGTCCCGTTGCCTCCTTTATTATCTTCGTCAATAGACGAGCAAAACATGGCCACTCCGTTTGAAAATCTGACGCCCCCTGCCCCTACCCACGACAACCAAGGGGTTCCGCCTCCACCGGTGTCGACCAGCCCCGCGACGTCACCTCAAGCGGCGACTCATCAAGACCCACACCCGGTTTTCGCGACGACGTTCGACCAAGGGGGAAATGGTTTTACGAACCAAGACCCCCAAAGCTCGAACACTCAGTTTCACGGGACGCCCTACCAAGGCCCGATAATCGAAGGGCCACCGTTCCCATATCAACCGCCGTTCCAAGTCCCGAGACAATTTCATCAAGGTCCACACTACGCCCCTCACACGCACGAGCCTCGATTTCCGCATCCGACCGGGCCCGTGCCTCAATTCCGAAATCCGATACCTCAAGACTATCCACGAGCGCCCGCCGTCAACGAAAATCCTTATGCCGCTCGTGATATCGGAGGACACCCTTTCGCCACTCCCGACGGGGGTCCCACCAACAGTATAAAAGAAGTGTCGAGGCCGTACATGGGCGATTTCTCCTCTTGTATTCGATTGAGCCCCGAGGCTCTCGAATACGACTTGCGGCCGATAGACTTGAACCGACTACCTACGTTCCACGGCTTACCGAACCAAGATGCCCTGCAATTCCTACGAGTCTTTTCATATACGGTGTCGAGCTTTCCGCGCCAAGGGCTTCATATCGATCAAATCAAAATGAGGTGCTTCCCATACACGATGAAAGACAAGGCCGTGGATTGGCTCATGACCTTGCCGTCCGACTCCCTTACCAATTGGGATATGGTCACCGAGCAATTCATGGAAGAATACTATTCTCAAGAGAAGACGGCCGACTTTAGAGCTAAGATTGCCTCGTTCCGACAAGCGAGCGACGAAACTTTCTACGAGGCATGGGAGCGATTCAAGGGGTACCTTACTAAGTGCCCACACCATCGGTTTATCGGAGACTTTTTGAATCAGTTTTTCTATAATGGATTGGCATTCGCATCGAAGCGAATGGTGAACAAAGCCACCGGGGGGAATTTAGACGGCCGATCAACGAGGGAATTATACGACATCTTTGTAAACATTGCCGCCGATGATCAACGCATGAATATCTTGGAGCGGAAGGAGCACGTAAAAGAGGTCTCGACAAGTGCCGAGCCCGAGTGGGCCCGTAAGATCGCCGAGCTAGAAAGCCAAATAGCCTCCCTCATTCAACCGCAACCATTCCCGAATTCGATGGAGATTTGCCCCTCGTGTGGAACTTCGGGTCATGGGGCAAGTGCATGCCCTAAAGCTTACGAACAACTGAGCGGATTCGACGAGCAAGCTTATGCGGTACAAGGTTATGAAGGCTATCGACAAGGAGCTCCATACCTACGAAGGGACCATCCTAACTTTAGATGCGGAGACACGTCCCATGCTCTAATGCCACCCGGTTTTCAAACACACGAACATCGTTCTCAAGCCCCGATGGCACAACAAGCTCAACCACCGCGCCCTCAAATCCCGTACGCCGCTCGACCACCTTTTCCACCTCCTCAAGCACCGTTCCCTGCTCCCCAAGACCATCCAACACCGCGACAATCAAACCTCGAATCCGTCTTATCCGAGCTAAGCAAGCGGCTTTTGAGTTTGGAGACACAAATGGGACAAATAGCTACGTACGTCAATGAGCTAAAACAAGCACAGGACAAGGATAAGCTACCAAGTCAACCGGCCCAAGCCCAAGCCGTTACCATTCTCCAAAGTGGCAAGGTGGTAGACAACAAGGTCGCCCTACCCGATGACGGACCTTCGACGAGCGTTCAAGAGGATCGTTCTACTCCGGATTCGAACGAGCCCGCAGCCGCTCCTAACCCTCCCACGTCACTCTCTAGTGGCGAGGCGAAGGGGTCCCAGGCTGACGGGGGGTTACATAAGTCCACCACGCCGTACCGACCTCCGATTCCATATCCGATCCGTATCCGATCGACGAAGCAAGACGACCAATTCCTCGAGCTATACAGGATGTTATCAAAGGTCAACATAAACCTTCCTTTGCTCGACATAATCTGAAATATCCCAGCTTACACGAAGTTCTTCAAGGAGCTAACATCGAAAAAACGCCGATTCGAAGAAAATGAGAAAATATGCATATCGAACGCGGCAAGCATTGCCCTTAGCAATACTCTACCACACAAAGAAGATGATCCGGGGAGTTTGTGTATAAAGATTACCCTCGGAAACGGCAAGGAGACACGAGGAATCCTTGACCTCGGCGCGGAGATTAACTTGATGCCCTATTCCATTTTTAAGCAATTAGAGCTGGGCGATCTCAAAGAAACGAGGATGTGTTTGCAACTAGCCGATCGATCTGTCCGATACCCGAAGGGTGTGGTTGAAGATGTGTTGGTACAAGTCGGGAGCCTCATTGTGCCGGTGGATTTTGTGATATTGGAC
>BMAC01000530.1:522686-558565 GCA_014905375.1 Phtheirospermum japonicum | reverse complement strand
TTATTCATTTGCAATATGTCTTCATCTCCTCTGATCGAAGAACTTAATACGGTGAAGAGAAAAAACATTTCCCTGGTTGTGGAGAAATTCAAGCTCTCCGACCAGCTGGTCTCACTTAAGGAAAAAATCGGTTCTCTTTATCGCCTTTTGGAGAGGAAGAGACAGAAGAAGCGTCATTACAAAAGGGAATGGACTGAACTTCGTCAAGTCAACCGGCAGTTGCACGAGGAGAAAGCAGATTTGGTTGATTCAATGAACCGCCTAACCATCGCCGCCGGCGAAGCTCATGTCCTCGCCAAGCAATCCGACTAGTATCGCCGCCGTCTGCATGAGACAGAGCAAGAGCTATGGCGTATTCGACGGGTCTTAGCCTCCGATCGAAGGTCTTCACCCAGATAGGCGTCTGGGCTTTATCCTTATTTATTTACTGTTATCTTAATATAACCAAAGTCGCCGACCTTTCAAGGGAAAGTGCGTAACTTGTAATCTGTTCCTGGCCAGTAATATATATAAGCTTTATGTTTTTTCATGCGTCAAAGTTTCCTCATGAGATATTTTATCTAGCTGACCATTAGATCAGGCGAATCAGTGCATTCGTCTTTGAGCTGTTAATCCGATCAGGAAAATAACGAACTCAACTTGACTCCTCCCGAATTTATCAATCAATCCAGTTTGAGCCAAGTCTAGGACATCTTTCCTTAGTCAATCTTGTCTTTAACTAACAATCAGGTTAAGAAAACTTCTGGACGCCTGTTTCTTAGCCAATGCTGGTTTGAGCTGACAATTAGGTCAGGCAACTTTAGGGCATCCATCTTCACCCAATCTTGGCTTAAATTAACAATCAGGTCAGGAAAATTTTAGGACGTCCGTCCTTAGCCAATCCTGGCTTGAACTGACAATCAGGTCAGGAAAATTTTAGGACGTCCGTCCTTAGCCAATCTTGGCTTATACTGACAAACAGGTCAGGAAAATTTTAGGACATCCGTCCTTAGCCAATCCTGGCTTATACTGACAAACAGGTCAGGAAAATTTTAGGACATCCGTCCTTAGCCAATCTTGGCTTTTCTTTGCGCGCCAAACTCCAATTTAGTTTCCCGCCTTTTTCCAAGCTCTCTGCGCGCCAAGTCCGAGTGATTTCCCGCCTTTACTTCTCTTATATAATGGCACCTTTTCCAGCTTCTTTTCCTATCATAATGGCGTCCTCGTCATCTCCCAACATCTTTTCCCATGAGGAGTATACCCGCCTACTTCAGAAGAAATGTCGTCTAAAGGCAGAAGTTGCCAGATTGCAGGATCAACTGCAAGATCTCACGGAGAAATTGGCTGAGAAAAAATCGGAATTCCGTAATGAACGACTACGCCTTGGAATGATAATTGCTTGCTTGAAGAGGGAGAACGCGGAGCTGCATGTTGATTGGGACATCGCGGTGGAGGTGTCAGACCGATTGCGTGCTCAGCTTTTGGAACACGAGGACGAGATTAAGCGGCTTCGTCAACTTCTCGATTCTACACCCCCATCCTAAGGCTGTGTTTTCGCTTTTCCTGATGATTGTAATTTGTGCCCTTATGACTGCGAATATTCTTGTGAGAATGTTTGCTTTTGTATTTTCTGCTGGGAGTTCTTTTAATTAATAAGCACTTTCGTTAATAATCTGAATGTGTCTCATTGCTTTCTTCCTGTTATGAACCATAATTTCAACTGTAAATCTACTCAACCTACACAAACATAAAGTCATTACAATTAAGTGTAAAATTTTCTTAAATTGGCAATGTTCCAAGCGCGGGGTAGTGTCGTGCCATCCAGTTCTTCCAGCCTGTACGCGCCACCAGGCAAGATCTGGGTAACTTTTACCGGTCCTCGCCAAGACCCTTCCAACTTTCCTTTAGCTTGCCCCAGATCAGACCGTCATAAGACCAGATCCCCTACTCGGAATTGTCGCTTGACCACAGTTTTATCATACGCTACTTTTACCCTTCCTTTGATATGCTCCCTTCGTAACACAGCCTGTTCTCTTTTCTCCTCAATCAGGTCTAAAGCATCCTGCCTTAACAACTCATTCTGTTCTTTATTAAAATTCTGGATCCGATGAGTTTTAAGGCTGACCTCTGCGGGCACTACGGCATCCATACCGTACACCAAGCTAAAAGAGGTTTCACCCGTATTTTCTTTCGGATTCGTACGGTATGCCCATAACACAGAGCTCAGCTCTTCCACCGACTTTCCTCCTGACCTGTCTAGTCGCGACTTGATTCCTTGAATTAAAATGCGGTTAGTTACTTCAAACTGACCATTCGCCTGTGGGTGATATACGGCCGTGAAGCATTGCTGAATATTCATCTTGGCACACCAAGCCTTTATCTTGGCTCCTGCAAATTGGGTCCCATTGTCTGACACCATTATTCTTCCAAATGAAACTCATTACAGCTTCCTCTGTTATTCTAGCGAGAGCCTCGGCCTCCACCCACTTGCTGAAGTAGTCAATAGCCACGATTAAAAATCTTTTCTGAGCTGGGGCCATCGGGAACGGACCAACCAGATCAATACCCCATTTTGCGAAYGGACAGGGGGAACTCATCACCATGAGCTCTTCCYCTGGTTGGTGGATTAGCGGGYCCATTTTCTGGCACTTTTCACATTTTCTAACGAAGTKCTCAGCTTCTTRTCTCAGGGAAGGCCAGAAATAACCAGCTCTTAATACTTTACTGGCTAGAGCTCTGGTCCCCATATGGTTGCCACAACAACCTTCGTGTATCTCTCGTAACACCAGCCCTCCTTCTGTMTGTGATAGGCARCTCAAAAGAGGCTGACCAAATCCTCTCCTGAATAATTCTCCTTTGATCAGGCAGAATCTGGCAGACCTGGTCCGTATCTTCGTCGCTTCCCTCTTTCCCCCAGGCAAGACGTTCTCTTCAAGGTATCTTTTTATGGGGGAACGCCAATCTTCCTCCTCAGCAATCGTACAGATCTGCTCGACTCCGAACTCCCCTTCCGCCTTTAATAAGGTGATCGTTCGCTCATAACAATCCGTGGCTGAACTTGCTATTTTGGCTAAGAAGTCTACACGGCCATTTTCCTCTCTGGGAATCTGAACAACAGTTAATTATTTCATATCATTGGCTAGCTCTCTGAATTTAGCCAAGTATCTCTGCATGTGCTCTTCTCTTGTCTCAAAATCTCCGCTAATTTGCTTACACACGAGTTGAGAGTCAACCTTGGCAGATACGTAATCCGCACCCAGGTCTTTCGCCATCTAGACACCTCTCAAAAGAGCTTCATATTCCGCCGCATTATTAGAGAATGTCGTATTTAATCGAATAGCAAACTCGGTGGACACCCCCTCCGGGTTGATCAGGACAATTCCCACTCCGCAGCCCTGATTACAGATAGAGCCATCCGTAAAGATTGTCCATCTTTCTAGTTCTTCGGGGAGGCCAGTCATTTCTTGCATGAAATCTTCCAGGGCCTGAGCTTTAATCGCTGTCCTGGTTTCGAAGCTAATATCGAATTCACTTAGCTCAATTATCCATATGACCAGTCTTCCTGACGCCTCTGGCTTATCCATGACTGCCTTCAGAGGCAAATTCGTTCGTACAATTACACCATGCGACAGAAAATATGGACGTAATTTCCGGGCCGTTCCCACAAGGGCCAGTATTGCTCGTTCTACTTCCACATACCTTGCTTCGGCCTCATGTAAGACCTTGCTCCAGTAATAGACTGGCTTCTGAATCTTCCCTTCCTCTCGTAATAAGACAGAGCTGACTGTCTGCTGTCCTACCGATAAGTACAGAATGAGGGGTTCTCCCAGGACAGGCTTTGTTAGCAAGGTCATACTAGCCAAATGCTCCTTTAATGCGACAAATGCCTCCTCACACTCATTACTCCACTGAAATTTTGCTTTTTTTCCTTAGAGCTTGAAAGAATGGTAAGCTCCTCTCGGCAGACCTGGACAAGAATCTACTTAACGCATTGATACGCCCCGCCAGACATTGCATCTCCTTCACATTCCTAGACGCTCGCATGTCCATAATTGCTCTGACCTTCTCGGGATTTGCCTCGATTCCTTTTTCCGTGACCATGTAGCCTAAAAATTTGCCAGCTCTGACACCGAAAGTGCACTTCTTAGGATTAAGCTTCATCCTATATCGTCGTAGAGTATCAAAGGTTTCCCGCAGGTCTTCCACATGTGATGTTGCCTTCATACTTTTGACCAACATATCATCAACGTAAACTTCCATGTTCCGCCCTAACTGATTTTTAAACATCTTATCAACCAGGCGTTGATAGGTGGCTCCTGCATTTTTCAAGCCAAAAGGCATCACAACATAATAATACGTCCCTTTCGGGGTAAAGAAACTGACCCGCTTCCAATCATCCTTGGCCAGCCTGATCTGATGATACCCTTGAGATGCATCCATCATACTCAGGAGTTCGCATCCAGTGGTGGAATCGACAAGTTGGTCGATCCTAGGTAAAGGATAGTGATCTTTTGGGCAAGCACGATTGAGATCTCTAAAGTTGATACACATGCGCCAGTCCTCCTGTGTCTTGGGAACCAAGACAGCGTTAGAAAGCCATTCAGGAAACTGTATTTCTTGGATGTGTTTAGCTTTTAACAGTTTCTCCACTTCAATTTCTATGACAGCTTCCTTCTCAGGGCCAAAATTACGTTTCTTTTGCTTTACTGGCTTGGCATCTAAGCTGATGTTGAGGTGATGCTCTGCTACTTCTGGATCAATTCCTACCAGATCCTCTGGAGACCAGGCGAACACATCCGCGCTACTCCTTAATAACGCGACTAGCTCTGTCAAAATTTCCGGACTGAGGGTTGTCCCTACTCGAAGGACCCGACTCCCATCTACTGGGACCACTTCAACCATCATCAGACCTTCCTCTCTATTAGCCAAGTCTGTCCCTGGCAGTTCTATCCTGGCTTTTTTGCCCTGCCTCTCTTCCTCCTCCTTCCTCCTAACACATTCTATGAAAGTCCGTCGTGAAGCATACTGATCACCCCTGACCTCTCCTGCTCCCTCTTCCGTTGGAAATTTCATCTTCATATGGAAGACGGATATAACGGCCTGAAATTGGCTCAAAGATGGTCGTCCCAGCATGACGTTATAAGAAGAAGGTGCATCTACTACCAAGAAACGCACTGTTTTTGTCACCCTGTATGGCTCCTCCCCTAACGTCACGAGGAGTTTCACCGCTCCTAAGGGTTTTAGYGCACCTCCCGCYAACCCTACTAGGGAGGTGGTGACCTCTTCCAYTTCAATATCCAACTTCAACTGCCTAAAGCAGTCATAGAACAAAATYTCGGCRYAACTCCRCGTGTCTACGAAAATTCTATGYAKATTGTAATTAGCAATAGTTGCAGTTATAACCAGAGCATCCATATGAGGGGCTAAAATACCATCTCCATCTTCCGACCCAAAGCAAATGTTGGGGGTAGAAGTCATCTGTCCCACGTCTCGCGATTTTCGAACTAGGTCTTTTGCAGCTCTGACATAATTGTGCTGCGTCCGCTTGGAGTGCTCCTCAAATTATCCTCCGATAATCATCTAGATTTCTCCATGAACGACCTGGGTCTGATCAGATTTTTTCGCCTCAGTACGCATCCTATCTTGGCTGCTTCTATTTGTCAGGGTCCGATCGTAATTCTTTTTACCAACTCTAGCTTCCTCTCTCCTTATCCGAATATACTCTTTCAAATGCGTGCATTCGTCTGTGTTATGTCCGTATTCATTATGGAAATGGCAAAAGCGATCCAACCTTTCTTTTCTTGGCTTCTGCGAGTAAGTTTTGGGCCACTTGAGCTCTGGGTGACGCTCTATTGCTTGCAAAATTTCGCCCGGAGATGTTACCAGAGGAGTATATTTATCAAATCAAGATCTACCCATTGATAGTTCTGGTCTGGGCTTTTTTGCCGCTACCCTGTCATCCCTTTCGTACTTCTCTCTCCTCTTCTCCCCTTCATCTTTGAGCTTCAGATCTTCTTCCAGATGGATATATTTTTCCGCTCTTTCCAAGAGCTCCCCAAATTTCATGGCTGGCTTCACCACCAGTGACTGAAAGAAATCCCCTCGTCTCAAACCTTGCGCCAGAGCATTTATCAACAGCTCTTCAGATGCAGAAGGCACTTCTAATTTGGCATTTGTAAACCTGTTGATATAAGCACGGAGGCTCTCGCTCTCCTTTTGCTTGAGACTAAAAAGTTCCAGTGGCATTTTCTGGTATTTCCTGCAGCTTGTGAACTGGTGTAGAAAGGCTGAGCTGAACTCATCGAAATTGTTGATAGACCTCGGCGGCAGTTGACTAAACCAGAGCTGCGCTGATTTGGTGAAAGTCATCGGGAAGACCCGACACATGACAGCGTCCAAAAATTTGTGCAGGGCTGCTGCAATCTCAAAGCGACTGAGGTGATCCCACGGGTCTGTGGTTCCGTTGTACTCAAAGCCAAGGGAGCGATATGAAGCTGGCACATCATCTCGCATGACTTCCTCAGTAAATGGTGTGCCCCGTTTTGCTGTGGTCATCCCACCTGTCACCATTTTTCTCTTAAACTCTCTTACTTCCTTTTGCAGACTCTGCATCTGCTCAGCCAGACCTGGATTAGTTTGGTCTGAAGTTTCGCTGTCAGAGGTGGAGAGGTGCTCTTCCCCATCACGCAAGGGAGCCTTATCCGCTTGCTGCCCCCGGAATGGCTGCGTTCCCACCAACAGAACAGCCTGCGCTGGTGGTGTGTTAGATGGAGGCGTTGTCATCTCCGCGAACTTCTTCTCTACTGTCGTCTCCACGGCTTTGCCGATCAACTCCGAGAGCTTTAGGAGGAAGGATTCATTGAATGAACCACCCGTGGCTGGCCCAGATTTTCTGAGCGGAGGCGGCGTAGCGTCCAGCGCGGCCCCTACTGACGGCGCTGTCTCTCCTGGTCTCGTCGACGCCGCCGTATCTGTCGTTCTTGGCATCCCCCATGGCGCGGCGGAACTAGGGGTTCCACCAAGCTCACCCACCAAGTTCCGTCGTAAACCGTCTTAAGCCATAAACAAAAAATCTCACGTCTTAACTTAATCGTCTTCCCACAGACGGCGCCAATTGTTTCACCCCAAAAAATGACCAATATTAAGACTGCCTGAAGCCTTTAATACCTTCCTGATCTGCACCACAAACAAGAGTTGGAAAGGACCACCGGTGATTTTCCGGTGGAAACCTCTCCGATGCTTAAGTCAGTAAGCGTTTGAGGTGTTTTCCAAGAAGAAAATAAGAAAGCCTTAGAAGAATGACATACCTCTCTCAACCTTGGGGCTGAGATATTTATAGCTTTTCTTGACGGGGACCCCAGCCGAGATCTAAGGAACACATGGCGGGAACCAAGGGCCGTTACCCAACAAATTCTGACAAGTGGTCCCACTTGTCTCTTTGTTGGGGATCTGAGAAACAATTCTCTCTTTCTAGATCTTCTTTAGTCCTTTCCCTCAATCTGACCTAGTCTACGATTCTTCGTCTTCTCTTTCCTCTAGCCCCTGTTGTTTAACAAGTCAGCTCTTGGTACTACTGAGGAATAGCTCTATCTTTCAAGGGGCTCAACCAAGCCTTTTTGCCCAGGTCAGGCTAATATCCACTTCCAAGGCCTCGAATGGAGGTAATCTCCCGGCCTCTAACGTCATTACCGATGACTAGGTCAGGGACCTCAAGGGATGGCTGTTCTTCCCCGCATCTTTGTTGATTATATGGGGGTCAGAGCTACCCCAATCCAGGTCTGGCATATATCCTGCCCTATCAATGAGGACGTTTGGAAGTGGTGACAAGTAGAGTTTATAAGATTGAGAATAAGGCAAAGTCCGAGCTGACAAGTAAAAATAGGCTAAGCGAGCTCGATTGCCCTATGACAGGGATTGAAGCACATTGGCAGTTCTTAAACTATGGTTGGTTATGCACCTAAGGTCATAAGTAACTTTAACTATATTTATGTTTGTAAATTAAAATTATAAATAAATAATTAAATAATAATAATAGTTAAAATTATTTAATTTATTAAATACAATCTAAAGAAACAGTAAGTGAACCTACTGCCTATGAGACTTTTGTGGCTATACACCGGCTCAGGATGCATCACAAGACCCGGACATGGAGTGTAACAAGAACGAGGTCTATCTTGATGTGTTTGGGGTTAAGAAGGATCGATGTTATGGCATCAGATTCTAGGGGAAATTTGTGGCATTGAGGAGTTCCAGGGCCAACAATTCTTCCTCTAAAACCCAAAGTCATGTCATGTAGCTCGAGATACAGCTCTAAACCTATCACAAGCAACTTGAGACACAACGGGAGAAACTCCATATGTACAAGCGGGCCTAGTAAAGGATCATGAAGTGCGCACATGAACAGATGGAGCTCCAGACGCGACTCCAGCAGCAGGTGCAGTGGAGGATCGTAAACACTATAGCTCGGATGCAGCAGCCGTGTCCAGCCTATCCTTAGAAGTTGTTTAATTGTACTTGGAGAAACTATTTTATTTGTTGTTTTTATGTTCAGTTTACCTTAAACTTTATATTTCATGAATATTTAATTATATTTGGAGAAAAATTCATTAAAAAAACTTTTATTTTGTATTTTTAAATTGTTGGGAGCTATATATGAACATGATAATAGAAAATTCAAAAAATATAAAAAATCTGGTAGGCAGGTACCATCGACATTTTTTGTTTAGTTAAATTTGCTAACTAAGGATGGCTTGCGGCAATATACTGACAGCTAAACTAGTCGACAACAATAACGATAAAAACTAATAGTCATTGACGATGATATACCGATGATGAGAATGTCGACGATGGCTATCTGTGAACATTTCTTTTGGTATATATCTTACTGACGGAAAGAAATTCTTAGGCCAATGAATTTGTCAGTAATCGACATTTTTTTTATAATGATATATATTTATTGCACGAAATATTAAAATGGTAATCGAGTACACCATGCATTATGTACTCGGGAACATGATATAATTTGTCCACATTTTCGGATAAATCTTTTAATGAAAAAGGTAAAAGAATGTTGTGATTTCAATAAATTCATTAGATTTTTTAAAATATATGAAAATCAATCAGCAATAATATCACTAGTGCGGAACAGGCTTTCTAGAACGGGAGAAACATTCTTTCTAAAACTATTATTGAACCATTCTAAATACAGCCGCTCTAGAAAGTCTGACTTTCTAGAATGGTTTTTTTACCTATTCTAGAAAGGCATACTTCCTACAACGGTTGTTGACGCATTTTAGTAAGTTTTATATCCGTTCTAAAGTTTGTATTTTGGGTCTAACCCATTCTGGATATTAATTTCTAGAACGGTAATTAAATAGTCCATTCTACAAAGTGTACTGTTCTAGTAAGGTTTACTTAACATCCATTCCAAAATGTTTATTTCTATAATGGGTAATTAATATATACATTTTGGAAAGTTATTACTTGGGAACGGATATTTATAATATAAGTTTTAGAAAGTTTATTTACTAGAACGGGTAATGAGAATATATGTTCTAGAAAGTCATTATTTTAGAACGGGTCTTCGAAACATCCGTTCGAGATAGCTTTGTTTCTGGAATGGGTATGTAGAATATACGTTCTAGAAAGTCATTATTTTATAACAGATATTTGTAATATACATTTTGAAAGATATTATTCTAGAATGGAATTTCATAATATCTGTTCTAGAAATATTTTTTTAGAACGGGTATGTAGAATATACGTTTTGGAAAGATATTATTCTAGAATGGAATTTTGTAATATTTGTTCTAGAATTTTTTTTATCTAGAACGGGCACAGATAATTACGTTCTAGAATAAAACTTGCTAGAATGGATATCAAGGTTTACCTTCTAGAAAGTTATTTTTAGAACGGGTTTCAAAAAAATACCTTCTAGAAAATTGCGTAAATACAGAACGAATTACAAATCTATTTTAGAAAGTCTTTTTAGAATTGGTTTGACTTGGATTTTTATAGCTTCAGAATCAATACATAAACTTTTAAGAAAAATTAACCAACAAAATCATCAATACATTCACCAACCACAAGTCAACTTAATTACAGTAATCACCAAATGTAACACAAGTCATCAACCATCACATTTCACCATCAAAAGTACACCACAAGTCATCTAAATTACATCAATCATCAAATGTACCATAAGTTATCAACCATCACAATTCACCATCAAAAGTAAAGCAAAGATTTTAGCACCTATACTGCTAATAATACATAGTTCACTATCAAGAAATGGCCTCTAGAAAAAAAAAATAACCTCCAAAAAAAACTCGGTCCAACGTCTACATACATCATCAATGTCATCTTTTCAATAAGGCACCTCTATATTGAGTGCCTACAGGTTAAAAGACACAATAAGACTTAAAAACTAAATCAAGACTCCCAATTTCCTGAGAAGCTCAAATTTAAATTTAGAAACCTAAATTCGTGGTATATTAAAAATATTATTTTCAATACCAAAATAGATATAAAAATCGACTTCATTGATATCCCTAACTAAAAAGTCATCATCCGAGATGAATGAACCAAACAAAATTAAATTTCATCCTCACCTTTCAACATAAAATAGAGAAGAAAAAATAAAATTATCCAACATATATAAACAAACAATTCTAACTAAGAATTAAGGGAAATAATAAAAAATCCGATCTTCCGTTGCTCGAAATACAATTCCAAACAAGTAAATGACGTGATTGAACCCAACACACAACATAAAATACTAAAAATACTATTAATAGTGGTAAAAAATTGACCACTCGTCGTCAAGCGTCAAATTAAATATTTATTTTTCCTAAACTTTTGTCTACCAACTAGTAGTAGCGATAAGTAAGGGTCGATCCCACGAGGAGTATGGTTTAGATTGTGATAGTTCATATTTTATTAAACTAAAAGTATGGGGTTGAAGATTTAGAACTAATCTAAGAGTACTATATAACAAAATAAATTAATAAGCAAGTAATAAAAACGAGCAAGAAAGTGATTGATGGAAAATTCAATAATAATAAATCTCTAGTTCTAGTTCAGTTTCCACCCTCATTCCAATCATCTAACCAACCACAATATCGTAATCCATTCGTCACATACGACTAAAAACCCTAAGTAGCAATAAGCTCTGCTACTCAAATTTACCCTTACTGTTTAGTCAATTAAAATAAGCTCTTCAATTGATTCTAATTATTGAACAACCTAAAATACGGTCTCTAGATTTAATCCAACAACAGCATTAATACCCAGGCAAATAGGCTAATCTAAGCAATAAACACATAAGCTCGGTTTATTTAACTTATGTTGTGTTATCCTTAACGATGCATAATCATTAGTTGCTACTAATGAAATGGAGATTACGACAATTACACGGGAAGCAATCCTATTTCTAGCAATAGATAACCAATCCCTAATCTAGGTGATCAAGCCAAATTAAGAATAAAACAATCATAAATTAAGAATAGAATAACACAAACAATCGCATATGAAGATCGAAAGATAATATTGCATAAATTAATTAGAACATAGTTTCACGAGGGTTTCAACATCCCTAGAACTAGATAATAAGTTTGCTCACTCATGGGGTTAATAAAATAAAATAAAAGGTTTAGATAAACAAACATAATCATTTAAAAAATAGGGGAAACGATATGTAGAACTTGAATCTTGCATTTTGGTTCTTCAATCTTTAAGTTCTCTTGCGTATGGATGATTTGGGATGACTTGGGACCTCTATGGAACTCCTTGGAACCCTAGGATATGTTATGTGTGTCTTTGGTATGAAATAAGTTTGGGTTTATATATAATTCATCTTTCTTTCCGCGCAAGTTTTCTTCCAAAAATAGATTCAGCATGTCGACGTCGACCCGCGTCGACCGACGCGTGCCTGGCCTCGGCGTCGATGCGCTTCACCTGCTTGCAACAGAGAGTTCTCGTCGACAGAGAGTCAACCGACGAATCTTGAATCGACGCTACTGCAGCTTCTCGTCGACAATGCATTAACCGACGCGCGCATAATCGAAGCGACAGAGATGAACTGCCGCCCATCGCGTCGACCGAAGCGAACCATCCTCAGCATCGACGCGATACATCGACGCAACCTCCTGATTTGCCTGTTTTCTTTTGCCGATTCGTTGACCCTCATCTCTCTACTTCCTTGTGGAACATCATTTACTTAATATAGCGCCAAATACTGCAAAATAGAGAAGAAATATGCAATTGGTGCTCCTCCACTCGTAATAATAAATATGCGAGAAATAAACATATATGAGAATATTAAGCACATAAAAACATAGGAATTAAACAATTAATTATCGTACAATTTCTCGCCTATAAATTCCCCCAAACTTAAACCTTGCTTGTCCTCAAGCAACATAGAATTAAACCGTAGGACAAACATGATATTAGTAAGTCACTCAAATTGACCAAATGAACTCATCCGGACTCTACACCGTTATATTTCTAGAAATCGCAAGCGTTTCATGTATTGACCTAAGTAAACCCAGCAGTTTGGCAACCCCTTTTTACATACGCCACGTCAACGTACTATGGTGCCCCCTCGCTACTCAATGGTTCGACTATATCCATTGTTGGTCATGATCGAACATCTCGTCCATCCATTTATTTTTTTTTTCTTCAATTGAGACCCGCAGCTCCTCACTACCTTTCTTGACTTGATAATGATGATAGTGATTCGATGCTGGATAGGAGGATCGTCTTGATTAGGTAATTGATTTGTTGAGTTCACCTCCGCCATGTTTCAGATTTTGATTGGATTTGCGCCACTTGAACATGTGCACAAATTTGTTAGCATCTTCATTGGATTTCGCCCTTAGTATTTAAGCGAATTGCACTTGGTACACGGATAGGCAGTTGTTTCGGCACCTCAATTCTTTTTTATTTTTCAGTTTTCTACTTACGCCACGTCGATATACCCCAACAGGACTTTAATTGACTTCTGTTTCGACTAACGAGATATTATCACCCAACCGCCAACTTCAAGGCCCCATACAGCTCATATTGAGTATGGCAACCACAAATACATCAGCAACGCAATAATCTAGAAATGACGCCTCATAAATGAATCACAAAAGTACTAACATGCGTAACTTTGATCTCTAAATCAAACGACGACTAAAGAATTTAGCCAAAAGATAATTCATCCCAGTAATTCAAGGGAGTACCTTTAACCATTTACTTGTTCAATCCCCCATAATTTATCACACAAATATTCAAAATTTCAAAATTTCATCAAATTTTCACCCACTCCCCCAAACTTAAACATTAGCTTGTCCTCAAGCGAACATAAACCGAGAACAAGCACATCACAAATATTAAGAGGGAAGAGTAGGAAGAGAAATCACCCGGGGTAAATGTCGAGGGGGTCACGGTTTTATAAATTACAACACAGGTTCCTTTTAGGATTGGCCCAATCATCCAAAGCACATCACCGTCTCCTATAACTACAAGAAAAAGAAAAGAAAAATAGAAAATAAAATGAGTAAACATTGGGTTACCTTTCAACAAGCGCCTTTGTTTAAAGTCTTTGGCCCGACTTAGTCCCTTAATCAAGTAGTAGGTGGTGCTTCCAACTCCATCCGTTCCTCGTCAATGGCGCGAAACCCTTCATAATATGGTTTGAGTTGGTGTCCATTCACCTTGAACATCTTGTTCATCTTAGGGCTAAAAATCTCCACCGCACGATGTGGAAAAATGTGGGTGACAACAAACGGTCCAACCCACCATGAACACAACTTACCGGGAAATAGATTAAGATGAGAATGAAAAAGCAACACCTTCCGCCCTCCATGAACTGTTTCCTTGAAATTTTAAAGTCATGGAATGTCTTCGTCTTCTCTTTATAAATTAAGGAATTTTCAAATGCATCGTTCTGAATCTCCTTCAAATCCCGTAGTTGTAGCTTCCTTCGCACGCCTACTCCATCAAAATCAAAGTTGCATTGCTGCACCGCCCAAAATGACTTATGTTGGAGCTCTACCGGCTAGTGACATGGCTTCCCAAAAATGAGACGATACAGGGACATCCCAATTTGCGTCTTATAAGCTGTGCGATACGCACACAGTGCATCCTTCAGCTTGATGCTCCAATCCTTGCAGTTTGCATTGATGGTCTTTTCCAAAATGGACTCGATCTCACAATTCAAAGTCTCAGCTTGACCATTCATTTGTGGATGATATGTTGTAGAGAGACTATGAGAAACACCGTATTTTCAGAGCAACGCCTCCACCGTCTTGTTATAAAAGTGGGTGCCACGATTGCTTTTCATAGCTCGAGGGATCCCAAACCTTGAGAAGATCCGTGATTTAATTAATCGTGCAACAACCTTCAAGTCATTAGTTGAGGTGGCTTTCTCTTCCACCCACTTGGAGGCATAATCCACGGCAAACAAGATATAAATATTTTTGAAGGGGTTTGGGAAGGGTCCCATAAAGTTGATGCCCCATACATCAAAAATCTCACAAATCATTATAGCCGCTTCGGGCATTTGGTTCATTTTCGAGATGTTCCCCGTTCGCTGACAATTATCAGAAGACTTGCAAAACTCATACACATTCCGAAATATCGTTGGCTAATAGAAACCACTGTCCAGCACCTTGTGTGCAGTCCTCTTCGACCCAAAGTGTCCCCCACATGCATGGGAATGGCAAAATAATAAAATAGCATGGAACTCCGATTCAGGGACACATCTTCGAATGACTTGATCGGCAAAATGCTTCCAAAGGTATGGATCGTCCCTTACATAGTATTTCGCGTCAATCTTCAGATTGTCCCTCCTTGATTTTTCCATTGTTGTTGGGTACACACGAGCAACTAGAAAGTTAACCAAGTCAGCATACCAAAGTTCCAAGTGCTCAACTGCAAGTACCTGTTCATCCGGAAATCTCTCATCAAGTTGTAGCTCGTCCTCCACGTACACTAATCGTCTGAGGTGGTCGGCCACGGTATTCTCGTCTCCCTTCTTATCCTTGATTACCAAGTCAAATTCTTAGAGTAACAAGATCCACCGTATGAGTCGTGGCTTCGTCTCCTTCTTTGTAAGTAGATGTCGTAGGGCCGCGTGATCACTGAAATCCACCACCTTTGATCCAATGATGTATGAACAAAACTTTTCAAGGGCAAATATAACAGCTAGAAGTTCCTTCTCCGTGGTGGTATAATTTTCTTAGGCAGGGTTCAAGGTCTTCGATGCATATTAGATCACATGGGTTGCTTTATTAACCCTTTGCCCTAGCACAGCTCCCATAGCATAGTCTCTTGCATCTCACATGATCTCGAAGGGTAGGTCCCATCTTGGCAGTTGGATAATTGGAGAATGGCCCGAGTAACCATCCAAAAAGCAGTAGTATGAATGGCCCGCCAACCTCTTAATCATATGTTCAAGAAACGGAAGAGGAAAATGGTCATTGTGAGTCATGGCGTTCAACTTACGATAATCAATACAAACTCACTATCCCGTTTGCATCCTTGTTGGAACTAATTTGCCTTCTTGATTTTCGACCACTGTTACCCCCGAATTTTTGGAACGACCTGAGTCGGGCTCACCCATCGACTATCAGAAAAAGGATAAATCACCCCAACATCCAGCATCTTTAGAATCTCCTTCTTCACCACCTCCATCATTGGTGGATTCAATCGTCTTTGGGGCTCGCTAGATGGTGCAGCATTCTTTTCGAGCAAAATTTGGTGCATACACATGGAAGGACTTATTACTCGTAAGTTCGCTATGGTCCACCCGATTTCTTGCTTGTTGTCTTTGAGCACTTGCCGCAGTGATGTTTCTTGGAGGTTGTCCAAGCGTGATGAAATGATTACGGGCAATGTTTCGTTCTCCCCCCAAAAGATGTATTTCAAGTGCTCCAGTAGGGTTTTGAGTTCTAGTTCCAGTGCCTTGACTGTAGATGGTACAGCCTTCTCATGAGACTCAGGAAGTTTGATAAATTTTACAGCGCGTTTATTTGGTTGCGCGAAGGGCTCTAGCGCTTGTAGTGCTGAAACCATCTCTTTCACATCATCCTCCCAGTTCGGCTCGGTTATTGGGTAACTCAAAAGCAAAGAGTCCTCCCCCAAACTTAGTGTGATTGCCATATCGAGCTCATCTTGTTTATGCATTTCTAAAAATTCCTGCGCGAAAGAGTCAAAACAATAAAGTGCATAAACGGAGTTATCGCAGTCAGGAAATTTCATAGCATCAAAAATATAAAATTGACAAATGTGATCGTCAAATTCCATTGTTAGAGTGCCTTGAGTGACATCGATTTTTGTTTGAGCATTGTTCAAAAATGGTTGCCCCAATAAGATATGAGGCGATTTTGATGCAGAACCGTTCATGCTCAACACATAGAAATCAGCTGGGAAAATTAACTCATCCACTTTCGCGAGGACATCTTCAATAACACCGTTGGGGTAAGCAATGGTCCGATCGGCAAGTTGGATCACCACCCCAATTTTCTTCAATGGCCCAACCTTCAAATAATCAAAAATGGTGCGTGGCATGACATTAATCGATGCTCCCAAATCTAACATGGCTCGCTTGACTTGTACATCTCCATTCGTGCATGGAATGAAAAATATGCCCGGGTCATTTTGCTTTTTTGGCAAGCTCTTTTAAAACACTGCCGAAACATTCGCTCCCATTAGGACCTTTTCATCTCCTTTCAACCTTCTTTTGTTAGTGCATAAGTCCTTGAGGAACTTGGCGTAACGAGGAATTTGCTTTATCGCATCAGCAAGTGGAATAGTAATCTCCACCTTCTTGAAAACGTCTCGTATTTACCTCTCTGTATCCTCCTTAGCCCGATGCTTGATTCTCGATGGAAAAGGAAGTGGCTCAGTCCTAGGAGGAGAAACAACGGGGTTATAAAAGATATTAGAAGGTTTGGGATTACCATTGTCAACTTCCTTCGGCTTCGTTCCTTCTGCCTCCTTTTTCCCTTCATTTTCCGGCTCGAGCATTGGATTCGCCGGTCCTTCAACTTTTTTGCCACTTCGTGTCGTAACGGCGCTCACATTCTTTGGATTTACCTCTGGTTGAGGTGGTATTCGGCCACTACCTCGCGCTTCAAGTTTGATTATGTGTTCCGTCATTTGACTCATTTGGGTCTCCAAGCATTTTACGCTTGTTGACAATGATTTCACTATTTCCTCCAGCTGTGGGGATGTATTCTCTTTCCGCTGTTGGGTGTTCTACTGATTCGGGATGCTTTGCGGAGCTTGAGGTGGCCCTTGATCTTGATTTACATATGCATTCCCTTGCTGATCCCTCCATCAAAAATTTTGATGGTCACCCCATCTCAGATTCAAGGTGTTGGGGTACGGCTCGTACTTTCTCCCTTGTCCGTTTCCGGCCCCCACAGCATTCACACGTGCCTCGACCACGGTGTAAAAATGTGGACAGTCATCGGTAACGTGCTCCATTTTTTCACATAAGCCGCATGGTCGAACCTTTGGGGCTCCTCCCGCATTCATCATGGCCTTCAATTCATTTAATTGGGCCTGCAGTGAATCATTACTCAATTCATTCACCGATCTCAATGACGGATCACGGCTGTCGAATTGTTGAGAATTAGCCGCCATGTTCCATATTAGTTCCTTTGCTACCGTCGGTGTCTTGTCCATCAGAGATCAGTGAGACACAAGCCTTCATAAAAATATTGGATCAGTAATTGCTCGCCCATTTGGTGTTGAGGGCAACTCGCGACGAGCCTCTTGAATCTCTCCCAGTACTCGTGCAATGTTTCTCGTTGGGTCTGCCTAGCCGCACAAATGTCCTTTCGAAGATTTGGTGCTTATGATGCGGGAAAGTACCTTTGCAAAACGTTCTCTCCAAATTCCCCCACGTAGTGATGGATCCCGAAGGTAAGTATTAGAGCCAGTCCTTGGCTAGGTCTTTTAATGAAAAGGGGAATGCCCTTAACTTGATTTGTTCGTCCGTGACTCCGGCGGGTTTCATGCTGGTGCAAATGACATAGAACTCTTTCAAATGCTTGTGCGGATCCTCGCCAGTGAGTCCATGAAATGAAGGTAGATGATGGATTAGTCCGGATCATAACTCAAATGCAGCATCATTCACTGTTAGAAACGTGATGCACAATGGTCGTTTTGGATGATCGGGATTGGCCAAATCCTTCAACGTGCATTCCGCTTGTCCAGCCATTGTCTCGTTTTCTCGTTCTTCGCTCTCACTTGAAGACTCCCCGGGTATATAATTTTGTAGTACTTGTTCCGAGTCCGAGGTATCCTTTTTCTTCTTCAACTCGCGACTTCTCTTTTTGATTTCTGGATAATAATGCAATTTTTTCTTCCCGGATGATCTCAAGTTCATTAACCTGAGAAAACACTCAACAAGAGTTCAACTTGTTCCAAAACAAATAATAATAAGTATAAAAATAACAACTAAAATACTTAAAATCACAATTTAAACGCGTCACTCCCCGGCAATGGCGCCAAAACTTAACCGCTCGTCGTCAAGCGTCAAATTAAATATTTATTTTTCCTCAACTTTTCTCTACCAACTAGTAGTAGCGATAAGTAAGGGTCGATCCCACGAGGAGTATGGTTTAGATTGTGATAGTTCGTATTTTATTAAACTAAAAATATGGGGTTGAAGATTTAGAATTAATCTAAGAGTACTAAATAACAAAATAAATAAATAAGCAAGTAATTAAAACGAGCAAGAAAGTGATTGATGGAAAATTCAATAATAATAAAGCTCTAGTTCTAGTTCAGTTCCCACACTCGTTCCACTCATCTAACCAACCATAATATCGTAATCCATTCGTCACATGCGACTAAAAACCTTAAGTAGCAATAAGCTCAACTACTCGAATTTACCCTTACTGTTTACTCAATTAAAATAAGCTCTATAATTGATTCTAATTATTGAACAACCTAGAATAAGCTATCTAGATTTAATCCAACAACAGCATCAATACCCAGGCAAATAGTCTAATCTAAGCAATAAACAAATAAGCTCGGTTTATTTAACTTATGTTGTGTTATCCCTAACGATGCATAATCATTAGTTGCTAGCAATGAAATGGAGATTACGACAATTACACGGGAAGCAATCCTATTTCTAGCAATAGATAACCAACCCCTAATCTAGCCGATCAAGCCAAATTAAGAATCAAGAAATCATAAATTAAGAATAGAATAACACAAACAATCGCATATGAAGAATGAAAGATAATATTGCATAAATTAATTAGAACATAGTTTCACGAGGGTTTTAACATCCCTAGAACTAGATAATAAGTTTACTCAGTCATGGAGTTAATATAAAGAAAAGAAAAAGTTCAGATAAACAAACATAATCCTTGCGAAAATAGGGGAAACGATATGTAGAACTTGAATCTTGCATTTTAGTTCTTCAATCTTCAAGTTCTCTTACGTATGGATGATTTGGGATTACTTGGTACCTCTATGGAACTTCTTCGAACCCTAGGATATGTTATGTTTGTCTTTGGGACGAAATAAGGTCAGGTTTATATAGAATTCTTCTTTCTTTCCGCGCAAGTTTTCTTCCAAAAATAGATTCAGCATGTCGGCGTCGACCCGCGTCGACCAACGCTTTCCTGCCCTCGGCGTCGATGCGCTTCACCCGCTCGCGTCGTCCCTCATGTGCGTCGACCGACGCACCTCCAATCATCACAATAGAGAGTTCCCGTCGACAGGGCGTCGACCGACGGACCTTGAATCGACGCTACTGCAGCTTCTCGTCGACAGGGCGTCGACCGACGCGTGCATAATCGACACGACAGAGATGAATTGCCGCCCATATCGTCGACCGACGCGAACCATCCTCGGCATCGACGTGAGCCATCGAAGCAACCTTATGATTTTCCTGTTTTCTTTCGCCGATTCGTTGATCCTCGTCTCTCTACTTCCTTGTGGAACATTATTTACTTAATATAGCGCCAAATACTGCAAAATAGAGAAGAAATCTACAATTGGTGATCCTCCACTCGTAATAATAAATATGCAAGAAATAAACATATATGAGAATATTAAGCACATAAAAACATAATAATTAAACAATTAATTATCGTACAATTTCTCGCCTATAACAAATTTTATGTATTAATATTCAAAATACCATTAATAATAATAAAACTTTTTACTTATAAATATTGAAATACTATTAATAATAATAACACAAATGACGTAGTAATTACCTTTTAAAATGAGTCTTAAATGTCTAATTTGATGATCTCCAGCATATGCTTCATAAAAAATTACTCGCATGCATCAGCTGCATTTCCCTTTTGTTGGAAACACTTGAAAGAAAAGAAAAAGATTGCAACAACAGATATTTAATACTTTATATTTAGCATTAAAATACCAATTCAGTAAATTCATAATTATTTAACAATCCTAATATATTTCTTTGTATAGTCCCAATTAATCCCTCCATGGTTACTAGTTCCTAGCATATTGTCCAACGAGAGTTTGTAGCTTTGAACAATTTTTGAATAAACACAATGAAATTACCATTGGACAAACAATTTTAGAAAAAATGCAATGAAATTATCCATAGATAATCCACTTAGGCTCCTTTAATTTGTAGGTGTGCGTCCCTTTCATAACTTTGTATGCCTCAAGTACTCTACATCACATTACATTGCTAACATCAGAGTTTATATAATTTAAAATCTCGAGTAACTAGCCAAGCTATAAAGTAACTACAGTAATGATACTACAAATCAAATTCTACAAAACATGCGTCTAAATCTTCTCGGATAATTTTTTTCTTCAGATTTTTCCCAACGAATCAAAACCAAGCAAAAACATTGTATTTTGGATAAAGAACCTTCAACTGCCAATGACTCATACAAAATGAAATAAGATTTTAGTCATTTTATAAACTAGAACTTGATCGAATAAACTTCTTAGTCATACATAAGTGAAAGAAAGCACTCAAAATCTCCTTCTATAGTTCGTTTCCAAAGAAACACTCATATTTCTTCGTTAGCATTGGCATAAACTTTGAATGGTCAACAGACTCATTAATCCATATTTATCGGCTCTCTCCAATAATTTTAATACATATATAGATACCTACAACATTGGAACTTTGTTAGGATGTTTTTATAGAGTTCTATATATCTTTCAATTATAAATAAAAACTACATTATTTTTCCCGAGAGGTAAAATAAATACATATTATATAATTGCATGACAGAGACATAAATCTGCCAAGTTAGAAACAACCAATGATGTCGTCCTAATTTGTGTGCACACCGTGGTCCATCTTCTCACCCACAGTCCCAACATCCATACAAATATATTTTGGTTAAGTAATTTTAGCTGACGCAATCCACAAACGTTTCAGCACATCAGGGGTGGTCTCGGGTCTGGACTGGGGTTTTGGATCAAGCTTCTTTAGTTGAGAAATTCCCTACATAAATAGTTATAACTAGTATTGTACCCGTGCATTGCACGATAATTTTTCATTTTATTTTATCTAAAATAAATATAACTGTTTTAAATGTAGTAAAATATTTAAAGAAGTAATTGTATACATGTATACTTAAGTTATATATATAGTTATATATATATAGTTATATGTATGTATGTATGTATGTATGAATGTATTTCGGTGAGAACCATCATTGGTTCTCACACTGGAGATGGTTTTTACCATAACCGCTCCCTATATATAAATCATTTAAATATTATTTAAAGATCAAATAGTATTGAAAATGATATAACCTTGTTCATAAAAGATTGTTATTAGATGAAATTTACTTTACAAATTATGAAAAATTCCTTATACACAACATTTTTAGTTTTATTACTATGTTAATTATTATCATCGTCGATCAATATTTTTAAACACTTGGAATTGGTCACCCTTGATATAGCAACGTACAAATGACCATGACTGAAAACTAGCTTTTTCAGGAAAAGTCTAATGTGAGAGAGTGAGATTGTCCTTGAATTTTGTTGATCATCATAGAATATGACACAATCAGAGTAATTGTCGTTTTTGAAACTTAAAAGGCAACCTCAAATTAGATGGTGTGACAGTGATTCTAGGGATGAACACCAATTCACCCGCATTGCTTCCTTGAGAAATATTAGCCTATACAATATGACCATCAAGTTTTGTAACAACCAACATTATACAACACAAGTGAGCGATCTATATTTCTCAACAACATGAGTGGAATTCTAATTTTTAGTTTTAGCTCATACTTAGGCAATTCATAATAATTATTGGTGTTTAGAAACTCTAGTAAGTGGACGTCCTATAATATGTTAATGTTTGAATCGGATTTGTATCCATTATCGAAGTTAAGAAATACTTTACATTCTCCATCATTTTATGAAATCATATATTAATTAACCAAATCAATGACATCAAGTGTTGGGGAAAGAAAGCACGACCCATCAAATAAGTGAAACATTCAGTAGTTTTTCAAAATTGTGGATACGTGCTTGCAATAATTGACGGAACATGGTCACCATCATCTTTCAATAATAGATAATATGGATTTCAATTTGAGAGATACCATCACTTGGTCTTCCAACTATTACATCTCATATACTATTTAGTGAATTGACAAATTTCTTCAACTTGACCCAATCGGGATTTGAATTGTGATTTTGCAGCACCATATTCTTGGCCTACTTTAAAACCATGTAATGAGTCCATAAATGCGATGATTTATCACCATGTGAAGTATGTTTAGTCTAGTGCCTTTTGGAACAACCGTAAAAATTTAATGAAAATCTCCACCAAGAATTATTATTTTGTTACCACATGAAAGCTGCGTATTAGAATTATTTTGCGATCTCATCACGTCTTTCAGATTTTTCTCAGAGTTCCAAAATAATGGCTATGCATCACTAGAGCTTCATCCTAAATAATGAGATGCGCATCTACCATTAATTTTGGAAGTGAAGTACCAGTAAAGATTGAAATCTTGGTGGATATTAAAAGGAACCCTAAATCTAGAATGTCTAGTTTTTCCATTCGATAGAATAAGAGAAGTAATTCCTCTAGATATTACATTAAGAACAATTTTACTAATAGATTTTACAGTTGTAGAAAGCTTTATTTGTATCTATATATGAGAAATACACCACCCTTAGTCAATGTACTGCATCCATGATTTTATCAATTTTGGCGGAATATAGTAAATTCATACTATATGAGAAAGCGTTATGTTTAGTAACTTTTTCTTATTATTTTTGGTATAAGTTGGATAGTTTAAGCTTCAATTCGTATATTTGTGTTTCCAACTTATTTTACCGCTTTTTGATCTAGATTGATGCAAAAAGGTGAATTATCTATGTTTTTCGCCATACAGCTAAGTAATCAGAAGGGCTCAGCACGTAAGAAATGAAGGATGATGATTAAGAGACAAGAATCGAGCGTTCCGGCGAAGAAGTAGAAAATTTTGGAGACTAACGGTTAGCCTTACAGTTACCATACCGTAAGGGAGCACCGTGAACGACACCGTAGAAGGAGGGCAGAGAGCCTTCCGGTTGTCTTATGGTTACATTCCTCACCGTAAGAATCACCGTAAGAAGGCATCAGAGGCATTTACGGTAGCTTCTTATGGTAGCTTGTAACCGTAAGGTGCTACACTAAATGGGCCCAGTAACCGACCTGTGTGACTTGCGGCCCAAGTTACGTGATTTCTATATAAACCACCCATTGATCCGAGTTCCAGGCGTACTTGTGACCCTAAAAACTTACCATAAACATAATCCTAGGGTTTAGAGTCAGAGAATAACATCAAAAATGTGAAGATCGAAGAGAAAACCAAGATTCGACGACGAAGAGTTCCGGATCCCGTTCGAAGCCATTCATCCGTTTCTCAACTGATTTACAGCGTTCCCTCTTCGGATTAGCCGAGGAACTTTCAGTTTTCAGTAGCTAGAATAAGTACTCTACAACTTTTACTTAGTTTCTTAGTTTTCAAGCTTTTTGAATTATAGTTAGTTGATGTTCTTGAGTTTTGCTTCCGTATTTGAATTTGTTGAACGATTTCAGTTATTTAATCTCTATTTAGATTTAGTTTTACATGCTTATCGTTGGATATTTGGTGCTTGGATTGGTTGAGAATATTCATGCGATTGATTTTCATTAGTTTTCGTAGTTTTTATGCTCGTTTAGTAATCGTTAGGATCATAGTTGGTTAACGTTTGCGTCTTCATAATTCATAACTGATTTATTTAGTTGGTGTACGATTCTTAGGCTGCTACAATTTAGCTTTAATCTTTTAAATTCGAACTTTAAGTTAGAGAATTATTTTAGGTTTAAGTTAAAAAATCTTAGAACTTTGAATTTAGTTAATCATAAGATTCAATTTTCGGTTGGTTATTTAGGTTAAATAATTTAGTTAATATTAGTTGGTAATAAATAGTTTAGAATTTAATATTCAATTTCAAACAAAACCCCCCAATTTGTATGAATTATTTGTTACGTGCGACTGAGAAAAATATCCAAAAGACCGAATAGTTGTCCTCGAGAGAATTGACTTGAGTCAACTTACCACCCTACAAGTGTCCTCGTACTCTTGCGAGCAAGCTTGCGTGTTTTTAAATTTAAATATATTTAATTGGGGTGCACAAAAGTTTGGTTCAAAATTTTGGCACCGTTGTCGGGGGACAACGAGTAGGAATTAAGTATGTTTTTCATTTTATTTTCTTGTTAAGTTATTATTCTCTTTATACTTTTGCACTTGGATTGGGTTTTTGCCACTTGGTACGTTGATTTGCATTTAGGAACGATGATTTATTTTAGAATAACGGGTATGCTAACAATCATAGACGCGTAAATGCTTGGTTGACAAATCTGGACCATGGGTACGAACAAGACAATTTTGAGAGGAGATACGAGCACGAGAATAATTAAGAAAGAAATGCATATTATAACCGATACGAGAGAGCTAATGACCGAGTTAGAGAACCAAGGGGAGATCGAGCAACTAGACAGCACGATTTGGCACGTCCGAAGGTTGTACCTTTTAAGTCAGCTATTGTTTTTGGACCAACCGCAAGGGAAGTGGAGATCAAACCACATCAACTTAATTTGCTTCCTACTTTCCACGGAGGATCCCATGAAGATCCCTTGGCATTATTAAACTATTTTGTAGATGAAGTGGGTAGATTTGTGGTTCATGGCCTTAACCAGGAGGAGGTGCAAATGATTTGTTCCCCCTATAGCATGAAGGACAAAGAAAAGTCTTGGTTACTATCCCTTGAACCTGGTTCGTTAACTGATTGGGAAATAATAAGCGAGAAATTCTTAAATCAATACTATTCGGCCCAAACTACGAGGCATCTTCGGAGGCAAATAACTACCTTTGAATAGTTGGAGGGAGAGCTATTTCATGAAGCATGGGAGCTTTACAAGATATTTTTGCAAGCTTGCCCCCACCATAACTATTCTCCGGAGTGACTAACCAATTTTTCTTTGATGGATTGTTGGACCATGGTAAAAGGGAAGTTGAAATAGCAGCTAGAGTAGACTTCGGAGATTTGACGGCCACCGAGGCAAGACGAGTGTTGGAAAAGCAAAGCGAAAAATCTAGACAAACCAACTCTCGGCCTCGTAAATTAAAGATTACTGAGATTTTCAGTCCCGACCCTAATGTAGAAGACAATAATTTACTGAAGGCAAAATGTGGGGTAATATTTGTAGCATCTTGGAAAGCCAAGCGAGCGAGCAAGGCCTCTTCCAAGAGGACTACCACAACGTGTTTCCAATTCGGATCCCCCCAGCATTTAGCAGAAATATGTCCTAACAATGTTGAACATCAAGAAGACGTTAACGTGATCCAAAATTTTCAAAATCAAAGGAAGTTTACCTCGCAACGTGAGAATCCTCTTTTCAAGATGGGCCCAGGAAGCCCAAATTATATGCCACCCGATCCGCAATATCCACCACCACAACATGCTCAAGAACCATTAACACCACCCCAAAATAATTTTCATACACAAGGACAGGTGACCACTCCGGTTCAACCAAACGATCAATTGTTAGTTTGGCAGCAAAACCAAGTGGCCAAGACGCTCAGCAATAGAGATGGACTTGCGAAAGTAAATGCAAAATAGATGACCTCTCGAAGAAAGTTGATAGTATTGACAATCTCTCTGGGATAGTGCAAAATCTAGTTGAAAATATGGAAAGGATGGATAGGACGATAGGACAATTAGCGGACGACATTGCAAGATCAAATAAGGAGAAGGACAAACTCCCAAGTCAGGCAGAACATGCATCGGCGGTCCATATCCTTCACAGTGGTAAGAAAATCGACAACGAAATAGTTGACCAAGATGAAGAAGTCGAAGTCGAGAACAATACGCCAGCCCCCACTAAGGAAGATGCTTCCAAACCAGTTGATCCACTTCATAAGTCTTCCAATATATATGTTCCTGGTTCCATAAAAGGGACAATTCTGAATGGTGCCCCTACCCATGACGATGTTCCTTCACCTTCACTGCCGAAGAAAATGTTAATACGAATTAAGGATGTTGTTCCTTTCCCTAGCCGTTTGCGTCCTGCTAAAGAAAATAAAAGATTTATGGAACTGTACAACCTACTGAAGAACGTAAATATTAACTTTCCACTTCTGGAGGTAATCAAGGGAATGCCCGCCTATGTGAAAATTTTCAAAGAACTTGCTTCAAAGGAGAGACGCTTGGAAACGAATCAATATGTGACATTGCGAAAGGAAGTAAGCGCAGTTTTCAAAAAACCATTACCACCTAAAGAACTCGATCCTAGAAGTTGCAGCATTACTATTTCCTTGGCTAATGGACAAACAGCAAGAGGAATGTTGGATCTTGGAGCAGGAATTAATCTCATGCCTTATTCACTTTATCGAGAATTTGATCTTGGGCCACTGAAGCCGACGACCATGCGACTACAGTTGGCCGATCGCTCATTTCGGCTAACTTTGGGAATGGTTGAATATGTTTTAGTGCAGGTTGGAGAGCTAGTAATTCTGGTCGATTTTGTAATCTTGGACGTGGGCGAAGTATCGATTGAGATCACGGAGCATATCATCTTATTGGGGCGCTCGTTTATGTCTACCACCCATACCTTGATTGATGTTCACAAAGGCAGAATGACAATGACCATTTTAGGCGAATCAGTTACGTTTTATCTTAAAGATATTCAAAACACTCCTACCCCTACCATGCTAGATGATTGTTCGTTCTTTGATCCCGTTGCATCATGCATTCATGAGCTAAAAGGAGTCGCGTTTTTTGATGGATTAGGCAATGAGGATGATGCCAAATTTCCTAGGGAGGTGGGAGATATACTTTTCAGTGAGGAGTTTGATGAGTTTGACGACGATTAGCATTTGAGTGGGGAGGATTTGATTGAATTACTAGGAATCGACATAAGAGACATTATTGAGGAATTTAAAGATTTTAGTGATCAAGTAGATATGAAGAGTAAAGCACCTAAAATAGAGCCAAAAGCGGAGTTGAAGCCACAACAAAATCGTTCGGAGTACATCTCCCTCGACCCCAACAAAAAATTTAGTCCGAGTAAGGAACAAGGATAAGGCATACCACAACGATTGGACGAGGAAGAAGTTTGATGATGGAAAGTTGAAGGTTGTCCAACTAGTGCTATATAATTCCGATCATAAGTTCTATCCAACCAATTTTAAAGCAGCCTGGAGTGGGCCGTTCTTAATAAAAGATATGGATGAGTATGGAGTAGCCACTCTATATGATGAGCGTGACAAGTAGAATTTCCAAGTCCACAAACATCGACCTAAATCTTATTTTAAGAATTATATGAAGAATTGTGATCATACGAAGAGAGAGTTCGTGGGCCCACCACGAGCTAGAGATCGATCAAGCAAATTGCGTCGAGCAAGCGACGTTAAATGTTGCGCTTCTTGGGAGGCAACCCAAGAGTTTGTTTTTCTTTTCTTTCTTTGATTTTCTTTTCTATTACTTTTGTAGTTTTTCAAGAAAATTACTATGATACATTTTTGAAAGGTTGATGTGTAGGAAAAGATGGAAAATTCGCCACTTTTTGAAGACTTAACGGTTTCTTACGCTAACTCGTTACCGTATGGTGCTACCGTAAGCATCCGATACAAGGGGGACGGTAAGTGTTACGGTAAGATCTAACGGTTAGCCTTACTATTAAGCCTATCGTAAGCGTCCCAGTTTTTGCGCATTTATGGGAATTAATTAAGGAATTCTTGGGAATTTATTTGTTATAAGGCAATTTTAATCTTTGTTATATTTGGACGGTTTTTCAAGTAATCACATGTCTAGATTGCCTACCTTTTTAAAATAGGTAAATTTGGTTGATATACCATAAAATTATATTTGGATTGGAATTAGGATTCCTACTCTTGAGTCCCAAGACATCTATAAATAAACACACTATAGGACTCCTCGATTCAAAATTTCTTTCAGACCTTCAAGCCTCTCTTTTATATAAGCCTCTAGATTGAAAGCCTAGTGCATTAATAATGAAACGCCACCAGCAACAAAGCAGGGCCATGGAAGAGATGCAAGCCGAGCTCGATGACGCTAGGAAAGAAATTAAGATTTTAAACAAAAGACTCGATGTATCTTTGTTGAATGAGGCCTCGATTGCTTTCGACATTCTCACTCTGGAATATTACTTGGGAATAGCAACGAGAAAGCTGGTCAAGGTGGAGGAAGAAGAGATTGATTTCCTCAATGAACTTATCGATGTATATGAGCAGACCTTCAAGTTTGCTGCGTTTTGGAAGCAAGAGCTTTGGGACACCCACGCTAAAAGTACCGATCTTGGAAAGAGAATTTACGGACCTAGTGATTAAACCCTTCGATTTGAATGTACCTAGCAAACCGTGATTAGCAATTTTCAATTCAGTCGAGTCATTAGGATATTTACATTCCAGTTTATTTCGAGTCTTATGTTTTATTGTTTTTATATTTATTGTCATGTTAATTTATCATCACGCGCTTGCATGTTAATGAAATTTATTTCTCAAGTTTGTGTGTTTTGATTTATTTATGTTCTATCGAACAAATTTGATTTTTCGTGAGCTTTGCAGCACGGACTTAACGGTTACACTTAATGGTAGGAGTAACCGTAAGGTTAACCGTTACCCACCAACAGAGGGCATTATGGTAAGAGTTAACAGTAACACCTTACCGTAAGGGGTTACCGTTAAGTAAGATAAGGCCCGGCCCGTATTCAAAGTTATAAGTTTACCAAAACCTACTTCTTCTGTATTGTTTAAACGTAATCCTGCACATACACAACCCGTCTTCACTACGTTCGATCGCTGTAACCATACCAATCTTACCACCACAATTTATCAATTGATTCACCACATTCACATCACACAACCGGACTTCGGTTGAATTCAACGGAGGGCGACAGCAGCAGGCGATGGAGAAGGGTTTCAACATCTCGGGTCCGAATTTGCTCGTATTTGGGGTAAGTGTGGCTCAACTAGACTCAATTGCGCGTTGGATTGGGAAATTGCAGGTTTAGGATAGAGTTTCGGATAAATTGGAGTTGATTTGGGTTGGTAATCGTCGGCGGAAAGTTTGCACACAAGGTGCTCGATAATTTGCCTTACGGTAGCAGTTACGGTTACGAAGCTACCGTAAGGAGGCTACCGTTAGGTCCTCTGACACGTGGTTTTTCGGAGAGTTTTTCATCGCATTCTGGTAGAATTTTGGATACGATGGCTTCCTCCTCGCACAATAAAGAAAGAATGTAGCACAGAGTGTTGGAGCTCCTTTTAAGATTTATGAGGACGAGGCGGATTTATATAGGTCATTGATGAGCCGGAGCATTGTTCCGCCCGTGATTATAGACATTACCTATTGGCTTGACCAGGCGGTTAACAACAAACCTTTTGCCGAGAAATTCGTGGGGTACATTAAAAACCTCGACTGTATCCACTGGGCGAGAATGCGATACCCGGCCTACGAGTGATTATATATATATATATATATATATATATAGTATATATATATATATATGTATGTATATATGTATGTATATGTATATTTAAATTTAAATGATCTTGTTATAATATTAAGTGTATCTATCCTAATTATATTAAGTAAATTCATATATAAATAAAAAAAGAAAAATAATCCTACGTGAATTTTTTTCTCTCTTACACGGTTTTTTTAATTGTTTTCACTATCCAGTATGGATTGTAGGTCTGCTAAAATTTAATGTGAAGATAATATTTTTCCACCGCACAATGCACAAGTAAAAGTATAAGTATTAAATAATATATAAACATTACAAAGATGTTGAAGGGATTAATATGTAAAATATAAATGCTACCTAAAAGATTAAATTCAATTTTGAACTTCAATAATTATGTATGACATAAATGCTCTAAAAATTACTCTGTTTAGCAACACTTGCTTTCCGAGGTGGCTTTCTCTTTTTGTTTTGGAATTAGTTGATCTTATTCCAAATCTATTTTAGTCAATCTCATAGTGTTCATTACACTTAGTGTTGGGTTTGTTTGTATTATTTTACATGGTTTCTGAGATAATAACAAAATACATTATTTTATTAGATCAATTCAAATAAAGAAGTGTCGAATCGTAATAATATTTTATAAACAAGCCAATAAAAATATTATCAAATTATATTATATTGTGCATTTTTGTATAATTTAATTAAATAAAGTGATTGAATTATTTTTGAGAAAAAGTGACAAATTTGATATTGTTGGACTCGTAATGAAAAAAATAACAAACACGCAAAAAAAAAAACTCAAAATAAAAATCAAAATAACATATAAGTGATTACACATAAGTGTGTATATATATAATATTAATTATTATTATTTTTAATGTTAATTAGAGTATCTATTCTAATTATGTTAAGAAGATTCCTATATAATTAAAAGAGAAAACTATTTCTAGGTGGCTTTTTAATTAAAAGAATAAACTAAATTATAATTAATATTAATTAGGGTATCTGTCATAATTATGTTAAGAAAATTCTAACATAACAAAAAAAAATAACAATAATCTCACGTACCATTTTTTATCATTCCTACTCATCTCTTTTTATAGATAGATTGATAGATAGATAGATAGATATTTAATTTCTAAATAATTATACATAATAATACTAATAAATATTATTGTTATTATTGTTGTTGTTAAAATTATTATTTATCAGAGTATATATAGAATGATGTAGTAATGAGAATAATGAATCGTAAGTCTTCTATTTTACTTCTTTTATACCTTTATTATAATAATTACTAATAACAAGAAACAATAAAAGAATATGAATAAGAAACAAAGCTACAGGCTATCGAACTATAATAACCCATGACTAAATTTTCCTGCAAATAAGATCAGACATGAAATGTGCAGGCACGAGATCATGCATGCAAGAAATTTACCCCATTTAGTGGAGGCTCCAGATGCTGCCCTGATTTTGAACTGGCAAAAATTGAAGTCGCTTTTTCTCTCCACCACCTCATACTAAGTTACAGGTATAACTAATTTTCCCTCTTTCAGGGTTTTCTCAATAATATTATGGTGATCCTTAGAAAAAGACCTTTCTTAATACTTGAATTCAACTGAAGCTATAGAAACTTATCAAAGCATAACTAGTATGACCGATATTTGCGGCCTAAACCAGGGGTGGAGCCGGAATCTCAAGTGAGGTGGGGCCGACGAACATAGTCATGATAAACTAATAAATAAAGGGCAACACTTTTGTAAGCACGGACTAACGAATCATCCGTTAGGCCAAAAATTCATACCAATACATCATAGTACAAAAGTCAATACATTATAGTTTAAAACCAATACATCACAATATAAAAACCAATACATCATATACGGATCAGAGATTTATGAAAAATCAATACTTTCGAATATAAAAACCAATATATCACTAGTGAAAAAAAGTCATTTAGAGGCGGTGCATAAGTGACGGTTCAACAAGAAATCGCCGCAAAAGGTGCATAAGTGACGGTTTTTAGAAAAGAACCGTCACCTATGAATAATAAAAAAAAAAAAAGCGAGTCCGGGTGGCGGTTATTTCATTCCAACCGCCACCAATAATATTATAAGTCGCGGTTTATTTTGAAACCGACACAAAAAAAAAAAAGAATCGGGCAGCGGTTCGAGGAGGGAACCGTCGCCAAAAATACACCGGGTGGCGGTTCTTGAAGAAACCGCCACCTATATAGGAGCGCCACAAAAAAATGGTTTCGGGCCGCGCTTATTCGTTGAACCGTCGCTTATAAGTTCGGCCTTTTTGGCCGCGCTTCTTATTCCCAACCGTCGCCTATAATGCCTTTTTGGCCGCGCTTCTTATTCCCAACCGTTGCCTATAATCTATGAATATCAAAATTGCCCGGCCCCAAAATTAGACTGAAAAATAGCCGGGAAATCGAAGACCTAGCTTAGCCCTTGATTTAGCCGGGAAAATTTTACTCAGCTCTTGAATTCTTCACTTCCTCCTTGAAAAAAATTGGCCCTCCTATTTAGTTAGCCTTGAAGTCGAAGCTGAAATTTATTTTGAAGTTTTGAAGCTCTGCCTCCGCATCCACCGCTGCCTGAAGCCGCTGCGCTGCCGGTCGCCGCGCCCGTCCTCCGGCAGACTATCTCCAACCTCGCTGCTGCCGTCCTCTTCCACCGTTGCAAGGTATGTGTTTCATATATATATTTTTTTTGGTTTGAAATTATTTAATAGATTTTACCTTGATTTTATTTATTTTTGTTGTAATTAAAATTAGGGTTTAGTTATTTGTTATTTAATGTGTTTGCTGAATGTCTAATTTGAAAGAGGACAATGACCAGATTTTAGGCCTGAGATGTGTTTGCTGAATGTGTTTGCCTGAGATGAAACAACCCCAAATCGGCGTTACTCAATCGAGAACTTATATGATTAAGATAACTAATTAAATCCCAAAGAAGTCAACAACCTTTCTCTTGAGATAAGCAAGGTCATTCTGATATGCCTCTGCGGATGCCGCTCCATCCTGAATAACATCCGGATGTCCCTCTGAATAAATAATGAAAGGGCCCAATATGAACGAATTCACAGACTACATTTAGACAATGTAATTACTATAACCGAGAAAAAATCCCATAGATTTCAAACTATTGTTATATAAGTGAGATGCAAGTCCACTGTTGGCCTGATTATAAGCTTGTCGAGACTCGATATGTCCGGTGATTCTTTGATAAAAATGTTGTTGTGATGACACGGACTGAATATTCCGTTCTTGCTGAATTTTGGGTCCTATTTTCATCGGTGCAAATGGTATTCTGGGAAATTTTAAAGACCCATTAGCTTTACTACAACGCTGGATGTCCGGTATTGGCCGGAATACTCGTTTTCTATATGCCTGAGAAAATTCAGTCTTGAACGCTTCATGGAACTTGCTTTACTGTCTAACGATAGTCTCGGGAGTTCTTTATGCTTCGCGGCCTCTCCCATCGTTTAAGAAGTAGTTCATTCATTGAGCTGTCCTTTTCGTACAAGGAAATGTAATAACGGGTTTCTATTCTTGGAATACCCCTATAGAAGGGATGCTCCAGAGCTCGCTTCACTTGGTCTTGAAGTGGAGACTCTAATTGTTGTACCATATGCTTCAGGTGATGGACGGTAAAGGCCAAAGCCTCGTCTAAGATTTCTTCTCCATGAATCCTCACATGGGCTGCTTCGTAGAGGCTTAGCAGTCCCTTAGCATCATTGTTAAGGGTTTCTTTGAATTTGTTGTCTTCGTCCTTAATATCTTTATATTAACATGTACCTGTTTGCGCACGGGACAGCCGACTGCCATTGTACAACGATAATACGCTCGGGGACACGGGTTCCCTTTTGTTATCTTTTGTCCGTATTTTCTCCATTGGCACCCATCCGAAATCTTTGAAAGAAAACACACACACACACACACACACACACACACACACATATATATATATATAATCAATATAAGAAGATATAATCAATGGTACTGTTTTGCTGTGCCAACCCTGTTGTAGGTGAATTTATTCGCCCTTGTACTTCCCTTGATATTGATAATGTACTCTTGGGACTTTTGGATCAGAATAGTCATGGAAATGGAATGCAATTGGTGTTCAATTATTTGGATTACTATATCTCGAGCTAACTGCGAAATTGCAAAGTACTTGCTATTGTCTCTGAGAAGAGTTRTGTCTCTCCCTCTCTTTGCAATTTCTGATAGAAGTTTTCTTGCATGATAAGTGCACTTTCACTTGAAAGTTTATAATTTTGAGTACTAGTTATTTCCTAAGACAGGTACTAATTTTTATGTATTAATTCAAATTTAATGACAAGGATAAGTTATACCACCCAATATTTATATCTACAAGAAAGCTGTTTAGCATATCTTTTAAAGGGGCTTGTTTTAAGTACAAATTATTGGACTTTGAACCTGCTAACTTAATTAATTTAATCCCCGYAATTTTGGAATTTTATCATGCTTATGACAAACTTATTTCATATACTTTGAGCATTTGTAAAAAGATTTTAGAATAACAATAAATGAAGATTCTTGCTTTAGATTTATTTATTATTTATTTCCCTTTCGAAAAGAACTTCTATTATAATAGACAATCCGAAAAAAAGATGCTTTTATTATAAATTAATAATAATTTACACCCATGAGTTGTTTTAAGTGATTTCATAGGTTCCTTTATCAATGTACCCATGAATTTTATACAACAGAATTACGTGAATATGGTTTTGAGTGTGATCATAAACACATGTAAAGAAAGTCCACAGCATGGTGGACGTTGGATGTGAGACAAATACCTTTAAGTATATATTTAATATTTTTCTATACTTTTTATAACAAATTTTTTTTTTTTTTTACATATATTGGTAAAGATGAAGATTATAAAATAATGGGACAATTATTCAAGAATTTCAAAATATGAAGATTCGTCATGAATAATTGTAAAATAAGTATATTTATATTTATATTTTAGTTTTTGTATACATCAGAAACATATTCAACATATATGTATTCCTTAAATAATACATTAAAAAATACTTTCTGGCACCATGGCCCTTGGATTAAATTTAATAATATTTTTTTATAGGATGGTGCTAAATGTCGCCTGGGTTTGAGGATAACTTCTACAGATGTAGATAATATGGTGGCTATCGTCGCCCTTGCCGAAGTGTATAACACCGGCCCTGGTCAAATGCTACATAGTATTCCGATGCTTGCTAACCATGTGAAGGTGAATATCACAATGGTCCATGGATGGTTTTGAAAAGCAGCAACTGCCGGTCAGTGTTGATAGTGGCGATTTGTTCGTATTATCACAAGCAGTGGGCACGTTTGTCCAATGGCCCAGAGAATTAGTATTTGCTGAAGGCGAGGTACTTTATTATTTATTTCGTTATTCATTCATTAAATGTCTCTAATCGATGAATACACAATTATCGAGATTTGAATTGGGAGAAACACGATAATTGTATAATTTTGTTTATTTCTTTGTTGCACAATAATTTCAAACTAGGAAACCATCACCATCTCATCATAAAAAAACAATTGTGGATAAGGGTAAGCAAAAGTCTTTTGGAAAGGCTCCACGAGAGGAACATAGTCTTCCTAAGTTTCCTTTGGTCAACACGGATATCTTAGAGGAGCTTCATGGTGATGTGTTGGAGTTACATGAGATTTTGGAGTTATTTCAACCGGATCGTTGTGAGTTCTCCATCTCTCTACCAAAAGAATTGTTCAATTACACGAATGATGGCTTTGCTACCCTTATTACTCGACAAGATTTAGCTCAGTTTTGCAACGGTGATTCGCTCAACATTTCCATTATACAAGTTTTTTTGTTGTAAGTAATTTACCACGTGC
>BMAC01000530.1:511592-522661 GCA_014905375.1 Phtheirospermum japonicum | reverse complement strand
ATCCTCACATGGGCTGCTTCGTAGAGGCTTAGCAGTCCCTTAGCATCATTGTTAAGGGTTTCTTTGAATTTGTTGTCTTCGTCCTTAATATCTTTATATTAACATGTACCTGTTTGCGCACGGGACAGCCGACTGCCATTGTACAACGATAATACGCTCGGGGACACGGGTTCCCTTTTGTTATCTTTTGTCCGTATTTTCTCCATTGGCACCCATCCGAAATCTTTGAAAGAAAACACACAACACACAACACACACACACACACACATATATATATATATAATCAATATAAGAAGATATAATCAATGGTACTGTTTTGCTGTGCCAACCCTGTTGTAGGTGAATTTATTCGCCCTTGTACTTCCCTTGATATTGATAATGTACTCTTGGGACTTTTGGATCAGAATAGTCATGGAAATGGAATGCAATTGGTGTTCAATTATTTGGATTACTATATCTCGAGCTAACTGCGAAATTGCAAAGTACTTGCTATTGTCTCTGAGAAGAGTTTTGTCTCTCCCTCTCTTTGCAATTTCTGATAGAAGTTTTCTTGCATGATAAGTGCACTTTCACTTGAAAGTTTATAATTTTGAGTACTAGTTATTTCCTGAGACAGGTACTAATTTTTATGTATTAATTCAAATTTAATGACAAGGATAAGTTATACCACCCAATATTTATATCTACAAGAAAGCTGTTTAGCATATCTTTTAAAGGGGCTTGTTTTAAGTACAAATTATTGGACTTTGAACCTGCTAACTTAATTAATTTAATCCCGGAATTTTGGAATTTTATCATGCTTATGACAAACTTATTTCATATACTTTGAGCATTTGTAAAAAGATTTTAGAATAACAATAAATGAAGATTCTTGCTTTAGATTTATTTATTATTTATTTCCCTTTCGAAAAGAACTTCTATTATAATAGACAATCCGAAAAAAAGATGCTTTTATTATAAATTAATAATAATTTACACCCATGAGTTGTTTTAAGTGATTTCATAGGTTCCTTTATCAATGTACCCATGAATTTTATACAACAGAATTACGTTGGAATATGGTTTTGAGTGTGATCATAAACACATGTAAAGAAAGTCCACAGCATGGTGGACGTTGGATGTGAGACAAATACCTTTAAGTATATATTTAATATTTTTCTATACTTTTTATAACAAATTTTTTTTTTTTTTACATATATTGGTAAAGATGAAGATTATAAAATAATGGGACAATTATTCAAGAATTTCAAAATATGAAGATTCGTCATGAATAATTGTAAAATAAGTATATTTATATTTATATTTTAGTTTTTGTATACATCAGAAACATATTCAACATATATGTATTCCTTAAATAATACATTAAAAAATACTTTCTGGCCACCATGGCCCTTGGCTTAAGGCCCATTGCTTTGATTGATTGGCTTTTAACACTTTGTTAATTATGTTGTGCTTTCTGCATTGGCATTGCACCCAAAGAATTGCATATCTTACTTTGAAGAATTTCATGTCCTTTGGAATCTTACTGTTTTGCCCATTACAATCAAGTTCAGTTCAAATTAATTTGTGTGTAGGCCAGGTGCAGTTATGTACCTCATGACAACCCAGTATATAATTTGCTGCCCACATTTGGATAAAATTTGTCTCAATAAAGACTCGAATTCATTCATTATTATAGAGTATTTATCATCAGATTTAAAAAAAAAATAAAAATCATTTATCTTGAGTTGGCATATCACCAGGGCGCAGCCTACAGCGCCTCCCAAGCCCTAAGGCTGGCGATGTGTGAGAGGCACGCCTCTGAAACATTTACAAATTGTCCATCCATATATACAACAACATCAAAATCTTCTAAAATCTCATAATCCGACGAGAGGTGAGGTATGGTTGGCACGTGAACATAATGCAACATTTGCAACGTGGTTTAAGGATTTGATTTTCTCACAAAACTCTGACTTGTCTGACATTGTGGGATCTGACTTGAAATGGTTAGCTTACGGGCCGAAAACACCAATTTATTCATATGAAGGATATGACATCAATGGTTATACATTCTACACTTCTCGTCAGGACGAAAAATCTGTAATGCAAAATAGTGGAGTAACACTAGTGGCATCATCGATAGGTTATTCTAGCACATCAGATAATAACCCTGTTCTTACTCATATGCCATATTATGGTCGAATCGAGGAAATATGGGAGCTAGATTATATAGAATTCAAGTTTGCTCTATTCCTTTGTAAATGGATTGATAATCGTCGGGGTGTTAAAACATGATGAGATGGGCTTCACTTTAGTGGATTTCAGTCGTGGAGGTTACACAAATGATCTGTTTATACTTACATCGCAAGCGGAACAAGTGTTTTATGTTGAAGATCCTTCTGAACACAAATGGTCAGTTGTTTTACAAGCAAGTCGAAAGATAGTTGGGATTGAAGGGCAGGCTGAAATGGATGAAAATGAGATACCCTCATTTTCAATAGGTTTTACCTCATGTAGATGTGCAAGGTGATCATAATGAAGATGATCTCCCATTTGTGTCAGCACATGACGAGGGACTGTTCATATCTTAGTTGTAAGTTTGTAATTTTTCAGTAATATCAATAATTAATTATAATAATATGAATAAAATATCTTATCTCTTTATAAAATAATGATAAAAAATTATCAGTGTTTGTTTATTTATTTTTTATTTGACTCGACTTTGCTTGTAAATTTTTGTTATTGTTTTTTGTTAAAGTACATGTCAGTAACACACTTGGTCTTGTATTTATGTTCATATGTTAATTGTTTCAGGTATATGGATTCCAGCGGTGAGGGCGAAGGGCATCACTTGGATGATATAGATCAGCAGCATACTTCTAGTTATACAGATGACATAGAGGCAGAGACATTGCCCATTCGGAAAACGGAAAAGGGGGCGGGGACCTGCCAAGGGATCCAGTTCCAAGATAGGACAGCCAAAGATAATGGATCGATGGGGTTATAATGATCAGCCGATGGGTGATGACGCGACATCATTCATGACCGATCTTGGCATGTTGGTACGTTCCAGGGTTAACATCAACATGAAGTGGGAGGACGTATCTAGTGATTTGATGAATCAGATGTGGGCTGAGATTCGGGTAAGTAAATGAGTATTTTTCGAATTTTTTTCATATAGAGTTGTGTTATATTAAATGTATATTTGATTCATAACATTATATAACTTATCTTATTCATTTAAGAAAAAATATTATGTGATTGCAATATTTTTTTTTCTTCTCTTGCTTATAGGTATATATCAAGTAAAATGGAAGAAGTTGGAACTCATGATATTGGATTCTTGTGTCCGGAAATTTGTTCTCAAGCACATTTGAAAAGTGACAGACAGGCTACAAGAGAATATTTGACACGAGCTCTGCGAGAAGTTTTCAATAAAAAATTAATTTTCTTGCCATATAACAGCTCGTACGACTGATTCATTAGATGTGTTTGTCATTTAATAATACGTACCGTATTTCATTTTCTTTATCTTGTTAATTGCAGGCATCATTGGATATTGATTGTTATATGCCCAGAAGTACGAAAAGGCTACTTCTTCGATCCAGCTTCCACACGGGAACCCGAAATATCGAAAGAATTGATTTTGTAAGTTAAATGAATTATTTTTTTAGTTGATGTGTTTTGTTTGTTATTTAATTCTTTTTACGTGTGTTTGTTGAAAATACTCAAATATATATTTTGAAATGTAGGACTTTTAGGATTGCATCATCAATAATGGGGAATGGTAAAGGCCTTACATTTTCTAGGATAAAGGTAATATATGTTTTTTTTTTAATTTAATTTTAGAAGTTTTATGTATTAATATAACAAATCTTTATTTTTTTTTTCAAGTGTCGCAAGCAACCGGGGCCTACCGAGTGCGGATATTACGTGATGAGGTACATGTACGACATTCTCAATAATTTTTCCAATAGTAAAAATATTGGAGTGGTAAGTTGATTTATTTATTTTTATCTTTAATGTTTATATATTGAGAAGTTATAAATCATAATTCGTTAGTATTAATAAATCTAATATTTTGTTTCATGTTTTTAATTTTAGGATTGGATATTGAATCAAAATCCTTACTCACCGTTGGAGTTCGATGATATTCGAAATGTGTTTGCAAGATACTTTATTGACGTTCTTCTAAAATCTTAATTGTAAGCATTTGTTGAGTATATATTGATAAAATTGAATTGTTATGATGTGAGATGATATATTTGAATGATTTTTGTTCGATATTTACGACATTTGATGTTTGTTTGGATAATTTGTGTTTGTTATGAATATTTTGGTTTGTTTGGTTTGTGTATTTGCTATGGAAAAAATGAGTGCAGGAATTATAATAATTTTCTGGATTTTCAGATTTTTAGAAATTTTGGCGCAGATAGCAGGGGAAAAAAAAAACAAATAGAGGCGGTTCTAACAAGAACCGCTACCAAAACCTTTGACTTTAAGTGACGCTTCTAAATTAGGAAGCGCCGCCCGGCTTCGATTATAAGCGGCGGTTCTGATTGAGAACCGCCACCCGGTTCCAGTTTTAAGCGGCGGTTCTCAGATACGAACCGCCACTCCATTCTTTTTTTGGCGTCGGTTTCGGCCAATTTTCAATAGTTTTGGCGGCGGTTCAAACTAAGAACCGCCACCCGGATCCTATTTTAAGCAGTGGTTTGAACCGCTGCCCGGGTTTTTTAACTTTAAACGTCGGTCGTTTTAGAGGCGGTTCAGAACCGCCTCTAATGGCTGTTTTGAACCGCCTCTAATCGACTTTTTTCACTAGTGTGTCATAATACAAAAATCAATATATTATAATATCGAGTCAAATAGCCTAATGGGTCATGACCCGTCAATCTAGCCTAACACAAGTGTTTGCCATAAATAAATACTATAATAGGATAAAAAAACACATTTATAGTTAGTATTACTATTACTATTACTATTATTACTATTATTATTATTATTATTATTATTATTATTATTATTATTACTATTGCTAATATTACTGTTGTTGTTGTTGTTTTTGTTTCTAATTTTAACAGGTTTATATGATTTTCAAGCTCCGCGGCTTATTTATTTGTAATACTCTAATTGTTGCATAAAAGAAAATTACTAAGGAAAAGTACCTTGTGTGTAACATGCTGGATCAACCTTCTAGGCCAAGTAATAAATTGATTTGATACTCACTAGTGGAAAAAAGTTGATTAGAGGCGGTTCAAAACAGCCTTTAGAGGTGGTTCTGAACCGCCTCTAATACGACCGACGCTTAAAGTAAAAAAAAACGGGCGGCGGTTTGAACCGACGCTTAAAAGAGACGCCGGGTGGCGGTTCTTAGTTCYAAGCGCCACCAAAAATATTGGAATTCGGTCGAAACCGACACCAAAAATAGAAATTGGTGGCGGTTCTTAGCTGCGAACCGCCTCTTAAAACCAAAACCGGGTGACGGTTCTTAATAAGAAGCGTCACCAATAATTACTGAGAAATAGCATCGGGTTCGTCAGGAACTGATGTCGTTAATATTAACATCGGTTTGAATATAACCTATCTAGATTCTAAAATAATAATTAAAAAAAAATTAATTGCCCATTCTATTTTACCCCTCATCCCAAACTATAAATACCAAATAATTGCAATTTAATTCGTATTTCATGAAAATTAAAATTAATCAACATCAAATATTAACAAAAGTATTCAATATACTTTAAAAAAATATTTTACATTAAATTAGAATTCTAGATGGGTTATACTAGAAAGCATCAGGCGCTCGTACGCTAACATACTGGCTCCATATGCAATTAAGCAATCTCGTTCCATTTCTCCCAAACGCAAACCTGTTTAAATATTGGCAGTCAGACAATAGCATTCCTGCGAATAAATTTAGTAAAGAAATATATCCAATTTCCAAARCTCCATTTCTACTCTTCCCTTCAGTAGGCTGTCTAGTAATCATAACTCGGGTCCACTACCTCGAGCATGCATTTTATCTAAGACCTAGAATTCAAAAGAAAAGTTGCAGGAACTAAATATGCAACATTTATAAAAAGGAGGATACCRAAAAAAAAGTTGCAGTAGCATTAATTAGCTTATAGAAAAATAAGAATCATCACTAACCATGTGTTTCAACCTCTGGTAATAAATTGGACCCATGGAAATATATGCTTGCAGTGGCTCCCCGGTAATGCCTGGATACATATATAGATAACAAACTGAATATATCAAGTAGCTTAAACCATCAAGCAAAAACTATCAGCTCTAAAACTGAACCCAACCCAACCTTGAGTTTGAAATAAAATTACGTTATTACTTAAACAAGATGCTTATATTATGACCCTAATTTTTAATGGCTCGCAAAGGATTTCAAATTTGATCTTACTAACAATTTCTCCTTTCCACTAATTCTAAATAATGTGTATTACCTTTTCTGTACCTCTGGATAAAAACATAAGGTTTGAAACATAAATCTTGTAGAAAGCTAACTAACGGTAAGATTCAAAATTTCAAGTTAACATTTCACTGACTAATAAAGCAAAAAGGAAGTACACTCACAGTCATGTCTTAGGATCAAGTCCTAGCGAGAGATGCATGTTCAAGATATCAAGATCAATTCAAGGGACACATATAAATAAATTAAGCGTCCAGTACTTCTTGAGAAGTTCTAGAACAAATTCAAAAAACAATGTATTGTAGACAAGATAAAGTTTGTTGGCTTGTTATTTCATTTAACTATCAGAGATGAACAGCAAACCCTGAGTGAAATACCTAAGTAGATCAAGTCTTTGCCATTGTAGCTAAAACCATGTTTCACAAGGGTTTCACTGAAAAATTAAAAAGGGTGATTAAATCTTTAAATATACCAATATTCGAGATGAATGTGCAGGACAGAGATACAGGGACAGGAGATAATAGAAGAAGTAGCTTGTACCTCATCGTTTTAACTTTATCCGCATGACCACTTGGTTCTCCAAATGCACTGCCATAATGAAACCTACCACATGAAACTCCAGCTTTGCTACCAAGAAATTCTATCATCTTTCCCACAGTCATACGGCTGAAATATATGAAAAAAGAATGTGAATTATATGGATCGAGAGACTAGTTTCTATTATACAGCAGTCTATAATGATATTCACAATTTAGACCCATAAGATCTTCCACTAAATAGTGGTATGTTTTCATTGTCCATAAGAAGCAAAATACTCTTCAAAGTTCAATGTTTGTGTAACCCCGAGCTAAAACTCACCATGACACCAACTCAGCTTAAAGCAGAACTTGATTCAATTCAAATTAATTCTGACCCATCCAGCAAACCCACCATACAATGTAGAGTTATAAGGACATATTAATCATCAATATTTGGATTAAGGGAACAAATCGGATTACAAGAACAGATGAAAATATACATACATTTAATGTGTATGGTGCCTGTCTATGAAAAGTCAAAATAAATATTAAAGATTTTGAAAATATCCAGGAAAACGGAAATGTGAAATCCTCATACAAAACAAATACTAAACTTTGTTTTAGGCTAATAATTCCCAATAATGTATCGCTGCTACAGCCAACTAATCTTACAGAGCATAAGCTAATACATACTGATCCTTCAATGTTAGCATCTTGTGTAAAAGCAAAAGTATAATTGCCTCCTGAAACTGCAGTTAGCTTTTGTCTTCCCTTTTCCTCCTAAAGAAAGAAAAAATGCAGCTCAAAATATTTGCTTATGCGTAGAAAATTGTAGTTAATTTCTAGGTCAAAACATAAATAAGAAAAAACCTTATGCTCATCTCAAGCATTAGAAAGGCTCGTTAGAAAGTTCAGTTTGCAAATGTGCACTTTGGTCTGTTTTCAAAGGAGGAAACTGAAAAGTTATACAACGTCTTAGGAAATGGAACAAAATTATGCTCCCATAAGAAACCATCACATTTTTAGAGTTCTCATAAATCTCACATAATATAAACCACTATCTCACCACAGATTAAAAAAAAGAAAAAAGAAAAAAGAAAAAAAGAGAGAGAGAGAGAGAGAGATTGCTTAGGAGTTTTGGAATGAAGCTTTATCAGTTAATCAATTACCTAATAACATTCAACAAAACTATTCCACCTCAAGCAAAAGCTGTTCTTCCATTATTATTACAATATAARGACATATTAATGGTTCTCAAAAGCTTAAATGTGCAGAATATCAAACAAGATGACAAAAAATGGACGTACCCAGTTCTKWGTTCAAGAAGAGCTAGAAACTGAATCTTCACATGCCTAATAAAACTACTGTGAGGAAAGAATGGAAATTGAAGAGCGRTGACTGAAAATCCAAAGCAACGATAATCTCAGTACTTAAGAATCTAATATGGAATAAAATCAGAACTCAAATTTCACGTACAATCTTACCATGTTTGAATTACCCTACTTTTGACTCTTCTAAGCCTCGCGGTGTTTCTACATAAATAAGAAAGGGGTCATTAATTCATTGCAAGACAAATAAATACACATAAATACACATAAGCCTCACGGTGTTTCTYCCATTGAAAATTGGCAAGTTAAGAAAAACTGAAGTGATGAAGGTAAAAATAATTAACTTCTATGGTTACCTGATTMTTGATGCTACCACATGCTGGTGTTATTATTATTACTATTATTATTTGACTGCAAATGACAAAAGGCAAAAATGATCATCAAATCAGTAATTAATAAAGCTCAAACCTTGGCAAATTGATGAGTATTGGATCGTACAAGCATATAATAATGAACAAATAAACCACTAAAATTTGAAGAATTTAGAGATATATTAAAAGAACATACGGTCATCGCAGCAATTCCTTTATTCTGTTGACTATAGTTACTCAGACCACATGATGGCAAATTAGCTCCTCCACCTATTCTGCACATATTAAATTTAATTTAACATTAGCTCATAATTAATCCATAATAAATGGAAAGAAAGAAGAAAATAAATTAATTAACATGAAGAATGCAAATTACTCATCAACAGTTAGAACCCAGATATAACTATAGATTATCGGAAAATTGATCCCCAATTAATATACTAATTACCAATGGGAAAAAACAAACTGAAACCCTAATTAAGAAAAAACTTGAAAAGAATTCTACATAAAACCCTAGGTATTCTTCCCAAAAACATTAAATTGACAAATTAATCGTAATCTATACATGATATCTAAGGACAAAATTCAATAGTTAATAGTTATATGAAAAAGAAAATCACCTTAAAAGGAAACTATCACTAGTTGCGGAAACCTGAAAATCTTCGAGCTATAGACAGTTACCATTTCTGGATGATCCATCTTAACATACACCAATGATGGACTGATCAACCTATCGGCAAAGCAGTAGAAGAATATCACGCACATTTCAAAATAAGAATGATCTTTGTCCGAGGACGAATCTACCTCGATCCGGGCTAGTGAATGATCTTGTCTTCACCACAAAAAAAGGGTCAACTTAGTTCAAGCTTACAAAATTTCTTATCTTCCTTCCCGGACTGCGGCACCGACGGTTGGCGAAACGACGTCGCTTGTAATGAGTAGTGCTGAACAGAGGTTTCACAAATCAGGAAACGAAAGAAAAAAAAGTCGACGAAGAAGATGATGAGGTGTTTTGGGGCCGAATATCTCATGATTTTTAAATATCAACAAATTCATTCTATTTTTCAGTAATAAAAAATATATATAAATATATCACACAGCACAAGACTGATTGAAAAAACAACAACAACATGATCTCAATCAGGATTACTAGAAAACGAGAAAAAAAAATCACATAGCTGGAAAAAAAAGCGCATTCCGATTCAGCTATCGATGCATTTGAAACCGCTGCAAACCCACAACCAGACACCAAACAGGATCACATAGATGACCAAATCGAGCGACAAAATAAACCACACTTGCTTTTTCCACACTTTCTTCGCCTTCTGGTGGCCCAATATTTCGCCGGAATATAATAAACCCCCATTTTTATTATGAAAAATCAAACCGTGACTGCCCCTTTTTCTACTTACCATTCTTACGAAGAAAGCTTCAAGGGCATAGGAGGGCTCAAACCAAAGTGCTTGATTCAAGCCGCATTAGCTGCGAACTATATCTCGCGTGGGAACCCTTCTACTAGAGAAAGCACCGGCGTGACAGTGATTCTCCTTGAGTTTGGTTTCCCAGTAGTAGTCCCCGCCAAGAGTGAATAAGAAAGGGGCATCTTAGGGTTCTTTTACTATTGTTGGAGCACACAGATCACTGTGGTACTCGAGAAAAAGAGTCAGCCGCTTAGAGGAGAGCCTCGAGTTGAGGTTCGACGTAGTTGACCTACAACGAGATCGGTGATGACTTYGGAGCAGCAAGAATGGATGCCTCTTTTCAGGCTATCCAAGACTTGGTGGACGAATGTAGTGGGGACAATCATGGAAAAGGTTGAGGTGCTCGGCCCATCAAATACAATTAGGAGACTTTTCACGAGAAAGAGTCCCCGAGCCACGGTGCTACAAAGCAGGAATGCCAAGCAAGGCACTCATTAGCTTTACTAGGATTAGATGTGATGGCTTCTATAAGCCGAGGATAGAGGGTCCGAAGGAACTGTCTAACTCCACGCGAGCAAGCAAAAAACCCCTCTGGTGTGCCATTAATCAAAATCGAAAGTAGAGCCGACCCTAAAATAGTGGGAATGAAGTCCAGAAAGTCCGAGAGAAAGCAAATTTCCCCAACACATAGAGGAGGAAGTCCCAACGGAGAGTAATGCCTTTTTGATATCAATCTTCATAATCATATTAGGCCTTGACGACCGATTCTGGAGGCAATTAAAACCCTCAGAAGCTAATGCAATACAATCTTTCCCCGGGATGAAAGCAAACTGAGTGTCAGAAACGAGACTCTTAAGCAACAAACCAAATCAATTCGTTGGTGAGAATTTGAAAGAGAAATTTGCACCAGGAGCCGTTGCAATGACAAGCACCAGTTTAACCCTGGGGGGTGGTGATTTGGTAGTAGGAACAACAACAACAAGAAGAGGGCAGAACGCCTTCGAGAGAGAGATAAGTACAAGTCG
>BMAC01000530.1:488636-499710 GCA_014905375.1 Phtheirospermum japonicum | reverse complement strand
GATTTTGAATAAGAAGTTGGATGAATTTGAGGTTCAAGGTTGGTCAACTAGTGATGTATAATTCCAATCGTAAGTTTGATCCAACCAATTTTAAAGTTGCAAGGATTGGACCGTTTTTAATAAAAGAGATGGATGAGTATGGTGTAAGCCACACTGTACGATGAGAGTGAGAAATCAAGTTTTCCAAGTCCACAAGCATCGACTTAAGCCTTATTACGAGAAGTATACGAAGAGTCCAGAATAGAAGTAAGAAGGAGTTCGTAGACCCACCACGAGGCTAGGAACTAATCAAGCAAAAATAGCGTCGAGCAACGCGACGTTAAAAAATTTGCGCTTCTCGGGAGGCCAAAACCCGAGCTCTTTTGTACCCTTTTTGTACCTTATTTTCATTTTATTTAATTTTTATTTTTTGATTTTTATTTTGTTTAGAACAGATGGAATAACTCGAGCAAGGAGAATTGATCAAACGAGCGAGGAAAAATCAATCCAGAAAACACCGCTCGCGTCGGTCGATGCGGAAGTCGACGCAACTGCCGAGAAATCAATCTCTGTCATTTCGATTGGCCGCGTCGGTCGACGCAGCGTCGACGAGAACCCCGAGGATGATGATTCCCGCGAGTTCTAATTCTTGTTTCTTTATTTTTATTATGCTTTATTTAAAAAAAATAAAAAAAAGGAAAATATAAAAAATCCAAAAATATTGTTATTTTGTTTGTTTTTTCTTGTTTTATTTATTTTAGGACAATTCATATCGCGCACATTGAAGCAAGGCCAAATTGCACAATTCGACGAGTAGCGGTTCGACTACTATTATTTCAGGGATGTTTTCTTTTTCCTTCCTCTTTTTGATTTTTGATGTATTTGTGGCAATCAGGAGATTGCTGGGGTTTTTAGAGAGGGGGTGGTCGAGTGTGATTTGTATTGATTTAATTGTGTAATTTTATTTAATACTTGGCCTGTAATAATTATATGCTTAAGTGCGTTTAATTGCTATTCCTGCGTGATAATTGTGTTTGTATGGCTTGCCTGTCGAAGTTTACTACGTATGATTATTTGTTTTCGTCTTTGAGCGTGCATAAGTGCATTAATTTTTAAAAAATTATTATTTATATATTGTAAAAATGGTACTTGGACGCAATTGATTTCACAAAACATTAAAAGCAGCGTCAATTCAAAACTTTTTCATGCAAAAATCCAGTGAGTAGCCTGAGTGATTATCATCTTTGCATGTACTTGAATAAGTTTCAGTGTTGATATCTCTTTGAAACCATTGTGTGTAGTCAACTTTGAAACCGAGTGATTAGCCACTATAAATTTCGAATGAGCCAATCATAGCCAAATAATCCATGCCTATAGCCATGAGTGATTTTATTTTTGAGTCGACCCCTACTTACCCATTAAAAGCGTGGGGTAGGAGTTCGCTATTTTTCTTAGTTATTAGTGTTTTGGAGATGTTGTTAGGAATTTTTGATTTTTATGAATTTTTGTAATCTAGGACCACCATCCAAAAAAAAAAAAAGAAAGAAAAAAAAAAAACAAGGAGAAAAAAATAAAACCCCATAAAAATAATTAAAGGGGGATAGTGTTGCCTACGCGCTTGTAAAGGCTTGAGTCTAATTGTTTATTTTATGAGGCCTTATGTTTAAAAGGCAAAAAAGTTGTGATTAAGTGGTTTCTGAGCTTTCAAGTCGGTTTACGATTTGCGAGTTGGGAAATAGCCTATATTTAAAAAGGCTATCGTTATGAGTGTTTAGTAAGGTTTTTCTTTTGCACGGCGTGAAGCTATTGCTTCGCTTGTCTTGAATTCATAATAGCCTATGAATAAGCAATCGTCTAGATTTTAGAATTCAATTGGGTGTAATATTTTTTTAGGAAAGATTCAAATTGATGAATCAAAATCCGTTCAACTAGGTATTTGAAGGTTCATTATTTGAATTTTAGACTAGGGTTTGAGTTTTGTTGTGTTTCTATTTCTTTCTACTTTCCTCGACTTGAACTCTTGCAAAACTAGATAGTTCTACTATGAATTAAGGGATAGAACCCCCCCACCCCCCAAAAAAAGAACCTATTTTGAATCATTGAAAATTGACCGGAGCCACAAAAGACTATCTAAATTGATTCATTTGGTTAGCTGCCTCTCATTTTGTTCTAGGTCTTTGTGGGATCATTTTCCCGCAAGAGGTTATACCCTTTACATTTCATAGATCAATCTTCTATTGAATCGAGAAATAAAATAGTCTTGATTGGTTCCCCATATCTTCATCGTTCTCCCTCTTCTCCCAGCCAAGCAACCTATTCTTCATCTTATTCAGCCCCTTTTCGGCACCGGGCTTGGGCCGCTCCCAGATTGAAACCCACCACTCTGGCTTAGTCTCGGACCCGTCGGAGAGCCTAGTCCCTCCACGTGATCCAGATCGGACCCCAATAGCTGACGGAAAATCGGGTTCAGTTTGCCCTGAAAGCAATGGGAGCTCAAATTCTGCAGACCGGGCTTCTTGTGGCCCTTCGAAACCCCGGCAAACGCATTTTTAACGCTCTCCAGAAATGCGAAACCCTCAGACTTCTTCAATCTGTCGTCGAAAATCGCGAAATAGACAAAGCTCTCATTGATCAGGAACGCGTAGGTCCGCCATCTGACGGTGTGGTGAACCGGGTGTGAAACGGCGGCGTATTGTCGAGGCATTTGGCGGTGAGTGCGCCGAGCGAGGCGTCCTTGGAGTTGGACTCGGCTAACACGGTTGTGCCCTTAGCAATGCAGGCGTAGTGGATTAGACCCGGATCCGAAACCATCATTTTGACCCGAAACGATCAGGGGAAATCATGAAGGGGAAAAAAAACCCTATCTTTTAGCCATGGGATTTTGAAATTCAAATAGCTTTTCGATTCTAAAAGCGAATGTGATTGCTTGTGAGTCTATGTTGATCTTTGTTGCTTTGAGGTGAAGAAAAAATGGTTGAGAGATACGAAGATTGGGAGAAAATTTAAGGTTTGGAGAATGTAGCTTCATCTATCGGAAAAGAGTATATCCTTTTCTTATGATGATGTCCGAATATCTCATGATTTCCTGATGTAAGCTTTCGGAGAATCAAGGAGTTGGATGTGTGGACGAAGAAGATGATGAGGTGTTTAGGGCGAACGAGAAGGAGGAATAGGGAAGGATTCTAATTTGGGCAGCTGGTATTTTTTATTTATTGGGAGTATAAGTGGCGGTTATAATTTTCAAACGCCTCCAAAACCGATCGAACATAAAGGTGACACTTCTTTAGCGAACCATCACCCGGGTGTAGTATTGGTGGCGCTGTATAAGTGGCGCTTCATTAAAGAACCGCCACCCGGTTATTTTTTTTGTGACACTTCCTAAAGTAACCGTCTCTTTTACTATTATTGTTGGCGGTTGGTATTTAATAACCGCCACCCGGATGAAATTTTTAATTTTTTAATTTTTATAAGTGACGGTTCTTTGTTAATAAGCTTCACCTTTGCACTTTTAGTAGCGGTTCCTCTTTGAACCGTCACTTATGCAGCGACTCTAATTGATTTTTTTGCAATAGTGACTTCTCCCACACTAGTGACCTCATCCGTCAGGAGTGGAACAACTGCATCTCCAACAACAACCATACCTATCACCACTACGTCATGAAGATGACTATACATAACTAAACATCTCTTCGGATCCTCGACATATAGCCCAACTTCATCATCACGTTCCTAGTGGAGATCCTCTTCCATAGAATCGGAAGCACAACTACCTTTTTCATTATGGACGCTTAGAGTCTACTGATTAGCACATATTTGTCCTTATTTTTATTAGTATTTTAGTTACTTTTTCCTATTATTTTTTGTATAAGTTGGGTATTTTGAGGTTAAATTCGTATATTTGTACTTCAAGCTTATTTTACCACTTTTTGATCTAGATTGATGCAATTAGGTGATATTTTGTTATTTTTCACCTTATAGCTAAGTAACCGGAAGAGTTCATCAGGTAAAGGATGAAGTATGATGATCGAGAGTCAAAGATCGAGCTTTCGGGCGAAAAAGTAGCAAGAATTAGTAGCTGACATTATCTATAACGGTTATTACACTGCTTCTGGAACCGTTATAGAATCGTTGAAGGAAGAGAAGCTAACAGTGCACTAGTGATAGCTACTACCACTAGTAGCTACCGCTATCTATAACGGTTACTTACCGCTGTCCAGAACCGTTGTCGAAGTGCAGAAGTAAATAAATGAAGAACTAGCGATAGCTTTCTATAACAGTTACCCTACCGCTACCTTACTGTTAACGCTAACGCTAAGTGCCCAGAACCGACATAAAAACTTTCGTTTTCAAGTTTTTTGAAAGTCTATAAATACTACCCCATAAATCCGATTTTCTAAGTTACCTATGCTGTAGTTAGAAACTTTAAACTTATTCCTAGGGTTTCTAAGACCTCTTAGGGATTGACAACCCCAACGAGTGCCAAGTTATTCTTAGTTTCTCTTCAAAATTCTTAGATCTAGTTTTTTAGCTTTAGATTAATTTAGATTAGCTTTTAGTTAATTTAGATTCAAGTTTTCTACCATCAAGACGCTATAAATTCATCAATTTAATTAGTAAGTTTTATTCTATCAATTTATAAAGTTCTGTAGATTTTTTCTTTTATCTGAGAATTTCTTGTATTTTACTATAATTATTTTTATTTTATGTTTCGAATTCCTTAGAAAATAGAAAATCTTTTCGTTTATTTCAGTTTAATTAATTTTCATGCTTTTAAATTCATGCTTGATAGTTTAATAATTAATCTTCAACAAAAGAAAACTCCCCATGTATGATGATGAATTGTATGATATTGAGATTGGTGATGATGATGTTGGGATTATTATGTTGAGATTGATGAAATTGATTGCTTAGATCTAATGGGTCTAGAGCTTAGAATCGTCGTGAACCATCAATTAGTTTTATTCCAATAGATCGTGGAAACGATTTGAATGTCTAGAACCCTTATTTTCAAAATCTTTTCGAAACTCTTAATTTTTAATTGTTCTTCGTTTTAAATCAATTTATTATTTTTACGTGTTTAGATTAGGATTTTATTTTTATTTCTTATTCGTGAACAACAAACAGAAAAGGAACTTCCGAGCCTAGTTTTCTTTAAGAGACGATTCGGTTCAAATTTCCACCCTACAAGTGTCCTTGTACTCTTGAGAGCAAGCTTGCGTGTTTTTAATTTAAAGTATTTTTAATTGGGGTGCACAAAAGTTTGGTTCAGAAATTTAGTATGATTAATATTCGAAAATTTTGCAATTTGAAAATTTTACGTGTTTGATTGCTATTTACGCACCAAATTGTGTTAGTCTATCTTGCCTGTCGAAGTTAACTAAGTATGATTTGATGTTCTTGTCTTTTGAGCGTGCATAAGTGCATAAAATTTTTCAGAATTATTTCTATATATTGTAAAATGGTACTTGTACGCAATTGATTTCGCAAAACCTTAAAAGCAAACGTCAATTCAAAACTTTTTCATGAGTTTTGATTATTATCATTGCATGTAATTGAATGAGTTTTGATTTGATATCTCTTTGAAACCGCTGTGTGTAGTTGACTTTGAAAATGAGGTTAAGGCACAGAAAAAAAAACATATTCCGGCCATATCCATATATTTTAGCCACTATAAATTCCGAATGAGCCAATCACAGCCCAATTATCCATGCCTATAGCCCTGATTGATTTTATTGAGTCGACCCCTACTAACCATTAAAAGAGTAGGGTAGGAGTTTGTTATTTTTATTGGTTATTAGTGTTTTGGAATTTTTATCAGGGATTTATGAAAAGTTTGTAATAAAGGATCACCATCCTTAAAAAAAATTAAAAAGAAAAAGCCCCATAAAAAAAGAATAAAAGGGGGATAAAATAAAAAAGAGAAAAAAATAAAAAGGATGGTGAATCTGTTTAGTCATTGCCTACGCTCATAAAGGCTTGTTTATTATTGTTTATTTTATTATGAAGCCTAATGTTTAAGAGGCAAGAGTTGTGTTTAAAAAAAGAAGCATATCATTAGCTTCTAAATCATTTAAGTGGTTTGAGCGAAAATTCGGTTTATGGTTTGCGAGTTGAGAAATAACTTAAGTTAAAGGCTACGTTATTAGTGTTTAGTGAGGTTTTTTTTATTGAGGTGAAGCAATTAGCTTCGTGATTAGAATAGTTTGGTGAGTTATTGATCACGTTAGATCGTGAGTTAGCCACACGACTTATATATTCCATACCCATCCAAAGAGCTTTACATTACAACCCAAAAAGACCTTTTCTGATTTTTACTTTTATAACACACTTAAATTGTGATTGAAAAGAGTTTGATTTTCCGTTCTTATTTATTGTGCATGTATTTGTATGATTTGAGTGTATACACGTTCTATGCACCAATGCTTGAGTGCTTTGAGCGTACATCCATATATATTACCATTTTGAGATGATGCATGAGTTTGATTTTGGAGCGACAATGTAATAAGGGTGGAGTGTTGAAGTTGTATGACTTGTATCTATATTTTCAGAAATTATGTATGTAGCACGACACGACTCATGTTGAGATTATTTTCATTCTTGTTATACTTTGAAACTATCATTTGTTCAAGGATGAACAAACCAATAAATCATGGGGTAATTGATTAACACGGATTTGTCTTGATTTTAGTTAGTATTTTAGTACGTTTTTATTATTGTTTTCAGTGAAAGTTGGATAGATTGAGCATATTTTTGTATTTTTTTTATCTCCAACTTATTATATCATATTTTAATTAATTTATGTTTATTTTAGTTATTTTGAAGTGTTTTGTCCTGAAGATAGTCGAGGGTGGGCCTACAAGTGAAGTTTTAGCGAAAACGGGCCTCGAGTTGAAGTATTTAAGCTGACACTGGGTATGCTGTTCCACACTGGGTTACCCAGTGTCCGAGTCATGTGATTAACGTAGATTTGTCCTTATTTTTATTAGCTTTTTTATTAGCTTTTTAGTTCGTTTTTCTATTTGTATTTGGTATAAGTTGGTTGATTTAAGCATAATTCCGTATTTTTATAATTCCAGCTTATTTTACCGCATTTTGATCGTAATTGATGCAATTAGGTGATATTTCGTTGTTTTTCACCTCACAGCTAAGTAACCGGAAGAATTCAGCGTGTAATAGACGAAGTTTGATGTTCAAGAATAGGAGAATGAGCTTTCCGATGAAACGAGTAGCAAAAAGATCGAGAACCGAGACAGGCTCTCTATCACGTCAATCGACGTGAGTGTCGATGCTCCGTCGACACAAGTCACCGCCCGCGACGATCGACGCCAAGCCGACGCCCTGTCGACGCAACTCTCTGAAGCGTCGATCCAAGCACGCGTCAGTCGACGTACCCGCCCAGCCGACGCGCACACCCAGACCGCGTCGACGCGACGGCCTAGTTTTGCGATTTTAGGGTTTCGTGCGCGCCAAGACTTATTATATCTATAAATACCCTTTATAATTCGGTTTTTCAAAAAAGACACGACAACCTAGGGTTTCTTAGATCAAAATAAACATAACTTCACGTCTCATAACGAGATTTGAAGACGGAGATCAAGGATCGAAGAACAACGCGTCCAAAATATTGAATTCGTGTTCGAGATTTAATCTTCGCCCAAGATCGACGTGCAACTCCAGAATAGCTGGAGCTTTTCATTACTTTTATTAGTTACAATAAGTACTCTAAACTCTTAGTTAATTTCGTAGTTAATTGCTGATGGCGATTAGACTACTTTGAGCGTTAGGAAGACATACAGTGAATAATAATTTCACTAGGCCGTTTAATAAATTGTTTTGTTTAATTTATTATTTAATTTTTCTAGTTTTATATTTTTGGTAAGAGTTTTATTAAGTCAGGACTCGAAATATTTAAAGCCGCATAGGGTTTTTTTCTTATGACTTTTGATATAAACTTTTGGAGTGTGAGTTCTTGAATTGTGTTTGAGTGTTCTTATTCACGTTTTAGTTTCCGCCTGCGTCAATTGCTTGGTTAATTTCTTAGTTAATTCTAGTTTTAATAATTAGTTTAATCGTTTCATGCTTGGATATTGGATATTGGATATTGGATTACTTTAGTTTATTTATGCGATTGATTAATGTTAGTTGTTCGTTCTTAGATTCATATGATACATTGCTTAGTGATAATTTCTTATGTTCATGCTCTTAGATTCGTTAATTAGGTTTTAATCATCGTTACTGCTCGTAGTTGATAATCTAGTTTAAAGTAATTAGTTTAATTAGTCATAGTTTAATTATTGCTTTAGCTATAATGATCAATTAAAAATCTTTCAAAACCCCAAATGTACATGTATTTTATTTTAGTTCGTAAATTGAGAAAAACGTCCAAAAGACCGAATAGTTGTTTCCGCGAGAGATACGACTCGAGTCAAACTCATCACCCTACAAGTACCTCATACTCTTGCGAGCAAACTGACTTGATTTTAAAATAATTTATTAAAAAGGGGTGCACAAAAGTTTGGTTCATCATGGCCGAAACTGCTGCCCACGCTGACCGACACTTGCAGAATTGGATGGGCGACACTGTGTAGGCTGCGTGGATGCCCGCGTCGACCGACGTGGCCGTTGACGCGCCCATCATTGCACCCCCTTCCCGCGTCGATGTCGAGAGCTGCTCGCGTCCTTCGACGCTCCGTCGACGCCAATGCCCACGAACTCTCTGTCGCGTCGATCCTAAACACGTCGATCGATGCCCGATCGACGTGACTGCCCAGAAACGCGCTTTTAGGGTTTCTTGTTGCCCAAGACATGGAAAAACTATAAATACCCTATGTATTTTGGAATTTTACATACATGATCATATTCCTAGGATTCCAAGGCCTTTTAGGGGCTGACAACCCCAACAAGTGCCCTTCTATTTCTTTAGTTACTTTTTAAATTTCTTAGTTTTAAATTCTTAGATTTTAGTTTAGAATAGATAGTTTAGATAATTTAGATTCAAGATCTCATCGTGGAACGCTGCAACATTCTAAGTTTAATTAGTAAGTATTTATTCCTTCGCTCTTTAATTTAGTTTGCATGCTTTTGATTAGTTTAATTAATTTTCTTAGAACAATTATTGCTTCCATGACGAATCGTTCTTGTGATTGCTTTGAGATTGTGAAGTTGAGATTGATGATAATTGTTAGCTAGAACTAATGGGTTTAGAGACTAGATTCGTTTAAAACCGTCAATTCGGTTATCTCAAGAGATTGTGGAGACGAATCAAAAATCTAGAACCCTAGTTTTCTTTAATCGTTTAAAAGTATTTTAATTAAAAAATTCCTAGATTAAATAAATTCTAGATTTAATTGCTCTAGGGTAAAATAAATTAGGATTTAGATAATTAGTTTTTAGTTTAAATAATCTTAGATTTAATTAATTTGATCGTAGTTTAATTAAATCCTTAGGTTTTATTAGTTTAATTAATTTCTAGTTCTTAAAACAAATCAAACAAAACCCCGTTCATGTGTTATTTTCTTTAATTTCTTATTCGTGAAACGCAAACATAAAACGAACTTCCGAATCAGCTTTCCTCGAGAGATCGACACGAGTCAACTTTCCACCATACAAGCGCCCTCCTTCTCTTGCTAGCAAGCTTGCATGTTTTAAGTAAAATATATTAAAAGGGGTGCACAAAAGTTTGGTTCATCTACGTGTTGGATGTACTTCTCCCTTGAGGGCTGAATGCCATTATCATCTCTGCTCTTAACTTCTCCTACGAACGGGCAACGTTGACATCCACCTCCTCTCGTGATACCATTCCATCGACTGGGCGTTGTGGCTTTCCAATGTAATTCCTTAGGGTATATCCTTTTCCAACTCCCCTCACATGGCCAGGATACTCTAGTTTTTCTATTGCCACCGTAAGCACGTCATTCCTCCCACAAGGTTTGAAGCTGCTCTCGTATTGTTGTTCTTCGAAAGAGTACTGCCAAATATGAAAAGAATAGGAAAATAATAATATATTATTTTTGCAATTAAACTAAACATCGGGAGTGATTTTTATAAACTAAACTTAATACATTTTTCTAAGAAATTATTACCCCTATATTTTATGTCTAATTACGAAGTGACCCAATAATCATTCACAAATTCAAGATTTCAAAGTTATGATTTATTATATATATATATATATATATATATATATATATATATATATATATATATATATATATATGGGTGGGTTCAAATGATAACCATGTAATTATATGTGAACCTGCAAACTAGTATTTTTATTATAAAATCACAGTGCTTTAATTATATTTTAGTTATATACACCGACAGTACTTTTATTAGATCCATCCATATAATTAGATCTAAGGCCAATAATTGACACTAGGTTCACATATAAGGATATGGTTCTCATTTGAACCTAATCATATATATATATATAATGTTCTAAAAAATGAAGTGGAAATTATTTGTCATTACACTAAACTTCATGGGTGATATTTATAATTTTCTCTATAACTTAATACATTTTGCTGATCATCATAATTTTTGATGATCAGCAAAATGTATTAAGTTATAGAGAAAATTATAAAAATCACCCATGAAGTTTAGTGTAATGACAAATAATTTCCACTTCATTTTTTAGAACATTATATATATATATATATATATACATTATATATATACTATATATAATATATATGTTCTAAAAAATAAGTGGAAATTATTTGTCATTACACTAAACTTCATGGGGATTTTATAATTTTCTTCTATAACTTAATACATTTTGCCTGATCATCAAAAATTATGGTTACACCTTAGAATAAAATGATCAAAGAGAAGAAAGGAAAAGTTAATAATTATGGAAATAGGGTTATGGCCGATGGAAAGTAACTTAGAGTTTATTATATTTCTATCCCTTTATTTCGTCTAATTAAAAGTGACCCAAAAATTATTTACAATTTTAAAATTTCAAAGCTACGAATTAATTTTTATATATAGTTTTTATATTAATAAATACATTTACATACACCATATATATATATAATAAGTTTAAAATGTTTAAAAAAGAAGAAATATATATATTATATAATTATTATATATG
>BMAC01000530.1:459139-487585 GCA_014905375.1 Phtheirospermum japonicum | reverse complement strand
TATCGTTTTGAATGAAATATATATCAAATTAATCACATTCTCAAGATCTACATTTTAAGATACATATTGCATGTTTTAAAACGTTAAAATTATATATATATAATAAATTAAAAAAACTGGACTAATTTTAGCACTACATGTACTGGTGTAAAAAGCCACAATGAACGCTGGACATATAATTGTACTTGTGCCATATTAGATCTAAGGTCAGGATTAGTCCCTAGGTTCACATATAATAACGGGGTTCTCATTTGAACCCAGATCATATATAATAATATATAATATATATATTTCTTCTTTTTTAAACATTTTAAACTTATTATATATATATATGGTGTATGTAAATGTATTTATAATATAAAAACTATATATAAAAATTAATTCGTAGCTTTGAAATTTTAAAATTGTAAATAATTTTTGGGTCACTTTTAATTAGACGAAATAAAGGGATAGAAATATAATAAACTCTAAGTTACTTTCCATCGGCCATAACCCTATTTCCATAATTATTAACTTTTCCTTTCTTCTCTTTGATCATTTTATTCTAAGGTGTAACCATAATTTTTGATGATCAGCAAAATGTATTAAGTTATAGAGAAAATTATAAAATCCCCATGAAGTTTAGTGTAATGACAAATAATTTCCACTTCATTTTTTAGAACATATATATTATATATAGTATATATATAATGTATATATATATATATTATATATATATATTATAAAAAATTATGTGGAAATTATTTATAATTAGGCTAAACATCGTGGGTGATTTTTATAATTTTCTCCATAACTTAATACAATTTTCTAATCATCGGAACATTATGCTTGCACATGTTAAATTACAAACAAATATGCCAAACTATTTTCAGGGCAAAGAAACTTACGATTTTGTTACCTATAATACTGGCTTCTTGAGTGATATATTTTCTATCGGGAGTGACGCACACTCTCTTTCATGTATCATGACGAGAAGACGGAGATGGCGGGGGGATAACATCCGAAGGATCCTCTGAGTCTTCTTGTCTAGCCTTATACTTCTCCTCCAAGTTTTTTTTTTTCAAAATCTTGTAACCTCCATCATCTCCGTGGACACTTGTTATGCGATTGAATTTTCTGAGCCTTCTCACTTTTTTCTTACAACCATAATATATGGTTAAATCATCAATGAGATATATTGCTCTGTCATTTTTATATATTTATTAATCGTGAACCAATACGTACATTCCTATACGAACCAGCTCTGGCCTAGATCGTTTTAAGTTAAATGAAGTTTCTATCGTTCGGCTTAAAAAATCAAATATGAAACTGCATTAATATATCATATCAAATGTATGGTCAAAAGCACCTTGTCTTTTCCAAAAATCTTAATACATTACTTTTCCTATTTTTTTCTTCTAAAAACCTTTTCTTAAATAATTTACAAGGAATTTAAATTTATCTTGTGTTTATTACAGTCGTGACGCAACAAAAGCATCCCAAGTATCTACATCAAGGAATGAATAATCATTTTCATACGGAAGCTGGCCATTTTTTTTCATAGTTGTAAGTGATTGTGAGGTTAGTCTTGAAGTCAACCGAACGCCCCCGACATAATCCACTCACTTCTTCTTGAGCTTTTTCTTACTTGTGAAATTAACTTGAGAAAAATTGACCTCGTTCTGGTCTTCAATGAAAAGATTCTCAAATTTGTCCTACATTATAGAAAAAATAATTAAAATTTAAAATTATCAGATTAGGTTAAAAATGACCTAAAATTTTAAAGTGTCTACTTATAAAAAAAATTAAACTTTCAGATTAATATAAAAATTACCTAAAACTTGCAAGTGTCTACATATAATAAAATTAAGTTTTCAGATTAGGTTTAAAATGACCTAAAAATTGCAAGTGTATACATATAAAATAATTAAATTTTCAGATTAAGTTAATAATTACCTAAAAATTGCAAGTGTTTACATATAAAAAAATTAAAATTTCTAATTAAGGTAAAAAATACCTAAACATTGCTAGACACATATAAAATAAAAAATTACGCATGGTATCATACCAATATTGCTTGGAAAATTTGCTCATTATATCGTTCACGTTCTTCCAACTTTCTACTTAGATGCTTGTCAATTTTCGGCCTAAGAAGCCAAAATCACTTATAAAGTTGGCAGCACTATCCTTGTTGGGTCTACTTGCCTCCAATAGACTATCAAACAGAACCTTCACTTTAACCTTATTTTTTTAAAGTAAGCTTCGTCATGAGTGTCGACTTGTGACCAATGTTTCTACGGGCCAGATGAACAGTAAGGACCGGCTGATCGGAAGAGTGGAGGTGACATCATCACCAATTTCACCCTCCATCCCTATTTACGCAGTAAATTAAAAATGAGTAATATAAATACTTCTTGAAATAAGTAAAAATAATTAAAAATAATAATTTGAGACTAAATTTAATAATTAATGTGCTAAAAATATCATATATATTTTTTTCATGCTTACATCTAATCAGTTATTATGTTTTCCCATATACCTTCATGATTATCAACTTAGTTGCATGAACATCGTCAATTTCAACTTCACCATTCATATCAGGCAGTCTTGATGAGAAGGCAAAAATCTCACCAATATCTAAAGTTGAGTCATCCCTGTCATCATCGAATATTATTATTTTGTTGTGTAGAACTACTAACAAGTTTTTGTTACTCGAGTCGGTGACATAATATACTTTTTTGCTTGGCATGCCATAATAAATGGCTCGTTTTTATATCCTTCTTTATTAAAATCAACCAAAGTAAAGCTAACTCATCTAACTTCACATCATTATTACCATCAACCTAATTATATTTAAAAACATGAACTTTGAATTTAATGTAGTCAATCTCCATGATTTCTTCAATAAATCCCAATATATGAGCTTGTTGCATGTAAATGGGTTATATCTTTCGCACATGAGAAATGCATCGATTCAATTTCTAGTGTAACCCCACTGTTTTGCACAGAACTTTTATCATCTTGTTCCTTCGTATAGAAGAAATACCCATTTATGTCGTATCCACAGCAGAAAAAGACATTAGAATTAGGAACACTAGCTAACCATTCAATTAATTCCAAAGCAGAATCATCGTTCACAACATGATCCTTGAACCCCGACAAGAAGGTCTTGTCATGCTCATTTACCAACCACATTTTAGGTTTTCGAGGTTTTTTCCCTTTACGAACGTCTTATGTGCATCTAAGTAGAGCTGGACTTCAAGAGTATTATTTAAAATGTATAAATGTTCTTCTAGCCCTTCTTCACGATCAATAATCTTAATTTTCCCTTAAGTGTTCCCTTACCACAACCCTACCTTCATGGAGAGACGTAAAATGACCAAAAAATTTTATTTTAGACAAATATTAACTACAAAACTCAATGGCCTCTTCAGCAACATAGCATTCAACTATTGAGGCTTCGGGCCGATGAGGGTTCTTCACATACCTCTTTAGTATTTTCATGTATCGCTCAAATAGATATATCCACCGTAAATGCTCAAGTCCACATTTACTTATCTCACTCACTAGATGAATGATTAGATGTACTATTATGTCAAAAAAAAAGCGGGTGAAAAGTACATTTCAAGCTGATACAAGAGAACTGCAGCATCATTCTCCAGATCATCTAACACCTGAGGGTTGATAACCTCGATACATATAGCAGTAAAGAAGAAGCATAGTCTAATTAATGAGCATTTCAGCTCTTTCATTGACACCACCACTTCACATTAGAAGAAAATACCTGGGGCACTTTCACACCATGCAAGCACTCACATAAACTATTTTTTTCACTTATTGGAAATGTTTGAGAAGCTGGTGGTAGATAAGTCCTTCTACCTTCAGTTACTAGAGCTAACTCCCCTTGTATTCTCATGGAAACCATGTCATTTCGCGCATTGACGTTATATTTAATCGTCCCCTGGTGTTTTGCATGTAATTCTGGTGTTTTTCTCATGTTTTTAAGTCGGGTTTTATATTGGTTTTAGCGGTTTTTGAGTCGATTAGTCAAGTTATTAGGTTGTTTCTCTCGTTTTATTGTTTTTTGTTTCTTTTTAATTTTATACTTAATATGGTTATTTTAATCATAATTAATTAATTTTATGTTTAGTTTAGGTATTTTGAAGTATTTTGGTCTGGAGTTGTTCGAGTGTGGGCTTACGAGTGGAGTTTTAGCGAAATCGGGCCTCGATTTAAAGTATTACGGATGACACTGGGTACGTTGCCGACACTGGGTTACCCAGTGTTCGTGTCATCCCGCCCACACTTGCCGATCCCGCTCGGCCATACCTGCCGAGAGCTGCCGACAGCGGCCGGTCACTCCAGCGCCGAGCCGTCTCAACCCATGTCGAGCTATTTCGCAAGATTGTCGAGCCATTCGAGCCCAAATCTACCCAAATGGTCTAGAATGACCATTTTTTGTCAAAATTGGTCAAACATAGGGACATCCAGGCTTATAAGACTTAATTTACCCATTTACCCCTAATTTAACCTATTATAAATAGAACCTTACTCTTATTTTGTAAAAACACCTCCTCTCAACCGAAGCTTGGGATTGGGATTAAAATTTCTCTCTCTAGATTTTAGATTAATTCTCAAGTTTTGACTTGGTTTTGTAAGCTTAAGAAGAATTCAAGTACTCCCTTGGATTTTATTTTGATGCAATTTAATTCAAGCTTGTTACTCTTGTCCTTTAATTCAAGTAAGCTTTCTTTAAATTTTATGCATTGTTCTTTAATTTTATGCTTATTCTTCATTTTATGCTTTTTGCCTTAGGTATTAATTAGAATTATAGTTTAATCTTGTGAATTGTCTATGGAATATAAGTTGAGTGACACATCTAGATCACAGATCAAGTCCTCGATTGGTTTAATTTCAAGTAATTTCATATGTTTCATGCATGTTGTTCATATTATGCCTTTTGTCTTAGCTACTTGATTTCTTCTTAGATCTTAAAAATTGGCTATGGAATCTAGATGAGTGACATGTCTAGATCATAGATCGGGTCTTGGATCATTTTTATTTTAAGTACTTCATGTGCTTTATTTTGAATTAAATTTTCATGGGTAATTTTAGCCTAAATCCTAGATCTACTCTTTGTTGTTTGTTATTTATCATAAGTTTTAAAATTTCTCGTCAACTTTTATTGCTTTATCCATTCATGATTTAAATTTTTGCTTATTTGCATTATTTAATATTTTATGCTCATGCAAGCATGGTTGTAACTTCTGCTTTCATGCTTGTACTTGATGAAACATTGCTTGTTCTTGCTTAATTTTCATTATTGATTGCATTTTCTATTAAGACACACGACCGAGGCATTCAACCAACTTGCACTTTACATTTTTATCTAGTCATTTACATGTTTCATTTTCTTTGTTTGCTTTAATTGCTTTATTTGTATTTTCATTTCCTAGTTTAGTTTAATTAGTTATTTTCATAGTTTCTCGTTAATTTCTTATTGTCCCAAGCTACAAACACATTGAATCCTTGCAAACGAATCGAATTCCGATAATATCAAGCCAATAAACCCTATAGACTAGTAAAACTATTCTTTTAAAATGGCGTCGTTGCGACTCGGCTTGGTTAAGGCTTTCGATTTGATTGTTGCTTTTTCATGTTTTTATCTCTCTTTGTTATTTGACATTTTTTTGTTAGTATGTTAGGTACGTATAGCTATGGTGGGTACATTCCCAACATGGGAGGTCATGGTGCAAACCATGTTGGGAATGAGATGTATAATGGCCTTGGCAACGTGGGAGGGCATGGTGCAAACCACATTGCCAATGGTTGATTCGGCTATGGTCAACCCGGCATGGGAGGGAATGGTGCAAACCATGTTGAGTTTAATGGCTTCTCAATTACGAATGATCCGTATGGAGGATATGGTGCTCCGAATCACTTCCCGAATATGCATAATCCGACATACGGGCCATATGGTGGTTATATTGATCCCGATCAATGCACGAACATGTATAATGGAGGCTTTAGTTCGAAGGGGTACGTTTGTAGTCAATATCTGAATCCCACCCCATATGGCGGTAATGGCATTCCCAAGCATTCTCCGAACATGCATAATTGTAGCTTTGGGAATCCCGGCCTATTTGGAGGTCCTCCTACTTCGAATCTCAATTTTAGGATGCGCATGACTTTATCCTCTAAATATCTCGAGGCTTATGAGTTGTTTGGAGGAGGGCACTCTGTTGTTGCAAGTGGTCCCCCCATCCGCACTATGGGTGATGTTAACAAGCCCTTTGTGGAGGTGTTTACTCATCCCGAGCCAAAACCTTCTCCACCGACGTATTCTCATGATAATGTAGCGAGCATGGATTTATCATCTAAGGAGCTTGAATTGATTAAGAGAATTGCGGCGTTGGAAGCTCAAATCACTCAAATGTCTAGCTCGGGCCTGATTCCTCCTTGTGCATGATGTGGAATGTGTGGTCATGATTCCAAGTCTTGACCTTCAATTTCCTCGTTCGATATGCCGATGACTCATTCGGAGGACGTGTATGGGGGTCATGGATATAATGTGAGACCCGATTGTGCTACACCATCGTTTGCTCCGCCGCCGACTCATAATCTTCTTGATTCCACTCGCGTGGATCCGTTTTGTTCATCTATCCCTGTGATTTCTCCTACTCCATCCCTTGATCCGGATCTCTTGGTCTTGAGTCAACAATTGCCAAGTCCACCTTCGCATACTCTTCCGGTCATGATCCTCGATAAGTGTGGCGAAGTTGATATGGTTATCTCACCGACGGAGGAGGCCGTGGTTTCAATTCTGAGTATTCTTGCTCCTCTCGCCCCTACACCTTGTCTTTTAAAAGAATATTACGAGGATTGGTTACATATGGACTTGATCAAAAACATGGTCGAACAAGTTTATATGGAGGAACGTAGCATTGAGGAGGAGGTTGTCTGGGATGTCTATATTGAGTGGTGTTGTGAGAATGATGAGCCCCTTGTTCTTGAGCAAGCTGCTTCAGAACATCTTCGCTCTCTCGAAGGGCGAAGAAGGCTCGTGGTGTTTAAGTTCCTTTTGGTATTGGATGTTTGTGTTACATTATGTTTTTATTTATTGCTTATTTAAGGGGAGTTAAATTTAGGGGTAGTAAATTTGTCTTTTGTTGAACATTTTATTTGAGTCATGGTTGTTTTTTTCAAAAAGGCAAAAGGGGGAGATTGTTGGGAATATTATTTTCAACAATAATTTTTCTTGTTTGTAGTTTGCCTTTCTTAGGACACAAATTATTTTAGAACTCTAGATTTCTTTCTTAGTAGGAGTCTAAGACTTTATTTAGTTTCCTAAATACTTATCTAACTTGTTTAACAAGACTAGAAGTCTTGTTTTATAAAAGGGGGAAGACGCAAGAAAGAAAGGGACGACGTGAAGATATTCTGAAGCAGAACACGAACGAAACAACTCAGAGCTTTGCTGGAGAATTAGAAGGATCTCTACGTTGCGTAACCAACAGAGGAATTCTACTAAAGAAGAAGCGACAAGTATACTGTGTATCAAGAGTTTGATATAATTTGTTTTTCATATATTGCTTTTGGCATTTTGTATTTATCTCAAATGATTGACAAGTAATATACAAGTAATATAGTTTTCGGGTTTGAACAACCAAGTTCGTAAGCACGATTGCTTACGAACTAAAATTAATTTATTGTGTTTTTTTTTACCGCTGCTATTTCTGAGATTCAGTTGATGTTAGGTCTGGTGACGTCTATCACAAAACCTAACGTCATTTCTATAAAGTTGCATTTCTAAAAAACTATAGATGAGTTTTCGGGGCACTTCAAAACTACCATTCCACCCGAAGACCTAGCCAAGACGAGCCTCATTTGCCCGTTTGTAACGTTTGCTTTTTGGAAAATACTATTTAAGCTATGCAATGCGCCGAGAACGTTCCAATGAGTGGATCCTCCCGACAAGGAGGAGATTGTTTTGGTGGACTCTCCTGTTATCTTTCCACATTGATCAAAAAGGGAGTTCGTCAAGCTAGTGACGTTAAACAAACGCTTCTTGGGAGGCAACCCAAGTTCTTCTCGTTTATTTCTTTTCTTTCTTCCTTTCTTTCCTTCTTCTTAAAATGAAAATTCAAAAACATTTGAAAACTTGAAAAAACTAAAAAAATATTTTTGAGTTGTCTTTTGGTTCTTTTTGGTCTTTAGTTTTGTTTTGTTTCGATTTATGTACATATTTTCTTATGTTTTTGATTTTGTTTGGTTTCCTTTTATAGGGTTTTATTTTCCAACTTCAACCTTGGGTGATTTGATAAGAGGGTAGCGTTGGTGAAGCAAGGAAATACTAGACATACTCGATGTTCACTCGAATTGCTTAGATGCTTAGGTGGACCCCACCGAGTTCGACCCAAACTCGCTCGGTTAAGAAAGCTTCTATCTCACCCTCCTTTTACTTGATTTTTCATTAAAATTAATGAGGGCATTGCATGGTTTAAGTGTGGGGTGGGTAGGTGGTTAGGGTCTGTGTGTCACAAAGTATGATTTGTCTTTCTTAACTCGAGGCTTGGCGAAGTGACACTTACTAATTGCGCTTTTATATGGTTAAGTCGTTTTTGTGTCTTTTGTGTCTTATTACATTGTTGAGCAATCACCTTATGCTTGGAGGTTTGAATAGTTTACTTGTCGGGTTTTTACAGGTTTATGCCCTCTTGTGCAAGGTGTTGAATTTTTGTGCTTCGTCCAAAATCCGCCTATATATATAATCAATATTTTACTCGTGAAAAGATTGCAAAGCTCCAAAAACTCGATGCAAACTAGTGAGTAGCCTTGTGCGAATTATCGGTTTTGCTTGCATTTTTATGCAAATTGCATTGAGGTGGCTTGACTTTGCTCGTACATGATTGAATTTGGAAATGACCTCGAAGCACATATATCACCATTATTCCAACCACATCCAAATATATGGGCTACTTAAAAATCCAAAATGAGCCCCCTTGAGCCTATGTCCTGTTTCTTGTTAGCCGGGCTCGATTTTAGCTCTTATATCTTCTTAAATTGTGAGTTCAGAGTGTATGACTAGTTGATGAGAAATGTGTGAGAAATTAATTGTAGGTTTCGGATTTTCAGTTCCTTATACACACACACACACAAAAAAAAAGGAATGAAACTCCATCTCAAATCACGAAAAGTGATAATACATGCGTTCAAGTGAAAAGACTAATGTTCAAAAAGGCTCAGTTTAGTGAAAAGAAGCGAATTCAAAAAGCTTCTAAGTGTTGTGAAATAAAGTCGGAAGAGTGTGTAAGAACGAAAGGGTTTCGAATGAAAGTTTTGTAATTTGGAAAGGGTGAAGCGATCATAAGCTTCGGGTTTTAGAAGTTAGGGTTTTGTGTGTTATTGATCATGTTTGATAGTGTGTTAGCCACTATATCCAAATATTCCATACCTTACCAAAGAGCCAACATTACAACCCAAAATAAAGACCTCTTTCGATTCATGTTTGATCATGTACAATGGATGATTTCATGTTTTTGATTTGTGAAATCTTGACGAGGTTATGCATTGTTCGATTCAAGCGTATACACGTCCCATACAACAAACACTTGAGAGAATTGAGCGAACACCCTCAAAAATTCCCTTTGACAGGAATTCATCAATTTTGTTTTCCTTTGAAAAAGAGTAATACGAGCAATGCTTGATTATAACATGTTTATATTTATACTTACATCATATTAATAAGGATAAGCACAAGGATTCTTCTTTTTAGATAATGCCCATTGCATGTACATTCTCGATTCTTTTCGTTGTTCGAGGACGAACAAACCGATAAGTGTGGGGTGGTTGTTTTTCATGTAATTGTGGTATTTTTCTCATGTTTTTAAGTTAGGTTTTATATTGGTTTTACCATTTTTTGAGTCGATTACTTAAGTTATTAGGCTGTTTCTCTCGTTTTATCGTTTTTCGTGTTTATTTCTGATTTATACCTAATATGGTTATTTTAATCATAATGAATTAATTTTATGTTTAATTTAGGTATTTTGAAGTATTTTGGTTTGGAGATGTTTGAGTGTGGGCTTGCGAGTGGAGTTTTAGCAAAATCGGGCCTCGATTTGAAGTATTACGGATGAGAACCTTACTTAATGGACCCATAGGAACATCCAAACTTATAAGACTTAATTGACCCATTTACCCCTAATTTAGCCTATTATAAATAGAACCTTACTCTCATTTTGTAAAAACACCTCCCCCCAATCCAAGCTTGGGTTTGGGATTAAAATTTCTCTCTCTAGATTTTAGATTTAATTTTAAAGCCTTGCCTTGGGTTTGTAAGCCTAAGAAGAATTCAAGTACTCCCTTGGATTTTATTTTGATACAATTTAATTCAAGCTTGTTACTCTTTTCCTTTAATTCGAGTAAGTTTTCTTTCAATTTTATGCTTTGTTCTTTAATTTCATGCTTCTTCTTCATTTTATGCTTTTTGCCTTAACTATTAGAATTATAGTTTAATCTTGTGAATGCTTATGAAATCTAGTTGAGTGACACATCTAGATCACAAATCAAGTCCTTGATTTGTTTAATTTCAAGTAATTTCATATGTTTCATGCATGTTCTTCATATTATGCGTTTTGTCTTTGCTACTTGATTTCTTGTTAGATCTTAAGAATTGGTTGTGGAATCTAGATGAGTGACACATCTAGATCATAGATCGGGTCTTGGATCATTTTTATTTTAAGTATTTCATGTCTTTATTTTGAATTAAATTTTCATGCGTAGTTTTAGCCTAAATCCTAGATCTACTTTTTGTTGTTTGTTATTTTTCATAACGTTTTAAAGTTTCTCGTCAACTTTTATTGCTTTATCCATTCATGCTTTCAATTTTTGCTTATTTTCATTATTTAGTATTTTATGCTCATGCAAGCATAGTTGTGCCTTGTGCTTTCGTGCTTGTACTTGATGAAACATTGCTTGTTCTTGCTTAATTTCAATTGTTGCTTGCATTTTCTATTAAGACACACGACCGAGGCATCTGTACTACTTGCGCTTTACATTCTTAGCTAGTCATTTACATGTTTCATTAGCTTTGCGTGCTTTAATTGCTTTATTTGCATTTGCATTTCCTAGTTTAGTTTAGTTAGTTATTTTCATAGTTTTTCGTTAATTTCTTATTGTCCCAAGCTACAAACACATTGAATTCTTTCCAAGGAATCGAATTCCGATAATATCAAGTCAATGAATCCTATACACCACTAAAACTATTCTTTCACCTGGATATTGAGAAGCATTCCGATAAGACTATCAGAGACATTTTTCTCCACATGCATCATATAGATACAATGTCTCACTTCAAGATTCTTGCAATATGGAAGCTCAAAAAACGGTCAACTTCTTTTTCCATAAGTTTTTTTTCTGCTGGCTTTCACTTTAGTGTCTTACAAAATGTCACATAGATGTCTTTCACCTGTTCATAAACTTGCTCTGGAGTTAATGCATCATGGGCTTTTTTGAACTCTTGTTTGTCGTTTAAATCTCTCTTCAATATACAATATGGATGGTTTGGTTTAAGCCACTTTCGATGACTAAGGTAGACCGTCTTCTTCCCATGCTCAAGTTGATGATAACAAGTGTGTTCACCATATTTGGACATGCTTTATTGCCCTTATTGGAATACTCAGACAAGTTTCCTTATGATGGGAACTCATTAATCGTATAGAAGATCATTGCGTGCATCTTAAAAGTTTTTTTTTTTGCATGCATTGAACACATCAACGCCTTCCTCAATCAACTTTTTCAAAGTCTTCAATCAACGGCTGAAAGTAGACATCTATGTCATTTTTGGATTGTTTTAGACCTGAAATCATCATAAACAACATAATGTACTTGTCTTTAATGCACAATAAGGGAGAAAGGTTGTAAATTACCAATAGAATTGGACATGCATTATATCAGCTTCTCAGATCATCGTACGAATTCATCCCATTTGTACAAAGTCCTAGCCTGAGGTTTCATGCATCATTGCAAAACCAAGGATATAATTGGTTAATATTATTCCACTTAGGTGAATCACCCGGGTGTTGAAGCTTGTCGTCATCGATTCTCTCGTCAGCATGCCATATCAAGTTCTTCACCTTCATTGGACTGGAGAACAAGCATTTGAATCTTAGTATTATTAGAAGATACTATAAAACTTTTAGAATTTTTTTTTTATCTCTTGAACTATGACCAATTTGACAATTTGCCTCCTAAACTTTTATTTCATACACTTTACCTCCTAAACTGTACGAATTTTGTACTTAACCTCCTGAACTCCCATTTTTGCTGAGAATTCTATCCGGAGCTCACTCGTGTGATATGCACGCTAACATATAAGAGGTAAAATTGACTTTCAATCTCCTCCTCATGACTCCCGCTCAAAACAATGGCACGTGAGCACTACGTAGGTTCTAAATCCTACGTGTATACATATATTAATGTGAATATTATCTTAACAGGTCACACAAGTGCTCACGTGTCATTGTTTTAAGCAGGAATCATAAGGAGGAGATGGGAAGTCGGTTTTATCCCTTATATTTAAGCGTGCATGTCACGCGAGTGAGCTCCGGCCAGAATTTCTACTAAAAATGGGAGTTCAGGAGGTTAAGTACAAAATTCATACAGTTTATGAGGTAAAGTATACGAAATAAAAGTTTAAGAGGCAAAGTATCAAATTTGGCATAGTTTAGTAGGTAAAAAAAAATCTCTAAAACTTATACTGGGGGTTTCTTGGTACAAACATCGACGCTAGTATCACCATCCTTCTTGTAATGTAGAGTGGCACATGTTGGACACTCGTGCAAGTTTTTGTACTCTTTTCTACACATAATGCAGTCGTTTGGACATGTATGAATATTCTTATACCCCAGGCCTAGCGGGCATAAAATCTTCTTCCCTCTGAAGTTAGATTTTGGTAATTCATTATTCATCGAAAGAGTATGTTTTAAAAAGATAAGCAACTCCGTAAAAACCTTATCGCTCCACCCATGCGTCGCCTTCAAAGTTATAAGTTTCAATACAACAGACAAAACTGAATAGTTTTTACAACCTTTGTAAAGAGATTTATTGGCATCAACAAGACAAGGTCTCTTAACTCTTATTTTCATGTTCTTTCTCAAAGGCCTCTAAACTAACGTCATTTATCATGTCGAGTTCAAAGAGTCATATCCATCAGCTTCTTCATTTCGAGATTCTTCAATTCGGGATGCATCTGACATGTCGAGTTCAAAGAGTCATATCCATCGTGTGTAATTCTTGTTGAAGCCATCAAAAATCACACGCCCTCTAATTTTTCTAACAGTGAATAGCCTATCGTTCAAGCATTTCACACATGAGAAGTAAAACCTTCCATTATTTTCAGGAACATGTGTTCTAGCAAACTCCAAAAACTCTTCCACCCCCACCCCCCATTCTCATATTCGTTACTTTTTCGGATAACATTTAAAAAACTACGATCCATGACTACCTAAATGAGTTTACATTTCATGTAAGTTAGTTATCCTAATATACAATAAACTACATGTAACTTTTCAATTATAGAAATTGCAACTTTTAAGACCTCGATCAACCACATAATCAAATTAGCAATTCAAGATTCATATAAATCCTTCACCAGTTATTCAAATTACAAATAATATGTTATCAAAGTTTTAGGTGATTAGAATTAAAAATTTCCAAACATTATCTGATTGACTTCTAGTTAATTTTCCTAAGTAATTACTAATCATCAATCCTCAAAATAAAATATATTTAAAATAAATATACAAAATGAATACCTTCAAGTGTTACCTCCTGCCAGATAAAAACAATCAACAACAACAATGGAAAAATAACAATCTTCTCAATCTACCTCGATGCTTGTAGTATAGAGTCTTATGGAATCTTCTCAATCTACATCGAGCATCTGAAAAATCATTTCAAGATTCCTAAAAATTCTTCACTAGTTATTCAAATTACAAAATACATGTTATTTGAGTTTGAGGTGATTAACATTAAAATTTCTGAAACATTAACGAAGACTAATTAGTTATTAAGGACATAATGTTGTTTTTAAAACCGAACACACATTGTTACTTTATTTATCTATATATGTACCAGATCACCTCTTACCAACTAACAATTCCTTTATTTCTTCGTCACTTTTCTTAAATTCCTATAATTCGAATATTTTTTTTTTCTTATTTATCAATTGATTCATATTCCTTTCTTTTTCTTCATTAAGAGAACCTTTGTAACTCGGATCTCGAAATTTCAACAAAAGAGAAAATGAAGGTCGGCGTAACTTTTTTATGTCTAATCTTTTATTGGAGTAGATTCATATAATTACTCTTGATTTTAATTTGTAAAATATAAACAAGGGACTTTTGAAACGTTATAAATATTTTTTTTTCCATTTTTTTTTAGGAATTATGCTGTTTCAGATTCTAATTCATTCACGCATATTTTTCTTTTAAAAAAATTTATTACCGCTTTTATAATTTGTATAATAGTAAATCTTTTTTGAGGAATCTCACTAACCAAAATCATTTTTTTCTTGAGCATTATTTATCCTCTTTGGTTGCAGAAATATGTGGTCAAATTAGAGTTTTCTGATGAGAAAATCAAGCAAAAAGCCATGCAAAATGTCTTTGGTCTCTCAGGTACAACCAATAAATATTAACGAAATAAACATTCGAATAAAGCTCTAATGATTGCAATATATGGAATCAACTCGCAAAACTTTTAGTAATTACTTATCTGGAACTTAATATTTCCAACAGGAGTGGAGTCGATTACATTTGATCCAAAAGATTAAAAATTGGATTCACTTCCTAAAAATACTAAAGCTTCCAAAATTCTCAATTTCAAAAAATATCACCACACAAGCAATACAGTTATAGATAACTAAATCTAAATTCTACTTTTTTTCGAGAGAGAAAGAGTTTTACATGGTTCATTATCGCTAAAACTCTCGTTCTCATTTTACTTTCGAGAAATATAGACAATAAATTAAAAATGACAGACAATAAATTAAAAATGACACTTCAGGGCCACACCAACCCTTTTTTCTACCTAAACTTTCTCCCACTGTCTGTTGGTGCTTCTCTAAGGAGGATAAAAAAATATTTGTCCCCACTCCCTTAACACACCTATTTCTATTGTTTCATGGTTAGTTTGTTTTTACAAAGATGTCTATACAAACAAAAGGTTGTTCTATTGAGTACGGTAAATTTTTGAGTGGAATAAAAAATACAACCACACATATGGAGAACAAAAATGAAACGCCTTTCAGAGTTCACATACACACACAATCGCACACACTTTCACTCACCTTTAAAACAACAATATACCACCGCCACACTTTTTTCTTCCCCCAAGTAACACAGTAGTAATAGTAAATTGCAAGATAATAAGTAAGTAAAAATATTTAAAAAGAAAAAAAAGAAGGTAATAATAGTTTATATGAGTAACAAAGATGAAAGAGAGGAAGGAAGGAAGGAAGGAAGAAAGAGATGAAGCGAGATGGAGTTGTGGTTGATAGTTGAAAAGTTTAATATATTCTGCAATTTATTTATTTTTACATGGTTCATTATCGTTAAAACTCTCATTCTCATTTTACTTTCAATAAATATAGAATATAAATTAAAAATGACGGGATGTATTAACACTTGCAAATGTATCCCAATTGATTCACTTTGTTAAATTAGAAGGTTTATGATTTTAAGAATAATACTCAAATTCACGATGTGGTTAGTCAATGTTTAACAACATTGGTTAGCAACATCGATCAGAGTAAAATATAAAATATGCAGCGGAATAAATCGAAAAGAACACGAGATAACAAATTCAGTTCACAAGTAAATACTTTTGAACTTGGGTGTACAAACCCGAAAACTATATTACTTCCTTATTCACGTTCAATACAAAAATATAAAGTAATATATGAAAACTAAATATCAATAAACTTGATACTAAATACTTGTTGCCGGAATGGCAAGATCTTCTCATTTGGTCACGCAACTTCGAATAGCTTGTTAATCACGATCAATGGTTACAAGTAGTTCTTCGTGTTTTTCTTTTCTTGCTTGTGCGTCTCGTCTCTTGCATCGTCTTCTCTCAAGAAAATCCATTCGTAAATCGTAATAACAAGCTTTAAGAATCCTTGTCTTAAATAGACAAATATAAATTTCTAAACTTGGTAAATACCTAAAACACATCCTAAACACAATCTACAAAACAAATAAAATCTTAAATATAAATTAGGAAACACAATATATTCCTTAATCTAGTTTCCAACTTATTTTGTACCCAGGAAAGGCAAATAACAAAATAAGAATTATTGCCAAGAATTAATTTCTCAACAATCTCCCCCTTTTGCCTTTGTGGACAAAACACTACGACGCAAATACAAATGAAAATAAAATACTAACTCCCCCTATGTTAGAAAACTCCCCCTAAACAAAACACCAAATGTTGTTAAAATTCAAAACAACATTACAAATCAACATTGTTCAAAAACTTATCAAAATAACCTAACAAGGAACTTATTGACCTCGAACCCTCTTCGAACGACGAGAGGATGTCGAAGTTCCTTCACCACCTTCCTTCCTCTTCCTCTTCTGCATTCGCAACATTCTCCTTAAAGGCTTATCGCGAGCGCGAATTCGTTTTCTCCTTCTTTCCTGAGCGAGGCTCGCCAAGGTTTCGGCAGCAACAACATCTTCAGCATCATCTTTAACGGCATCATTATTTCCCCCTATGTCCGTGTCAGCGTCTGCACCTTCTTCATCTCCCCCTTTTTGACCAGAAAGGGAGAGGGCTTCCAAAAGAGAGCTACGAAGTGCCTGTAGATGAGTGATGTGCAAGTCAATGGAAGCAACATGCGCACGCAAGAGCTGCGCAGAAACGCGGACCATGTTGGGATCGTCTCTCCCAACAGCACTAGCAACATCATCCTGGAGAGGAGCCTGCCAAGGCAAATCAATAACCCTGGCACCAGTAGTATGCTGGCCACGGAAAGCAAACCAGTCAGCCTCTCCCTTGAGCACATCATCAGGACCAAGCTCCAAACCTTGACTCTCCAACAATCTGAAAATCAAAGATGAAAATCACAACGAGGCGGCAGACCTAGACGTGGCAAACTTAGTAATAATATCAAAAACATGTTGGCCAAAACTAAATTTAATCCCCTTCCCAAGCTTAAACAAGAGCTGGTCCTGAGGCTTCGTAACACACGTTGTGTTCTTAGAGGGGACCCAATTGCAAATCGCAACCTTATGCAGAATGGAGTAAAGAGACGAAAGACGGGTGCTAGGGAGCTTCTTAAACTAAGAACTAACCAAACTACCAGATAAAAACACAACCACTTCATTCAAATCATCCACAGACGAGTCACCCGGTAAGGCTCAGTGCCAAACAACTCATCAATCAAAGCCGGGGTGAATGAAAAAACCTTGCCACGCACAAACACTTTACCATAATTGACCGACTCCAGATCAACCATAGAAGGCAAAAGATTGGCATAAAACTCGACAACAATTTCCCGCACAAAAGGCATGGCAGTTGACACGGTAGAATATATACCCTTATGTTGGAGATAGGCAATGAGGTTGTGCTTTGCAAAGAACTCAATCGGCACTCGACGCTCGGCAATCATGTGGCGGGTTTGGTAAGCGGCAAACAACTCCGCAGCCTCAGCAATAAGGAACTTTTCAGAATAAGGTTCCATGTCCTCAAGCTCAAGAACCGGAGTGGAAATGCCTTCAGACGAGTGAGAGTGAATGCAGGCAGCCGACGAAGATGGCGTAGGAGTATGAGAAGCACGAGGAATGGATGCAGCACTGGAGGACAAAACAGCAGGGGAACGATGTAATGTTGCTAGCAATATTGTCCTTTGCAGTAGCCTTCTTTTTCTTTATATCCTTCTTGCAAGCAGTAAGGATATCTTTCGGGGGCACATCAAATGATGAATCAGGGGAATACTCAAACAGACCTGGAGACGAACAGGGGATCAGCGGCAGGTGGCTTAGCGGAACTGATAACTTCGCCGGTGATAAAATCCAGCACAGTATATGGAGGAGAGGAATACTCAGTCGCGGAGGACTTAGGAGAAACCTTTACCGATGGCTGACTTGCTCTCCTATCGGCTTTGCGCACAAGCTTTTTTCGGCGAGTAAACTTCTTCGCCGGCAAACTCTGGGCAGAAGACGGCGGCGGCACAGACCCCTCGACCGGAGCAGCAGGCACAAAGTCTTCATCTTCTGCGTCGGACTCCGCAATCACATCCTCCTGGAAGTTCATGTGTTCGATAGGCACGTGGCGACGCGGCCCTTCCTTGCTTTTGGGGACCGCGTGCGGCACAACGCCGGACGGTATGTTGCACAAGTGCCTAGACCGCTTCAAGGTTGGGTTCCCCACATGGCTAAAGGTTTTAGCCACAAACGCCAGATCTGGAGGATTGTCCACGTCAATTTCATTCCCGGGCTGTCCTAGAAACACTAGAGCTACTGGCGTGGCGTCGACCAGTGATGGAACAGGTACGACAGCGCGAGAATCGGGCGACGGAGAAGGTGGTGGCGATGTTTATAGTGGTGGGTTTGAAGAACTACCACCATCGAATTCCTCCCGAATATCAAGGCCACCAAACTTCGGATATGGCAACGGGACCTGTTCGCCGGAGCGGCGAACTTCTTCAGGCAGTTTTGGGACATATGAGGACGGCGGCGGCGAACTGGACATTTTGCAAAAACACACAGATACACAACCAACAGGAAAATCAATAGAATTTGAGAGGGTTAGGAATCTGCAGAGTTTTAATTCAAAAGGGGTTTTGTAATTATGAGCAAACGGTAAAAAGGAAGTCAGCTTTTTATCCTCCAAAAAGTGACCGTTGCACACAAGGAGAGAGAAGGTAAAATTAAAGGAAAATTCCTAAAATATTTCTACCGGCTGTTTTTAGGATTAAAATAGAATTTTTTATTTCCTTCTTATAAAAACACCAATCCCCTTCAATGTAGGCAACACTAACACACTAACAAGCCCATTATCTTTTCAATAACCACTCTCCTTTTCAAAAATAAAATTGCACAACCCGAGCTACAAATTTGGCCGAAATACAAAGCTGAATTTTAATGAACCATCAGCACAGTTGTAACTATTATGTGCAATGTTAATTTTCACTCACAAAATTCACCTCGTTATTACCTGTCCAGCCGTCCATTTTTTAACCCCACTGAAACACTTGGTTAGTTCAAACAAAATAAAATTAAGAGATTTCAAGTAAGACAAAAACACAAGAAACAAAACGCACAGCAAGATGGCATCTTCATAAAGTAAGAATGTCCTAGGGAATGCCTAAAAATTATGACCTAAAAGGTTAAAACAGAACACAATATGATTTCATTGTTTTGATCCAATGTTGCTTTTTATTACTAACAACATTATAAACCAACATTGCCCTAAGTGAAGTCAATGGAAACTTACCCCTTAACCCAAGTGAATGACTACGTCAAAATCTTTCAAGAAGGCGATTTTTAAAGATTGGAGCATGTTGAGTCCAGATTTTCTTCATCCTAGACGGGATTTAAATCTTTTAATCTTCAGCAAATGTTGTTAAACGCCTCTTGTTTTTGGACCTGGGAGAAAACCAGTTTTTGCGGGCAAGTCCCACAATCACCTACTTTTGAAGAGGTTGGTTCTTTTTGTCATTACTTTTATTACAACAGAGGACCTTATTACACTTTCAATCAAACTCAATGATTAGTATAAAGTATGAAAAGAAAGGTAAAAATGGATGCAAACATATACAGATGTTGTGACTTGATGTTGATAGTGGGTGTCACAATATCGCAAACCATCATTGGTTAGACAATGCACATACCGAGATCTCTTCTCAAACGAGAGAAGATATCGTAATCTAATACCTTAGTGAAGATGTTCGCTAGCTGATTGTCAGTTCCAATATGTTCAAGGCTAATAATCTTCCTCTCAACTAAGTCTCGAATGAAATGGTACCTTATATCAATGTGTTTTATTCGAGAATGCTGGACTGGATTTTTGGAGATGTCAATGGCACTAGAATTGTCACACAACACCGTCAAGATACTACTGTGCAGACCGTAGTCCCCAATCATTTGGTTCATCCACAGTAATTGTGTGCACGCACTTCCAGCTGCAATGTACTCAGCTTCAGCTGTAGAAAGAGAAATACAATTTTGCTTTTTGCTGTACCAAGAAATTAGGTTATTACCCAGAAAAAAAAAAACATCCCCCAGTAGTACTCTTTCTATCTACCACATCTCCATCCCGATCCGAATCAGTGTACCCTATAAGTTCAGTACCAGTATCTTTTGTGTACCACACACCTAGTTCAGTTGTAACAGCAATGTATCTAATTATTCTTTTAACAGCTTTCAAGTGAGACTCTTTTAGATTAGACTGATATCTAGCACATAAGAACACACTATACATAATATCTAGTCTACTTGTTGTCAAATACAACAAACTCCCTATCATACTTCTATACATGGTGTTATCAACACCCTTACCAACATCGTCTCTAGACAGCTTCACAGTTTTGCCCAGCGGCGTTTTCTTGACAGTTTCACCCTCTAACCCAAACTTTTTGACTAAGTTCTTTGCATATTTAGTCTGGGAAAGAAAAATACCATCATCAAGCTGTTTTATTTGTAAACCAAGAAAGAATGAGAGGTTACCTTCCATGCTCATCTCGAATGTATCGGACATCCGAGTAACAAATTCCTTGACCATCTCCTCGTTAGTGGATCCAAAAATAATATCATCCATATAAATTTGGACGATTAAGATGTGCTTATTGGATTTGAGAAGGAATAAATTTTTATCAACTTCCCCTCGTCTAAAGTTCAAATAAATCAAATGTTGAGTTAGCCTTTCATACCAAACTCTTGAAGCTTGTTTAAACCATAAAGAGCCTTTTTCAATTTTAAAACAAAATATCACTTTTTGAGTCAAGTTTAGTAACATGATTTCTATAGTTAAGCACATAGCAAATACATCTAAAAATATGAAAATAACTCAAGTTCAGTTTCTTCCCAATCAGTAATTCGTAGGGAGTTGCACATGAACCTGGTCTAAAATAAGCTCTATTTGTGATATGACATGCAGTGTTCATTGCTTCAGCCCAAAAACCTTTAGCCATACCATTAGAAATGAGCATAGTTCTAGTCATCTCTGCTAGAGTTCTATTCTTACGTTCAATAATGCCATTTTGTTGAGGGGTAATTGGAGAAGAAAATTCATGAATAATACCTTCAGAAGTGCAGTACTTTGAAAAGAATGTGTTTTCAAATTCCTTTCCGTGATCAGTTCTAATAATACCAATTTTCACATTAAACCTTACATATAGCTTCTTTGCAAGTTTTTTGAAAGCCTCAAAAGTTTCAGATTTTTTTTTTTAGAAATTCTACCCAAGTAAACCTAGAAAAATCGTCAACAATAAAGAAAACATACCTCTTACCACCAATGCTCTCAACCTCAAGTGATCCCATGAGATCCATGTGAAGAAATTCAAAGCAAGATGATATAGTGAGTCTTTGTTGGACTGGATGTGGCACCCTGACCTGTTTTCCTTTCTGGCATGCCTCGCACACCGGAATGATCTTGGTGTTGAGCTTAGGTAGTCCACTCACAGCTTCTTCCTTGACCAACCTGTCCATCATCTTGTAGTTGACATGTCCAAGCTTTTGATGCCATAGCTCCGTATCACTCAATTGAGACAGTCTGCAAAAAACATCACTTTGAATTTGTAGCAATTATCTGAGGTTATTTTGCCCTTGAGAATGCAAAGCCCATTCTCCTCATAGACTTCACATTCCTCACGGTTGAATTTGACACTAAAACCTCCATCGCACAATTGACTTATGCTGATCAAATTTGCAGTAAGTCCTTCTACTAGCAGCACATTTTCTAGTGTTACAACTCCAGGAACATGGAGAGTCCCTTGGCCAATGATTTGGCCATTTGCGCCTCCTCCATACTTCACTTTTCCACCTTTAAATCTGACAATGTTGGAAAGAAATTCTTCTGAGCCTGTCATATGCTTCGAGCATCCACTATCAAAGTACCAGGCTCAAGGGACATGAGACTTCAGGGAGGTATAGATCATATTACACTTGATGCTGTTTTTCTTGACCCACACTTGTTTGAACGTGATGTTGGTATTGATGTTGGTAGGGCGGTTACCAACATGGGATTTATCAGCCACACTAGTTCTCTTAAAGTGTCTTTTCTCTCTAATGATCTTCCAGCAAAAGGGCCTGATGTGCCCTGGTTCTCCACAATAATGGCACACGTACTGTCTTCTTCTCCTTTTGTGATGTTTGGAAGATTTCTGTTCTTGACTTGGAACATTCATTGGTTAACTCGGCTTGAAACCTATTCCATGCTTTGAGGACTCTGGGAAGCTAATCTCCAAGATTTCATCCAGCTTTGTCATACCTTTATTCAGATTTGAAATGGTTCCTCGAACAGTGGTCAGTTCGTTCTTCATCTTTTCCAGCTCAGCATCCTTCTTGGTGAGAGACGTTTCCAATCGGACAATAATGTCAAGCTGATTTTCCTTTTCTTTGGTTAGCTTTTATACTTCTTTTTCGAGCTCTTTGGCCTTGATTACCTGTTTACTCCAACTGACAAACAATTTCTGGTGGTCAACACTTAGCTGCTCGTATTCCTCATAATAATCAGTGGTCTTGGCATTCAGGCACACGATGTTGTCTGTAAGCAAACCAACATGAACATCGTCATCCCACACAACATGGGAGAATAAAGCTGGAACGGGATCAGTTGACTCAGAATCATTAACATCTTCGGTGAAGTCAGTAGCGACCATGCTTTTCTTTCTAAGAGTGTTGGGACACTCGTTCTTGTAATGTCCCGAACCTTTGCATTCGTGGCATTGAATCTCTTTGAGTGGTTTTGTTGAACTGGACACATTGGAAATTGAATTTGTGGATAGAGATCGTGGAAGAGTACGTCCAGTAAACTTTGGAGTAGATGTCTGTGTCCTGTTCCTTGGATTTGAGCTTCCAAAATTGTTCTTTTTCTTCAATAAATTGTTGAAGCGTTGAGTCACAAAGGCCAGTTCATCTTCTCCGAGAGTAGTTGACTCCATCTTTTTAATAATTCCATTAAAATAGAACTCTTCATCATTTTCATCATCGACTACAATTGAATCGGAAGAAAAAGAAACATTCTTCTCTTTCGAGTTAGAGCTAACGTGTTCCATCTCATATTGTTTGAGATTTCCAACTAAGGTGTTGAACTAAATGTTATCAACATCTTTGGATTCTTCTATGGCCACCACCTTCATGCAATATTTCTTCGTAATGGATCTCAACAATTTTCCTAGAAGACGGGCATTAGTTTTGGGCTCACCAAGCTCTCTGCACTCTTCTGTTATTTCCGACAATCTTACAGAATAGTCCATGATTGACTCTTTCTCATCCATTCTCATAGCCTCGAAGGTGGATATAAGCATTCTTAATCTGGATTTCCTCAGGCTTGCAGTTCCTTCACACACCCTCTGGAGTGCGTCCCATGCATCCTTTGCTGTCTCGTAATTCTTGATGATACGGTAATAGGTTGCATCCACATAGCTACACAGGGTAATGATGCATTTCGAGTTCTAATTTGCAGTAGATGCTTCATCAGCAGTCCAGTCTTCCTCCTTTTTGGGGATGGTATCACCCTCGCCATCCGTAACACGTGGCTTTTCCCATCCAATGAGGACAGTTTTCCAAACACGCTCGTCGATTCTTTTCAAATGCCATCTCATTCTCTGTTTCCAGAGAGAATAATTCTCACCATTAAGGATTGGAGGCCTCGGGTTGCCTTGAGCGTCCATAGTACCTAAAAAAAGGATCAATACTTAAGAGGTTAAGTAACCCGCTCTAGATGCCAATTGTTAAATTAGAAGGTCTATGGTTTTAAGAATAATTCTCAAATTCACGATGTTGTTAGTCAATGTTTAACAACATTGGTTAGCAACATCGACCAGAGTAAAATATAAAATATGCAGCGGAATAAATCAAAAAGAACATGAGATAACAAATTCAGTTCACAAGTAAATACTTGTGAACTTGGGTGTACAAACCCGAAAACTATATTACTTCCTTGTTCACGTTCAATACAAAAATATAAAGTAATATATGAAAACTAAATATCAATAAACTTGATACTAAATACTTGTTGCCGGAATGGCAAGACCTTCTCCGTTGGTCACGCAACTTCGAAGAGCTTGTTAATCACGATCAATGGCTCCAAGTAGTTCTTCGTGTTCTTCTTTTCTTGCTTGTGCGTCTCYTCTCTTGCGTRGTCTTCTCTCAAGAAAATCCGTGCGTAAATCGTAATACCAAGCTTTAAGAATCCTTGTCTTAAATAGACAAACATAAATTCCTAAACTTGGTAAATACCTAAAACACATCCTAAACACAATCTAGAAAACAAATAAAGTCTTAAATATAAACTAGGAAACACAATATATTACTAAATCTAGTTTTCTAACTTATTTTGTGTCCAAGATAGGCAAATAACAAAATAGGAATTATTGCCAAGAATTAATTCCTCAACACACTTAATCGAAGCAATTCCCTAATTAAAGCAATTTATATTCATGAATTTCATTAACAAGCAAGCAGAATGTATGGGAAGAAAATAGCTCATTAGAGGTCTAGCAGCATACCTCAATCTCATTTATAAGCCTCATTGCTTCAATAATGCAAATTACTTGTCCTTTTTCGACCTTATCTCCGACCTAAAAAATTTATATCAAAATTAGAACTTTCAAGAATATTACTTTTTTATAACTGCTGTATTTCAAAATGTAATTTCGTAGGTCTATGGATATTGTAAAAAAGTATCAGTAAAACGATGTTATGTTCAGTGTTACAACACCAGAACTAACATCAGGCAGTTTCAGAGTTGTAAATAACAAAATAAGAACAACTTTAAATATGATGTTAAGACTGGTGTTAAAACACTGAAACTAACATCAAACATAGTTATTAAAATATGAAGCGGAATAAATATTATAAATAATTTGAACACAACAATTTAAAATTCGCTCGTGAGTAAAAGTACTTACAAACTTGGTATACAAAACCAGAAAAATATATTACTTTTATTAGTTCAAGATCAATACAAAAATATAAAGTAATATATAAAAAATATTAGTATCAACACTTGATACTAATATACCTGTCGCCTTGGTATGATGGTCTTCTTTGTTGGTTACGCAACTCCAAAAATCTTTGTGATTAAGATCGTGGCTTCAAGTCTTGTGGAAAAGCTTGTGATGATCTTCTCCATTGGTTACGGAACTTCGAAGATCTCCTTGATTTGGATCATTTTCTCAAGTCTTTTATTTGCTCGTGTTCTTCTCATCTCGTGTTATCCTCCTTGCTGCGTTCTTCTACTGAAATCTGTGTTTAAAATTTATCTCTAAAAGCGTTACGTTTACAAGATTAATTCTTGTCTTAAATAGATATGAATCCTAAACTTGGTAAACAAGTAAACTAGTCCCAAACACAATCTAAGAAACTAAATAAAATCCTAAACACAATCTAGGAAACAAATTTAGAATCCTAATTTATTTTGAGCCCAAGAAAGGCAAACAACTAAAAAAGGGATTATTGCCAAGAATAAAGTTTTCAAAAATTTCCCCCTTTTACATTTCTGGACAAAATAACCTTGACGCGCAATAAAAGCTCAAAGGACTAAAAACTCCCCCTAAATTAAAACTCCCACAAAACAAATACTCATTGTTTAAAACAATCAATTGCTCGAACTAGAAGTGTGAGTCCTCATCGAAATGAACCACATCTTCATCACTCTCCGTTGATTCATTTTCATCCTCAGCCGCAACAATATCACCACCATCCATCGCGTCCTCATCACCATCTCCCCCTTTTTGTACGGAAAGCAAAAGGGCCCCAACGAACGAGTCACTATGTGCCTAGAGCTGCACAACTTCAGCCTGTAACTAGTCAATCTGATTATTAAACAATGCCACCTAAGCCCACACCACTGGAGAAAAAAACTAAAGGGTGTTAGAACTGGTGTTACCATCACTAGAAACACCAGCAGCTCTAGTTGGCACCTACCACAGAAGATCGACAACGTGAGCTCCGGAAGTATGTTGACCCCGCAACGAAAACCACTCGGCTCACCAGTATATACATCATCCTCATGAGGCCGAAAACCTTGATTCTCGAGGAGGCTAAAAATGAGGGAAGGAAAGAAAAAGAGGAAGTCGCCTTGGACGTAGCAAACCTGGTAACTATGTCAAAGACGTGCTGACCAAGAATGAACTTGATACCACGGTCAAGCTTAAATAGAAACTGGAGCAGTTGTAGGTGATGTCAGGTTTGGTGACGAAACACCAGAACCATCATAAACTTTTTGGGCAGCTGTTGAGCTTTTCTTCTTGGATCAGTCTCTCGCTGACTTGAATGTCCACGGCAGTGTAATGTGGGAGATTCACTAGAGCCTGTTCATCGATTGGGAGGCGCACGCCGACTGGGACCTCCAGAGCTTTGCTGGGTGATGGTGAGTTCGACATTCTGCAAGAGAATTTGAAGCAACCACAAACACAAAATTGAGTGTCGTAGGTAGTAAAGTTTGGAGAAAGAAATGTAAAAAATCCTAACTTTGACAATATTTAAAACTCGTACTCAGTTGAAAAAAGGAAATGGATGGAATAGGTAAAGTGAATAAATAAACCCTCACTATTCCCACTACTTCTTTTTAGACCCAAGATTTTTCTTTCCTTAAAGAATAAGCCCACTCCTTCTGAAAATAAGACACACGATTTCACTTACCAAAAATAGGTTACATGAACTCAAGGCTTAATTAAACCACTATATCCTCTTTGAATTTAAAATCACAAATTTCAATTACATATAAAATCGAGATAGAGCTAGGTTTTTATAAACCATCACCATAGTTGAACAAATTCTTTGCGAAGAAATTTTTCACTCACCTGTTGGGAATCGATGGTACCGTCGCGCAGCGGAAAACAAAAATTTTTAAAATTAAATAAAATTGAATCGAATTCAATTGACGACGGTACAATTTTATAATCAATTAATTCAAACAATYTTTTAATTGCTTTTAATAAAAYAAACAATTCGATTTTCGTAAAATCGAACGAACATGGACGGTTTCTATTTAATATATTAATCGCATATATAACAATTATATATTATATTAATATATTAAACATATATATATTAATCATATATTAAAATATATATATATATATATATATATATATTATAAACATATATCATATATACATTTATATAATATATATATATATAATTTGCAGGCAAATTTAAACCAACACAAGCATGCAATAATAACATCACATTACAGCATGCATATTTATAAAATGTGAATCTCATGCACTCTGCATTCATTAAACATAAACAGAACACATCACACAGCATGCGTTTACCCATATTATGTCATACACACATGCATACACATATACACATTACATAAACAGCATACATATATAAACCATATCAGCATGTATATATATATCTACTTAGCATTAAACACACGCAGCACGCAATATATATATATACATCAACACAGCCTGCACAGCATATAAGCATATAAACATATATCATATATATATGAACAGCAGTCATGTACCTCACATCGAAGCAAGGCGGAGGAGGACGGCAGCGGGCGCTGCGTATGGAACGGAAGCAACCGCAGGCTCCCTTCGCAGCGACGAGGCACAGCAGCAGGCGAGGCACTCACGGCGGCYGGGCCGAGCTGTTCCGGCGGCGATGGCTGCGATGCGGATGGCGTCCCGGACAACGGCAGGACGGAGACGACAGTCCGACTAAGGAACTCCGGCGAGACGGCGAATCAGGACTCCGACAAACTCCTGTAATTAGATCACACACCGAATAACCCGATATACACTCGACGAGGKACTAGTCTCGACGAGGMATTGAAAACGARAACGGAAAAAKGACGARGACCGAACGTTTCGGTGGTGTCGGCCGACGGCGAGCGACGGTGGACAAGGTTGGACGGAGGGGTTTTCCGTTTCACTCTCGTACAAGAAGCGGCTGCTAGGGTTTTCTCAAAAACTTGGTTCTCTCTTTTCTGGTTTTTGTTGTGTTGTCTATATGAAACTCGTCTGCCAATTAGTTGGAGAAGAAGACTCCTTGGTCAAACCAACTCTCTCTCTCTCCTTTTTTTATTTCTTTGTTTGTTGGAGTTGTCTTGTTTTTTAAAGAAAGCAAAACCCGTATCTTAATAAAACTCTCTTCTTTCTTTTGTTTTATTTGTTTGTGGGCTCAAGGTTTTTAATTTAATAAAGCCCAAGCAATAAAACGGATGGGCCATTTTATTTTATAAAGGCACAAGCCCAATACAAAGGAAAAATAAAAA
>BMAC01000530.1:426674-451317 GCA_014905375.1 Phtheirospermum japonicum | reverse complement strand
GAATTTTCACGGGAAATCACGTGTCAGATTGTCCGACAGTCTTACGTGCTAGACGGTGAGGGAGTTCAGTGAACTCATCTTATGAGCACCTACTTATGTATGTCGATGTCCAGACACCGTGACCGATGAGACGCGGTCCACATACACTAAGTACTAGTCTTAACGGGAAAGGCCTGTATCCTCTTATGGCGTAACCCTTTGACTAGGAATAAGTTCGACGAGTTACATTACGTGCTGGATTATCTCACGGTTCTGCTAGACCAATCCACCGTAATAGAGTAACTTCATCAGGACCATATCTATGCAATTAGCAAGGGATAAAAGATATGGAATGCCAATAAGTATAAAAGATATTATTACGAATAAAAACGATTGTATTGCAAAAGAATAGTCAAACCACAGCCACAAGTTGGCTTGTTGGTCACCTTATTCTAACATCACCATATCTATCTCGTATTACCTGTCCAATCCACCAATTTTAACACCACTAAAACATTCAGTTTAACAAGATTCATAACAAGATTAAGAGTTTTCAAGAGAAACACAAGCATAAGAAACATAACACACAGCGAAAGGGCATCTTCTCAAAGTATGAATTATCTAATTGATGTCTAAAAATATATGACTTAAAAATGTTTAAAATATAATTTATGGATTTAGTGACTTGATCAGTGTTTCTTTTCATGACTTATGACATTATAACCAATATTTATTTAGGTGAAGTCAATGAAAACAGACCCCTTAACCCAAGTTAATGACTATGTCAAAACCACTCAAGAGGTTGAAATTTAAAGATTGGATCTTTTTAATCTTGATTTTCTTCATCTTTTTATAGATTTGAAGAGAAATTATCTTAGCAATTTCTTTTAACACCATTTGTTTTTGGATCTAATTGAAAAGGTCAGTCTTTTTGCCACATTTTTTATTACAAAACATGACCTTATTGCACTTTTAACCAGACCCAATGCATTTAGATTATGCATGAAAAAGAAAATAAAAATGCATGCATAAATATACAGATGTCATGACTGATAACAGTTTGGGTGTCAGGACATCAAAACTAACATCGACCTATACAATACACACTCCGAGATCTCTTCTCAAACGAGAGAAGGTCTCTAAATCTAATGCATTCGTGAAGATGTCAGCAAGCTGATTGTATGTCCCTATATGCTGAAGTCTCACAATCTTTCTCTCAACCAAATCACAAATAAAGTGGTACCTTATGTCAATGTGTTTGATTCATGAGTGTTGGACCGGATTTTTGGAGATATCAATGGCACTGGAATTATCACAAAGGATAGTCAAAATCCCACTATGTAGACCGTAGTCGTCTATCATTTGGTTCATCCACAACAACTGTGTACAAGCACTTCCACTGCAATATACTCGACTTCAGTTGTATCAAGAGAAATGCAGTTTTAGTTTTTGCTATACCATGAGATAAGATTATTACCAAAGAAAAAACAACCCCCTGTAGTACTCTTTCTATCCACAACATCTCCAGCCCAATCCAAATCTATATACCCTACAAGTTCAGTACTTGTATACTTAGTATACCAAACACTCAAATCACTAGTACCAGCTACATATCTAATGATTTGTTTAACCGATTTCAAGTGTGACTCATTAGGATTTGATTGGTACCTAGCACATAGACACACACTGTACATGATATCAGGCCTGCTAGCAGTTAAGTACAAGAGACTTCCTATCATGCTCCAATAAATGGTGTTAACAACATTAATACCAACATCATCTATAGTGAATTGGTCCACCTCTTCTTGCATGAACTTTATCCAAAACTCGTCTTTAAGAGCATCTTCTACACACTTGGGCTCTGTTTTGGCAGGAAACAAAGATTCTCGAATTAGAGAACAGTTAGTAGACAAGCAAACAAACCTTGCCATCTCTTTGAAGTTTATTTGTCACTTTCTTGTACTTCTTTCATTGAGATATCCAATGATTTGGCTCATAGGATGATTCCTATGAATTCTCAAGGGAATATTCCTCTATTGTAAGTCAATCTGATCAGCTAGATCTTCCTCATATGAATCTGAAACAGTTTTTGGAGCAGTCTGAGTTGGATTTACTTCTGGTGACATGTCATCAGTACCGTCACCACCTGCATCTTCAAATTTTGTACCTGCAGTTTCATCTATGCCAACCGTAACATTTTTTTGAGGCATCTGATCATAAACCAAATCATCATCCTCAGCAGTTCTGAAACCACTAATCATATCATCAAACTTGACATTTACTGACTCAATCATGCAACACGTTCTAAGATTAAACAATCTATATGCATGATTATTTCGAGAGTATCCCAAGAAAACACATTTATCACTCTTTGAGTCAAGTTTTGCAAGATGATTTCTATCATTTAGCACATAACAATTGCACCTAAAAACATGAAAATAACTCAAATTTGGCGTTTTGCCCATCAATAATTCATAGGGAGTAACACAAGACCCCTGTCTAAAATAAACCCTATTAGTTATATGGCATGCAGTGTTCATTGCTTCTGCACAAAAATATTTAGCAACCCCATTTGAAATAAACATAGTACTAGTCATTTCCGCAAGAGATCTATTTTTGCGTTCAACTATCCCATTTTTTTGGGGGTTGGGGTGATGGGTGAAGAAAATTCATGAGTTATCCCAACTTTGGAATAATAATTTGAAAAAGATGCATTCTCAAATTCTTTCCCATGATAAGACCTTATTCTACCTATACTCACACCAAAACGAACACTCAATTTTTTGGCAATTTTTTTAAAAGCTTCAAAAGTCTCGAAATTATCGTTTAAAAATTCTACCCATGTAAAACGAGAAGAATCATCATCAATTACAAGTACATATCTCTTACCACCAAGGCTCTCAAATTCAAGTGGTCCCAAAAGATCCATATGAAGGAGTTCGAAACAATTTGAGGTAGTGAGACTTTGCACATTCGGGTGTGACACCCTGACTTGCTTCCATTTCTGACATGTGAATGTTTTTGGTGTTGATCTTAGGTAGTCCATTCAGAGCACCCTTCTTTACCAATCTCTCCATCATCTTGTAATTTACATGTCTGAGCTTTTGATGCCACACTTCGGCATCACTCAGTTGAGATAGCTTGCATAAAACATCACCATTGATTTGGTAGCAATTGTCAGAAGTCATCTGACCAGTGAGGATATAAGCATCATCCTTGTCATAGACTTCACACTTCTCATGATTGAACTTAAAACTGAAACCACCATCGAAGAGTTGGCTTCTCTTATAGAGTTTGCAGTTAGACCTTCTACCAATAAAACATTCTCCAACTTTACAATACTAGGAACATGAAGAGTTCCTTGGACAATGATCTGGCCATTTGCACCTCCACCATATTTTACCTTTTCTCCTTGAAGTCTGACAATGTTCGAAAGTAGATCTTCAAAGCCGGTCATGTGCTTGGAGCAGCCACTGTCAAAGTACCAGGATCCGAGAACGTGGGATTTTAGGAATATATAGATCATATTGCATTTGATCTCATTCTTTTTGACCCCGACCTGTTTTAACTTAGTGTTGGTTTTGGTGTTAATAACATGTAAAATATCATGGGACTTAGCAGACAAACTCGTCCTCTGAAACTGCCTTTTCACGCCAATAATTTTCCAAGAGAAAGGTAAAATGTGACCTGGATCAACATCTGGATCAACACAGTGATGACACGCATACTGTCTTCTTCTCCTCTTGTAATGTTTGGTCGATTTTTGTTCTTTGTTTGATGTTGGTGTTGGCTCATTTGGTTTGTATCCGATTCCGTATCTCGAGGATTCTGGGAAACTCATATCCAGAATTTCGTCAAGCTTTACCTTGCACTTGTTGAGTTTTGTGATGGTTCCTTGGACCTTCTTCAATTCAGTTTTTACTTGTTCTAGCTCAACATCTGTTTTGGTGAGTGACGACTCCAATCGGACAATTATGTTCAGTTAATCATACTTTTACTTAGTCAGTATTTCCACCTCGATCATAAGATCTTTGACTTTGAGTACTTGTTTTCCCCAACTAGCAAATAATTGTTTATACTCAATGCTCAGCTTCTCGTACTCGTTAAGATATTCATCAACCTATGCATTCAAGACCAAGGTGTTGGTTTCGGTGTTACTACCGCGGATGGCATCATCCCACACAACATTAGCGAACAGAGCTGGAACTGATTTAGGCGAGTCAGAATCATCGTCGTCTTCAGGGTACTCTGTAGTAATCAATCTCTTGTTTCTGAGAGTATTCACAAATCCTTTATTATAGTGACCCAACCTTTGCATTCGTGACATTGAACTTTACTGAGGGGCTTTGGGGAGCTAGATGTATTGGATATAGAAGGCGAAGACTGGGATCTGGAAAGTGTGCGCCTAGAGAACTTTGGTGTGGGCACCTGTGGCTTGATCTTTGAAATCTATCCTCTAATATCTTATTTCTTCCTTAAGAACTTGTTAAAACATTGAGTCTCATAGGACACTTCTTCGTCTCCGAGTGTGGTAGTTTTGATCTTATCAAGTAACCCTTTCAAATAAAAATCTTCATTATCGTCATCGGAGTTAACATTAAAGGAGAGAGAAACATTGTGCTCTATTGAGTTAGAACCAAGATGTTCCATCTCAATTGTCTAGAGTGAGCCAACTAGACCGTCGAAATCTTAATCGTCTGTATCCATAGATTCTTCTATGGCTACCACCTTAATACTGAATTTATTTGAGATTGATCTGAATAACTTTCCCACAAGATGTGAGTTACTCTTTGCTTCACCAAGTTCCCCGCACTTGTTTGCGATGTATGAAAGTCTCATGGCATAGTCCATGATGGACTCTTTTTCATCCATCCTCATTGACTCGGAAGTCGCAGTCAGCATTCTTAATCTTTACTTCTGATTAGAACATCTTTGTCCTTATTTTTATTAAGTATTTTAGTTCGTTTTTCTATTTGTTCTTTGTATAAGTTGGGTAGTTTGAGCTTAATTTCGTATATTTACACTTCAAGCTTATTTTACCATATTATGATCTAAATTGTTGCAAATAGATGATTATTCTCTGTTTTTCATCTTATAGCTAAGTGACCGGAGGAGCTCAGCGCATAAAGAAGAAGTTCAATAAGAGATGAGAATCGAGTTTTTGGCGAAGAAGTAGCAAAAATTGGGAGTTAATGGTATCCATTACCGTTACCACCACCGTAACCTTACCACTGAAGGTGGACAGAGAGCTTCAAGGCCTACCTAACGGTAACTTTTAACCACTGGTGAAAGAGAGGTTAGCGGCGCACTTAACGATTACTTTCTCACCGCACCAGCACCCCTACGAATGGACAAAGACTATTCAGAGAGGGTTAACGCTATAGTTAGCGGTAACTCATACCGCTAAGTCTTACCGTTACCTGCCCAGAAACGCGTTTTTACCCTAACTTGTGCTCCAAGACATGGAAAAACTATCTAAACCCCTCCCTTAATCCATCCCAAAACACACACATCACCACCATATTCCTAATCTCGGTCCTTTTACACCAACAACAACACACCTTTACATCCCATATCATAATAGATGATCAAGATCGAAGATTCAAGAGTTACAAGTTCCAAGCTCCGTTTCTAGTTCGTGATTCGATTTTCGGCCAAGATCTACGAGATTTCTACAGAATAGCTGGAGAATTTACTGCACTTCTTAGTTTTAATAAGTATTCTAAACTATTTAATTGCTTTCATAGTTTAATTTATGCGATTAAGTTGTAGCTTTTTAATTACTGTTCTTGAATTATTTTATGTTTCGAACCATACTTACTTTTTATATTTGGATTCATAATCTTTCATCATAGTTTAGTTTTATTGATAGATGGTTATTAGAGATTTAATATTTTTCATGCTTAGATAATTAACTGCGTTTACGCTACGTTTAAGATAATTGATTTTCGTTTATGCTAGTTATTCTTGTTTGAGTTCTTAGATTGATTTCGTTAACGTTATTAGATTCGTACATGCTTTCTAGATTGATTACATGGATTGAATTTACATATTTCTAGTTGATTAATTAGTTGAAGTTACTTAGTTTTCATTGATGTTCATGCGTTTTAAGTTCTTAGATAATCAAAACAAACAAAACCCCCAAATTGTACAAGTTTTCGTGTTACTTTGCGATTGAACAAATATTTGAGATTCCGATTGCATGTTTCTTGAGATCGACTCGGTTTTAACTTACAAACCTACATGCGAACTCGTACTCTTGCGAGCTTGCTTTTGAATAACTGATAAATATTTATAAAGTAGGAACACAAAAGTTCGAATCAAAATTTTGGCGCCGTTGCCGGGGAACAAAAGCTATGGTTTCAAAAATATGTTTGTTCGTATTATTTTCTTTTCACTCGTCTATTTGTATAATTAGTTTTTCTATTCTATGCGTTTGATTAGTTGTTGAGTGCATGCAAGGTAGAAGATCACTTAGCCTCGAACTTGCACCATTCATTGATAATATTCATCGTTCCAATCAAGCAAGACCTCCTCATATTTCTGAAAGCGAATCGTCTGTTACCACTGATCCTGTTCAAAACAATAATACAAACGATCAACCACCAAGGAACCCTCCTATACAATATAGAAACAAATACGGAAGCAAGCCAGTTCGCCCCAAGGACCGGCGAAGGACCGGCACAACCTCGAGAATATTGGGAAAATATCCAACGAAATATGATGGACCGGGATGAAGAGCAAGGAGGATGTGAAAACAGAAATCACCATCAACACAACCAAGATAACTATTTTGAGAGATCTTACCCTGGAGATGAGCAGACTGACGACTGGCTCGTTAAAAACTGTTATAATGTAAGAAATGAGTATAACAGAAACTACGCGAGGCCTAATAATTAAGAGAGACACCCAAGGGGGGCGTGCGAACCAAGACAACGAGATTTCACGACTCCTCAAGTAGGCCCCTATAGTTCTGCTATTGTGTTGGGAAGAAGAGACTTTGAGCTTAAACCTCATATAATCAATAACCTTCTGACGTTTCATGGTCTCGCCAATGAAGATCAGTTAGCTTTTCTTAAAGAATTTTATGCAGAACTAAGTAGAATACCATCTCCGGGACTTCATCATGAAGATCTTCAAATGGTGTGTTTTCCAAGTTGTTTGAAGGATAAAGCCAAATCTTGGCTTCTCTCATTAGAACCTAGATCATTGACTGATTGGCCCATGGTTAGTGATAAATTTATTAATCAATACTTTTCAGCTCAAACGACAAGCCACATTAGGAGACAAATCGCCAACTTTGTTCAGTAAGATGGGGAGTTGCTACACGAAGCATGGGAATGTTACAAAACATTATTGCAAGCTTTCCCACATCGTCACAACTCTCCAGGGATGGTCAATCAATTCTTCTATGAAGGACTATTGGACTCTTACAAAAATAACACTGAGATAGCTGCTGGAGGCGATTTTAGATACTTGACCGCTACGGAAGCTAAGCAGTTGTTTGAAAGGATGAGTGAGAAATCCAGGAAAATGAGTTCTAGACCACGAAAGATAAGATTTAACGAGGCGTTTGAGGTGCCAAGCAACGAAATCGTTGAAACATTCAACCGGTACGGAGAGCACGGGCATTTGATGGATACGTGGAAAATGGTGTGTTACGATACTGCAAAACCGAGGCGTATGCCATTAAAGACCAAATGCGCCAATAAGACCTTCCGACTCATGAGCACCGACCCCCAACAAAATTTCAGGCACAACATAATTCTCCTTACTTAAAATGTGGTGCTGAAAATCCACATTACACTCCCACACAAACTGATTCACCACCACCCCCACCAAACAAATATCCAAAAACTGGACCAACACCTGCTCCAATACAACCGAACGACCAATTGTTAATTTGGCAGCAAAACCAAGTCACTGAAATAATTAGAAACAGGGACGGGCTCACAAATCTGACTACGCAAATTAATAAATAGGGAGAAGTATTGAATGACCTATCCAAAAGTGTGGAGAATTAGAAACAATGATAGACCAACTGGCAGCATCTATGGAGAAGGGAAAAAACGAGAGAGGAGAATTCCCGACCATCCCGAGCAAGCTTCAGCTGTTCATGTTTTACGAATTGGAAAGAAGGTAGATAATGGAATCGAATTAGAAGAGAGGGAAGAAGAGGTAGCAGAAATTCCAACTGCAGATTCGCCCACGAATAACGACCCTAAACCAGCGGACCAAATGCATAAGTCACCAAATCCTTATATTCCGGGTTCATTAAAAGGGAAGTTTCCAAACCAAGCCCACACCCCAAAAACAATTGACGATTCCACCAAGTCTCTGACTCCACAACCAAAGCAGTTAACACCTACAATTTGAGACAAAATTCCCTTTCCAAGTCGTCTACGCCCAGCCAAAGAGAACAAAAAAAATCATGGAACTCTACAATTTGCTGAAATACGTCAATATTACCTTCCTCTTTTGGACGTAATCAAAACGTTTTCCGCATACGTTAAATTTTTCAAGGAGTTAGCCGCAAGGGAACGACGATTAGAAATGACACAACGAGTAGAACTAATCAAGGAGGTGAGCGCCATATACAAGGGTCCATTGCCCAAAAAGGAGAAAGACCCAGAGAGTTTTTGCATAACTATTGCCTTGGGAAATGGGCAAACGGCACGTGGAATGCTTGAACTTGGTGCAGGAATTAATTTGATGTTGTATTCACTATACAATGAATTTGACCTTGGAACAATGAATCCAACTACGATGCACTACAATTGGTGGATCGATCAATTAGACAACCTCTCGGCATAGTTGAAGATGTATTAGTTCAAGTCGGCTAACTTGTAATTCTAGTTTATTTTGTCATACTTGATGTGGGTGAAGCTCCAAAGGAAGGCACGGAGCATACTATTTTGCTAGGCCGACCGTTCATGTCCACCTCTTATACATTAATTGATGTGCACAAGGGCGAGAATGACCTTATCCGTTTTGGGTGATACAGTCACATTTTCGCTTAAAGAAATTCACAACACTTCCTCTTCGTTCATGAACGAAGATTTTTCATTTATCGATCCTATTGCATCTTGCATTCACGAACTAAAGGGGGTCACCGTGTTAGATGAGCTAACCATCGAGGACGACACAGACTTTTTGAGCAGGGTGGTAGAAATGTTGGAAATAGACTTGAATGAAATCACTGAAGGTTATAAAGGATTTGAAGATTTCGATGAAGAATTATGCGAAATAGCTAATGCATTTGAAATGGGGCCAAAAGTGGAGTTAAAACCATTACCAAGTCATTTGAAGTACATTTTCCTCAAGACCAACGAAACCAAACCCTACATCATATATTCAGCATTGGAAGAAAACGAGGAAAAAGAATTAATTGCGGTACTGAGTACCCATAAAGAAGCCATAGGATGGAGCATCAGGGACATCAAGGGGATAAGCCCTGTTACTTGTATGCACCGAATCGAGCTAGAACCCGACGCTAGACCTGTAAGGGACAGTCAAGGAAGACTGACGTCAATGCTTTATGAGGTGGTCAAGAAGGAGATTTTGAATCTTAAAGATGAAGGAATTATTTTTGCTATTTCTGACAGTAAATGGGTGAGCCCTATTCATGGGTTCCAAAGAAAGGAGGCATCACTATAACCAAAAACAAAAAAGGCGAGATAGTTCCAACCCGACTGACTATTGGATGGCGTATGTGTATCGATTATAGGAAATTAAATGCAGCCATTCGTAAAGACCACTTTCCTTTGCCGTTCATAGACCAACTTCTCGACAAACTTGCCGGACACGAATTATATTTCTTTTTGGATGGCCTTTCGGGCTATTACCAAGTAGACATTGCTCTGGAAGATCAAACCAAGACGACATTCACATACCCTTTTGGCACATTTGCCTTTCGAAGGATGCCTTTCGGCCTATGCAACACACCATCGACTTTTCAAAAGTGCATGCTTTCAATTTTTACTGATTTTATTGATGATTTCCTTGAAGTATTTATGGATGATTTTTCAATTTTTGGTTCGTCTTTCGAGAATTGTGTATCTAATTTATCTAAGGTTTTAGAACGTTGCATTGAGAAAAATCTTACATTAAGTTGGGAAAAATCCCCTTTTTTGGTAAAAAGTAGTACTGTTTTAGGCCATATTGTTTCTAATAAGGGATTGGAGGTTGACAAAGCTAAAATTTATGTAATTGAAACCCTTCCTCCCACTCGAGATGTTAAGGGAATTAGGAGTTTTCTTTGTAATGCAGGTTTTTATAGACTTTTTATTAAAGATTTTTCAAAAATTAGTCGTCAACTTTGTAAACTTTTGAATTTAGACACTCCTTTTGTTTTTAATGAAGAATATATGAATGCTTTTAATGAGCTTAAAGAGATTCTTACTTCTGCCCCTGTAGTTGTTGCACCTGATTGGACTCTGCCTTTTGAAATAATGTGAAATGCTTCTAATGAAGCGGTGGGGTCCGTTTTAGGACAACGTGTGGATAAGTTGCTTAGGGTTATTTATTATGCGAGTTATTATGCGAGTTATATGATAAACGATGCCTAACGTAATTACACCACGACTCAAAAAGAATTGTTGGCAGTTGTGTTTTCACTTGATAAATTTAGATCTTATATAGTTGGAGCAAAAGTAATAGTTCATACGGATCATGCTGCATTGCATCATTTATTTTCGAAATCTCAAAGTAAACCACATCTTATTAGATGGATATTATTGCTATAAGGATTTGACGTAGAAATAAAAGATAGACGAGGATGTGAAAATGTTGTAGCTGATCATTTATCTAGGATGATAGTTGAGGAAAACGAAAGTGAAGAATTTATGATTAACGATTTAATCCCTTATGAGAACGCGTTTAATCTTGAGTAATTAATTACTCCTTCATATGCTGATATTGTGAATTATCTTCCTTGCAATATTATACCTAACCACTTATCCTACCAAGAAAGGAAGAAATTTTTAAGTAAATGCAGGGATTAGTTTTGGGACGATCCCTATGTGTTCAAACTCTGTAAAAATGGGCTTAATTGAAGATGTGTTCCAAACGATGAAATGGGGATCATACTGCAATTTTTCCATGACCATGGAGGGCATTTTGGAGCTAAAAAGACAGCATTTAAGGTGTTACAAGCTGTATTCTATTGGCCATGTTTATTTATCGATGCATTCGAGTATTGAGAAATATGCGACAACTGCAAACAAACCGGCAACATAGGAAAGCGAGATGAGATGCCACAAGTTCCTAATCAAGTGGTAGAAATTTTTGATGTATGGGGAATAGATTTCATGGGACCCTTTCCTAAAAGTGGAGATTTTGAGTATATTCTAGTAGGAGTCGACTATGTATCCAAGTGGGTGGAAGCCATCCCCGCTCGAAGAGCAAATGCGGAGGTCGCTCTTAAATTCTTACAAGAAAATATCTTTTGTAGATTTGGAGTGCTGAAAACAATTATAAGTGATGGAGGAGCCATTTTTGCAACCGAGCCTTTGCAGGGTTAATGACAAAATATGGAGTCCGGCACAAGGTAGCTACACCATAACACCCTCAAACTTCTGGACAGTTCGATATAAGCAATCGTCAACTAAAATCTATCCTCGAGAAAATGGTTGGACCAAGTTGGAAGGATTGGGCAGTAAAACTTGTTGACGCACTATGGGCCTATCGAACGGCCTATAAAACAGTGCTTGGTATGAGTCCTTTTCGACTCGTCTATAGGAAGGCGTGCCATCTGCCTTTTGAAATAGAGCACCGAGCAAGTTGGGTTATTCGCAAGTTAAATATGAATTATGACGAGTTAGGTGAATATTGTTTGAAGAGTGGTGAGTATCCCCGGCAACGGCGCCATTTTATATAGTGGTAAGTATTCCCGCCTTTCACGCGGGTGACCCGGGTTCGATCCCCGGCAATGGCGCCATTTTGAAGTTGAGTTTTAATGGTGTTGAAATGAATCAACGGGTTCATGGCTCGATATTATTGGAATTCGATTCAATTGCAAGTTTCAAGGTGTTTCTAGCTTGGAAAAGTAAAGGAAAATGAAAATAAAGCAATTAAAATAGCTAAACTAATCTAGAAATTGAAATAACAAGTTGGTAGGATGCCTCGTCGTATGCCTCAATAAGTAAATGCAAGCAAGTAATGAAAATAAGCAAGAAAATGCAAAGTTTCACCAAGTACAAGCTTGCATACACAAGGTACAACTATGCATAAAATTCTAAATAATGCAAATTTTCTAAAATTGAAAGCACAACTAGCAAGAGCAATGAAAATTAGCAAGAAATTTTGAAACTTTAAGAAAAATAACAAGAAACAAAGCCTAGATCTAGGATTAAGCATGAAACAAAGTACAAAAATTTAATTCAAAATAAAGCATATGTAAAACTCAAATTCAAGACGATCCAAGAGCCGATCTATGATCTAGATGTGTCACTCATCTAGATTCCATAGCCAATTCACATGTTTCATCACGAATTCAAGGTGCTAAGGCTAAAAGCATAACATGAAGAACAAGCATGAAAATGAAGAACAAAGCATGGAAATAAAGCATAAAACAGGAAATTGGAAGGAAACTTACTTGAATTAAAGAAAAGAGTAGCAAGATTGAATTAAATTGCATCAAAAGTAACAATCCAGAGGAGTATTTGGATTCTTCTTAGGATTACAAACCCAAGACCAAGCATGAAAGTAAATCTAAATCTAGAAAAGAAATTACATCAAAGCTTGAAATTGAATCTAAAACCTAAGAGAGAGAAATTAGATCTTAAAAACTAGAGAGAGGATTTTTAATCCCCAAACCCATGCTTGGGTTGGGAGAAAATGAGAGGTACCCTCCGAAAATGTGAGTTGTATCCTATTTATACTAATTTTTATTGGGTTTAAATGGGTCTATTTGGGCTTTTTAGGCTTAATTTCAAGAATTTGACCAAAATTGACCGAGATAGGGGTGCTGCTCCTTAGGCGTGAAAATAGGCAAGCCCAGGCAAGGCTAGGCCACCATTCCAGAATGTTTGCCCCCTTTTAAAATCATTAAGCCACCTATTAAAAGAGAATCTTAATTATTAAAACCCAAGAATTACACCAAACCTGAAGGTAATTGAACCAATTAACCCATTAAAATATAAAATTAACAAGTCAAGTGAAAAGCAACAAAACAAGAAAAACCACATAAAAACTTAATAAAATTCTATTAAAAACTACTAAAATCAACATAAAACTATAACTAAAAATACTAGGAAAAACACAACAATTACATGCAAAATAAATATAGGAAATTGGAGTTGACCGAGCTTGAAGAGATTAGAAACGAATCTTATGATTATGCGTGGAGGCAAAAGAAGATGACGAAGATACGCCACGATCGAAGACTCGTTAATAAGCGATTGGAGGTAGGTAAGTTAGCTTTGGTCTATATTTCTAGATTGAAGCTCTTTAAAGGAAAAATAAAGTCAATATGGAGTTGCCCGTTTGTGATCAAAGAATTCAATGGATTTGGAGCGGTCATTCTTTACGATGATAAAAAGGGTGTAACGTTTAAAGTTAATGGACACCGAGTAAAGTTATATCGTGACGGAGTTACAAAGAGATAAGACCAATAAATGTTGAAGTTAGTAGACCCGCCTTCGGGTAAAAATTAATCACTAAACTCGCGTCGAGCAAGCGACGATAAAAGATGCGCTTCTTGGGAGGCAACCCAAGCACTTGTATCATATTTTCTTTTCTTTTTAATTTTTGTTTCAGCATTCTTTCAGTTTATTTTGTTTTATTTGTTGTGGTACTTTTACGCGATGTTGATGTGCAGAATTAGTCAAGAATTCGCCTATTTAGCGGTTACCTAGTGGTAATCGATACCGCTACCTCTTACCGTTAGAGTGTTGGGCGTAACGACGATGATCAACCGCTGGACTGCCGCTAGCCTGGAACAAAAGGGTTTAACGGTATAATTAGCGGTTTACTGAACCGTTGAGTAACCATACCGCTAAAGCGATCGTTACTGGTACCGACTTTGCATAATTTGGAAAGACTTGGGCTGCGATTTTTGGGTATTTTAATACCAATAGGTAAGTAAGTTTATGGTAATATTTTGCACGAATTTTGGCTGAGTTTTAAGTCTAGATCTATTACCTTAGGAGAGTTCTAAATTGAATAGGTAAACTTAATATCTCCTACCTTAATTAAATCTGGGAAAAAACAAGGACTCCTATTTTCAAAAGCCAATAATTCCTATATAAACCACCCCTCAGGCACCCTATACTTCACAATTCTCTTTTATTCTAAACCTCTCTACACAAAAAAAAAAAAAAAATAAAAAAATCTCCAAATCTTCCAACACCATGAGGCCAATCCCACAAGAAACTAACAACCACGAACAAAGGTGGATGTCGAGAAGGGATCACGAAGAAGAGTTGGCCAAGATGCACGTTGAATTCGAGAAGGAAGGACACTGTTAAGGGCCTCCTACTATATGAAGTAAATACCACCTTCAAGAACAGCGCACTGGAAGATAATTTAAAGAAGGCGGGAGAGGTGAATGCGGGGTTGAGAAACATTATTTCCAACCTAGAGGGAGCAATCAAGGAATTGAATTTAGCAAAGCGTGATCTCGAATGAAGGAAGGAAGACCCAAAGGAGCATGACATGTCCATAGACGAGCTTCATGATCAACTCCTCATGGCTAGAGATGAGATTGAGAAACTAACCACTCAAAATACTGAGTTTCTGTGGAGCGAAGCTGCTTTTGCAAATGAAGTTGTCATTTGGAAAAAGTGCCTTGAAGATAAGGAAGCTGAATTAGCTGAGGAAGCGCAAGACGGTGTGGACCTCCTATGAGAGAATTACGAGATTCGAGGAGAAAAGATCGCACTCCTCCATCTAGTCCACGAGTTGGAAGCCCAAATTGGAAATCTTGAGGAGGGAAATGCCGTGCACTAGTGGAACATAAGATATTGGAAGCAGCGTCTAGAGGATGCTACCAACAAGATTGACGAGCTCAAAAACATGCACTACAGAACCCCTTAGACCCTTAGGACGTTTCCACTAACAAATTATTTATGCAATGTTTAAGTTTTTAAGTAAGTTATTATCGAGTCATAGGATTGTCATCCTATTTTATCTAGTTTATATTATCGCAATTTTAATTTTATTTCAATTCCGTTGTTTAAGTATCTCGAGTCAGCATTCATAAAAATTTTATTTTATTTTCTTTTGTTTCCTTAATATTTAAATATTTCTTTTTCCTTTATGCTTGGACGTTTTTTATTTTCTTGTGAGATTGTGCAGTTTTTCCATACTTAACGGTCACTGGCGGTATGATTATCGTTAGAATCTCCTTTATCCACCAGCAGGAATTCTAGTGGTATTGGCTAATGATTACACTTACCGCTAGGCCTTATCGCTAACTTATTAAAAGCCCGGCCCAAAGTAAGTATAAATCGGAATTTTCTAGGGTTAATCGTTATTTTCCAAATCTCTTGAACTAGAGCACACCGCTGCCAATTTTGAAGGATTACCGCTACCCAGACAAACCAACGCGAAATCGAGCAATTCTGGCCAAGTTAACCACTCTGAGCACAAAACGGAGGAGCTTCTACGATTTCCATTTTCAAACCTGGGATTTTTTGGGAATTAGGGGTAAGCGTGGCTGAACTTCGACTATTTTTATTGCTTGGTTGGGATTGCAGGTTTAGGTTAGATTGTTTGGTTTAGATTTGTTTGAGAAACCACCGGTGAAATTTTCTGCACGCAACCTGTTCGACAAAAGCACTAGCATTATTAGTAATGGTTTCAGTTACCGCTAGAATACCACTAAGAAGTAGCGATAACAGTAATGGTTAGGCTTACCGCTAGGCCTTTCTGCTAAGTCTCCTGCCGGTTTAGGTTTTCGATAGTTGAGAGCCATTTTCGAGGTTGCATTTCGACCATAATTGTTGTAGACCTGATACTAACACCATGGCCTCTTCATCGAACAATGTAAGGAGGAATGTGCAACGTATGATTGGATCACGGTTCAAGGTTTACAACGACGAGTTCGATCTCTATAATTCCTTAATTGATCGACAAATTGTGAATCTGGTTGTCATCGATGTCGATTACTGGATGAATCAGGTGGCCCAAGGCAATGCGTTCGCTGAGAAGTTCGTTGGCTATATCAACAACCTCAACTGCATCCAAATGGCTTGGATACACGTCCCGACTTATGAGCTAATGATGATCAAGTTTTACACTTCATTTGAAATCATGGCCGTCAACACGCTGATATGTCAGTTTCGGGGCCGAGAGTACAACATTACCCCTGTGATTATCCAAGCCATGTTTGGTTTTGAGGGCCTTATGACGTTCTGCGAGCAGGATTATCATATTGCGAGCAGGCGTTTTGGGTGGAGATTTCATATACGGGAAATGAGGAGAGGAGTCAATACCCCCTCACGATGGTGAAAGAAAACGCGTTGTACGCTGCGTATCGGTTTTTGGCCCGATGTGTGATCGGAAAGAAGGAGTCGACTTTGATAAGCAGGGATGAGCTATACGCCCTATGGTGTATGACAAAGGGGAAGCTCGTCCAAATCTTCCCCCTCGTCATTAAATACTTGAAGAACATGAAGAAAATAAGTAGGGAGTGACCGGTTTCTCTGTCGCACGGAACTTTCATTACTGGTCTTGCCGAGGTGTGCAGGTATTCGCCGAGGTATTGCGACACCTCCCACGCCTATTAGGCACTACCGCTTCAGTGGCGTATGGTTCGAGTACCCGGGAGACCGAGGAGAGTGAAGATGCTGGGGACAACGACGAGGATGAGGTTCGCAAAGAGATGCGAGAAGTTGATGAGGAAGATGTTGGGCATCATGATGGGCCCGTGAGGGGTTATACTAGAGAGTCGTCACAGTGGGGTTGGCCCAAGTTCGACGCCTACTTGACCGATTGTAGAGAGTTCAAGACTAATGTTTATGACCGACTCTCCGACGTCGAGATAGAGGCCCAGGCAGCTAAGACGGATGCACGACTTGCCTTTGAAGAGGCTCGTGAGGCTAACGAGAACGCAATGATGACATTGATGGAAGTTAGACGTGGGCATAGAGAGGCCCAATTAGGACGTGAGGAGGCTCGCCGATGTAGAGAGGTGAGCGAGGCTGAAAGAGAGATGTTGACCAGTTTGATGGCCGACTTTGCTCGTTTTATGGGACAAGGGCCTCCTGCTCCACCACCTGCTGATAACCCGTGGCAGTGATTTTTTGGATATTTTTAATTGCTGATGAACACTATTTTTATTGTTTGCACTTTTTATTTTTATTTTGCTTTTATTTGTTATTTTTGGTATTTCAGAAGTTTTTGTTTAAGGACAATTTCAATCACAAGACTCTTGACGACGGCCGATTGCCCGACTTCAATTAGAGCGACTCAACCTTTTTCAGGGAAGTTTTCTTTTCCCTTTATCATTTTATTTATGCTCATGGCAATACGGAGATCGCCGGATTTTTAGGGAGGGGGAGGGTCGAGTATGATTTGTATTTCATTATTAAGTGCAATTTGAATTTTTATGGTCTGTAATAATTAGTAATTTCTCGTGATTGATTACTATTCTTGCGCTGAATTGTGTTTGTCTTACTTGCCTATCGAAGTTAACTTGGTGTGAATTGAGGTTCTTGTCTTTAAGCGTGTATAAGTGCATAAAATCTTTCAAATTATTATTTATATATCTTAAAATGGTACTAGGACGCAATTGATTTTGCAAAACCCAAAAAACAGCGTCAATTTAAAACTTCTCTTGCGAAAGCATTTGAGTAGCCTGAGTGTTTATCAACTTTGCATGTTCTTGAATGAGTTCTTCTTTGAGATCTCTTTCAAACCGCTGTGTGTAGTTGACTTTGAAAATGAGGTTAAGGCACAGAAAAAATCTTATTCCGGCCATATCCATAAATTTTAGCTACTATAAATTCTGAAGCCAATCATAGCTAAAATAATCCATGCTTTAGCGCTGAGTGATATTTTTGAGTTGACCCCTACTAACCCATTAAAAGCGTGGGGTAGGAGTTCGTATTTTTTTGGGTATTAGTGTTTTGGAGATTTTATTAGGAATTTATGATATTTATGAATTTTTGTAATTTAGGACCACCATCCGAAAAAACAAAATTTTAAAAATAAAAAAGAAAAAAAAAGAGAAAAGAATAACCCCATAAAAATGATAATGGGGGAAGTTAAAAAAAAATTGGATGGTGGATAGTGTTGATTAATTGCCTACGCGCTAATTAATGCTTGAGCTTATTGTTTATTTTTATGAAGCCTAATATTTTTAAAGGTAAAAGAGTTGTGTAAAACGAGAAGAAGCGTGTTATGGGCTTCAATTTTGTTTAAGTGGTTTGAGCTAAAAGTCCGTTTTAGAGTATCGAGTTGAGAAATGGCCTAAATCTAAAGGCTACGTTATGAGTGTTTAGTGAGGTTTTCTTTTGAATGAGGTGAAGCACATTGCTTCAAGATTAGAAAAGTTTGGTGAGTTATTGATCAGGATAGATCGTGAGCTAACCACATGACTTATATATTCCATACCCGTCCAAAGAGCCTTACATTACAACCCGAAAAGACCTTTTACGATTCTTTGTTGATAACACACTTAATATGCGATTGAAAAGAGATTGATTTTCGGTTCTTATTTATTGTGCTTGTATTTGATGACTTGAGCGTATACACGTCCTATGCAGCAATGCTTGAGTGCTTTTGAGCGAACACCCCTATATATTACCCTTTTGAGATGATGCATGAATTGATTTTGGAGCGACAATGTAATAAGGGTGGAGTGTTTGAGGTTGCGTAACTTGTATCTATATTTTCAAAATTATCTAAATAGCATCACATGACTCATTGCTTGAGCTTATTTTTTTCTTATTATACTTTGAAATTATCGTCTGTTAGAGAACGAACAAACAGATAAGCGTGGGTAGTTGATTAGCACATATTTGTCCTTATTATTATTAAGTATTTTTGTTCGTTTATCTATTTGTTTTTGGTATAAGTTGGGTAGTTTGAGCTTAATTTCGTAAATTTTTGCTTCCAGATTATTTTATCGTATTATGATCTAAATTGATGCAAATAAGTGATTATTCTCTGTTTTTCATCTTATAGCTAAGTAACCGGAGGAGCTCAGCGCATAAAGGCGAAGTTCAATGAGTAAGAGATGAGAATAGAGCTTTTCAGCGAAGAAGTAACACAAAGTTGGAGTTAACGGTATCCATTACCGTTACCACCACCGTTAACTTACCGCTGAAGGTGGACAGAGAGCTTCCAGGCCTACCTAACGGTATCTTTTAACTGCTGGTTACACCGTTACGAAGTGACAGAGAGGTTAACAGCGCACTTAACGATTACTTTCTCACCGCTACCAGCACCACTACGAATGGACATAGACTATTCAAAGAGGGTTAACGGTATAGTTAGCGATAACTCATACCGCTAAGTCTTACCGTTACCTGCCCAGAAACGCATTTTTACCCTAACTTGTGCTCCAAGACATAAGAAAACGACATAAACCCCTCCCCTAATCCGTCCCAAAACACACACATCACCACCATAATCCTAATTTCGGTCCTTTTACACCAACAACAACACACCTTTATATCACATATCATAATAGACGATCAAGATCGAAGATTCAAGAGTCACAAGTTCCAAGCTCCGATTCTAGTTCGTGATTCAATTTTCAGCCAAGATCTACTCGATTTCTCCGGAATAGCTGGAGAATTTACTTCAATAAGTATTCTGAACTTTTTAATTGCTTTCTTAGTTAAATTTATTCGATTAAGTAGTAGCTTTTTAATTATTATTCTTGAATTATTTTATGTTTTGAACCTTATTTACTTTTGATATTTGGATTCGTAATCTTTCATATTAGTTTAGTTTTATTGATGTTTGGTTATTAGAGATTTAATATTTTTCATGCTTAGATAATTGATTCTGTTTACATTACATTTAAGATAATTGCTTTTCGTTTAAGCTATTATTCTTGTTTGATTTCTTAGATTGATTTTGTTATAGTTATTAGATTCGTACATGATTTCTAGATTGATTACTTGGATTGAATTTACATGTTTCTAGTTGATTAATTAGTTGAAGTTACTTAGTTTTCATTGATGTTCATGCGTTTTAAGTTCTTAGATAATCAAAATAAACAAAACCTCCAAATTGTACAAGTTTTCGTGTTACTTTGCAATTGAACAAATATTTGAGATTCCGATTGCGTGTTCCTTAAGATCGACTCGGTTTTAACTTACCAACCTACATGCGAACTCGTACTCTTGTGAGCGAGCTTGTGAATAATTGACAAATATTTATAAAGTAGGAACACAAAAGTTCGAATCAACCTCTTCACACTTTGGGTTCCTTTGCACACCATCTGCAATGCATCCCACACATCCTTTGCTGACTCGCACTTTTTGATTACTTTGTAGTAGTTTGAGTCAACATATCCACAAAAGGCGTTGATGCACTTAGAATTCCAGTTTGAATTTGCTATCTCATCAACGGTCCAGTCTATTTCTTTCTTGATGATGGTGTCTCCATTAGCATCAATAACTCGTTGTTTTTCTCATCCTACCAGAATGGTTCTCCACTAACGTTCGTTGACATTCTTTATATGCCACCGCATCCTTTGATTTCAAAGAGAGTAGTTTTCACCATTGATGGGGCAGCCAGTAAATCAGACCTCATTTGGGGTAGATCTGACTTGGAAGATTGGGAGTTAATATGAAGAGAAACAAAGGCGGCTTTTTCGCTTGGGTAAAAGCCTGACCAGACCTGTTGGAAAATGGGATACGCGGAAAGAAGGAAGCATCTCTTCCTTCTTCCTGAGCTGGAGAAGTGCTCTACCAGACAAGAGAGAAGGAAGACCTGTTTTCCAGGCTCTGAATAAGGAGACAAGTGGGACCACTTGTAAGAATTGGTTACACAAATGGCCCGTAATTTGCGGCGCGTGTTCCTGGGATCCCGACCGGGGTCCCCACCTGGATAAGTTATAAATACCCCAGCCTGGAGGCAGGGAGAGGTATGTTGTTACACGCATTCCTTCTTATTTTCTCTGGAAAACACCTCATCGCTTACTAACTTAAGCATCGGAGAGGTTTCCACCGGAAAACCTCCGGTGGTCCTTTCTAACCTTTGTTTGTGGTGTAGGCTTCGGAAGCTTGCGGGTTCCCAGGTCTTACCCAGGTGTTTCGCTATTTCCGGTAGAAACAATTGGCGCCGTCTGTGGGAATCCGATCGAGTTAAGGCGTGAGGATGACTTCAGATGGTTAGAAGCGAAATCTGATAGGGGAATTGGGTGGCACTCCGAGTTCCGCCGTGCATACCCATGCACAACAGGCACCAGAATCATCATCAATACCAGATACGAAAGGATCGGCCATGGCAGCTCCGCCGGGTCCCACACCACCGCCTCCGAGGGAACCTGCTGTGGGTGGGGGTGTCTCTCTCAATGAGTCACTTCTGACACAGCTGTCAGAATTGATTGGCAAGGCTGTGGAGACGGCGGTCGAGAAAAAATTCGCGGAAATGGCATCGCCGCCGGCCAACGCACTACTAATGCAGGCAGCCCCGGCGACAGAAACAGAGCCATTGCACGCTCGACGAACGGAGCGAATCTGCCAGCTGGATAGAGAAGAGCATCTTGCCACGTCTGACGGCGACACGGCCCGCCAGGCTAATCCCGGCCTGGTCGAGCAGATGCAGAGCCTGCAGAAAGAGGTTCGTGAATTTAGGAAGAAGATGGTGGGTGCAGCCGCACCACCGGCACGGCGAGGCACCCCGTTTACGGAGGAAGTCATGTGCGATGACGTCCCAGCATCTTATCGATCCTTGGGTTTTGAATATAACGGGACGACGGAACCAGTGGACCACCTCAACCGTTTTGAGATAGCAGCGGCGTTGCACAAATTTTCGATTCGGTTATGTGTCGGGTCTTTCCAACGACTTTTTACCAAATCGGCACAGCTCTGGTTCAGTCAATTACCGCCGAGATCTATCAGCAACTTTGATGAATTCAGCTTCGGCCTTCCTACATCAGTTCACGAGTTGTAGGAAGTATCAAAAAATGCCGCTCGAGCTCTTTAGTTTAAAGCAGAAAGAGAATGAGAGCCTACGCGCTTACATCAATAGGTTCACAACAGCGAAGCTGGAAGTACCCTCGGCATCGGAAGAGCTGCTTGTAAACGCTCTGGCACAAGGTTTGAGGAAGGGAGAGTTCTTCCAATCTTTGGTGGTAAGACCAGCATCGAAGTTTGGAGAGCTCCTGGAGAGAGCCGAGAAGTACATCCACTTAGAGGAAGCTCTGAAGCTCAAGGATGAAGGGTAAAGGAGAAGAGAGAGGTATGACAGGGATGATAGGGTGATAACAAAAAGCCTAGACCAGAGCTGTCAATGGGTAGGTCTCGTTTTGATAAATATACCCCCCTGGCGACACCTCAGGGCGAAATTTTGCAGGCAATAGAGCGTCACCCAGAGCTCAAGGGGCCCAAAACATACTCGCAGAAGCCAAGAAAAGAAAGGTCAGATCGCTTTTGTCGCTTCCATAATGAATATGGACATAACACAGATGAATGCACACACCTGAAAGACGAATTGGAAAGAATGGTCCAGGCTGGACACCTAAAAGAATATGTTGGTGCAAAGAGAGGTGATACTAGGCCTGGACATCACAGTGCAGACCGTTTCTCGCAAAGCAAAGGTGGTCGGGCGGATGCTCCAGACAGAGGAAGGGCTGGTTCAAGAAGACCTGATCAAGCCCAGGTCATTCATGGTGAAATCCAAATGATAACAYGGGGAGAGCTAGATGAGCACTCTAAGAGAACTCGACACAGTTATGTCAGGGCTGCTAAAGACCTAGTCAGAACGTCCCGGGAAGTGGGACAAGTAGCATCCATGCCCAACATTTGCTTCGGATCAGAGGATAGTGATGGCATCCTCGCTCCACACATGGATGCTTTGGTGATAACAGCTACTATTGCCAACTATAACGTTCGTTGAATTTTTGTGGACACAGGATCTTCTGCAGATATTATATTCCTGGACTGCTTTACAAAGCTAAAGTTGAATGTTGAACTTGAAGAGGTAACCACTTCCCTGGTTGGGTTTGCGAGAGGTACGTGAAAGCCTATGGGAGCGGTGAGACTCCTGGTAACCCTGGGGGAAGAGCCATATAGGGTGACACGGATGGTGCGTTTCTTGGTGGTAGACGCGCCATCTTCGTATAATGTCATGTTGGGTCGGCCCTCTTTGAGCCAGTTTCAGGCTGTCATCTCAGTCTTCCACATGAAAATGAAGTTTCCTACGGAGGACGGAACTAGTGAGGTAAGGGGAGACCAGTATGCCGCGCGGCAAACATATGTGGATTGCATACGACGGAATGAGGAGGAGAGGATGACCAAAAGAGCTCATACGGAACAGCCACAGGTGGAATTACCGAGACGGGAGGAAGGGCTGATGATAGTGGAAGTTGTTCCAGGCGACGCGAGTAGGACCCTGCGAGTGGGCACGACGCTTAGCCCTTAAGTATTGACAGACCTGGTTGCTCTATTAAGAGAAAGTGCAGATATCTTTGCATGGTCCCCTAAAGACTTAGTGGGAATAGACCCTGAAGTCGCCGAGCACCACCTCAATATCCGCCCCGATATGAAACCAGTCAAACAGAAGAAACGAAATTTTGGGCCAGAGAAGGAGGCCATCATAGAGGCAGAAGTACAAAAGCTCTTGAAAGCCGGACATGTTCAGGAGATACAATTCCCAGAATGGCTTTCCAATGCGGTGCTGGTCCCGAAAACAGAAGACTGGCGGATGTGCATAGACTTTCGAGACCTGAACCGTGCDTGCCCAAAAGATCACTACCCACTACAAAGAATTGACCAGCTGGTGGACTCCACTTCTGGCTGTGAGCTTTTGAGCATGATGGATGCCTCACAAGGGTACCATCAGATTAGATTGGCTAAAGAAGACTAGAAGCGCGTCAGCTTTATAACTCCAAAAGGAACGCATTGCTATGTGGTCATGCCTTTTGGCCTTAAAAATGCAGGCGCCACCTATCAGCGGTTGGTGGATAAAATGTTCAAAAATCAGATTGGTAGGAATATGGAAGTATATGTGGACGACATGCTAGTCAAAAGTATAAAAGCAACGTCGCATGTGCAAGATCTTCGGGAAACTTTCAACACTTTGTGGCGGTACCAAATGAGGCTTAATCCAAAGAAATGCATGTTCGGAGTCAGAGCTGGAAAATTCCTAGGCTATATGGTGACGGAAAATGGTATTGCAGCCAACCCTGAAAAGGTAAAAGCTATCGTAGAAATGGGCGCACCTCGGAATGTAAAAGAGATGCAATGCTTGGCAGGACGAATCAATGCTTTAAGCCGGTTTATGTCCAGATCTACCGAGAAGAGCTTACCATTTTTTCAGGCCTTGAGGAAAAGGGCCAGGTTTCAATGGAATGATGAATGTGAAGAGGCCTTCCGATCGCTAAAAGAATATTTGGCCAACATGACTTTACTCACTAAGCCCGTCCAAGGAGAACCCTTGATATTGTATCTATCTGTTGGACAGAAGGCGATCAGCTCTGTCCTAATCAGGGAAGAGGGTAAGATACAAAGACCGGTATATTTTTGGAGCAAGGTCTTAC
>BMAC01000530.1:385211-420268 GCA_014905375.1 Phtheirospermum japonicum | reverse complement strand
GTTGTGGTGCCAAGATGAAGCCCGGGTAAAATTTCGTTCCTCATACTCCCGCTTCATGATTTGCCTCCAGGCTAATGGTTTCCCTCCCCTTCCTTTTTCTCTCCTTCTTTTTTTTTTTTAGGCAAAAAAAAAAAGAGAGAAGAAATTAAAGCAAGATCAGGGATTAAGGAAAGTACCTGGCCTGTGAAAGGTTGCCGGAAAGGTTAAATTGAGAAATTTGTATTGAAGAAGATCACAGGAAATTTTAAGAGAGAAGGGAGGTTTGAGCAATTTGAGGAAGTTGGAAATGCAAAATGAGGAATCGGCGGGAATAAAAGGAAATAAGAAAGAATTCAAAAAGCAGAAATCGATTAAAGCGGGATTCGAAAAGATCTTTGCATTTAATGATTGGCAGAGGAACAGTGCCCTAGGCGGTGGGTTGGAACGCCACCCGCTCTAGAATAGGGCTGACGTGGCGGCACTGGGTGTAGGGATAAAGGCCTTGGAAAAACAAACGGACATCATTAATGCATATGGTTAGGATCGGAGGAGGATCTCTCGAGATCTGTGCAAAGCAGGGAAGACCCGTGGGCTCCCCATCTCTGATGAACACCCCTGGAATACATCAGCTCTGCCCCAAATAACCGTAGGGGGGAGGAGTTGATGGGGCAGCCAGTAAATCAGACCTCATTTGGGGTAGATCTGACTTGGAAGATTGGGAGTTAATATGAAGAGAAACAAAGGCGGCTTTTTCGCTTGGGTAAAAGCCCGACCAGACCTGTTGGAAAATGGGATACGCGGAAAGAAGGAAGCAGCTCTTCCTTCTTCCTGAGCTGGAGAAGTGCTCTACCAGACAAGAGAGAAGGAAGACCTGTTTGCCAGGATTTGAATAAGGAGACAAGTGGGACCACTTGTCAGAATTGGTTACACAAACGGCCCGTAATTTGCGGCGCGTGTTCCTGGGATCCCAACCGGGGTCCCCACCAGGATAAGTTATAAATACCCCAGCCTGGAGGCAGGGAGAGGTATGTTGTTACAAGCATTCCTTCTTATTTTCTCTGGAAAACACCTCATCGCTTACTAACTTAAGCATCGGAGAGGTTTCCACCGGAAAACCTCCGGTGGTCCTTTCTAACCTTTGTTTGTGGTGTAGGCTTCGGAAGCTTGCGGGTTCCCAGGTCTTACCCAGGTGTTTCGCTATTTCCGGTAGAAACATCCATTAAGGATCGGAGGTCGTGGGTTGCCTTGAGCATCCATAGCACCTATAAAATAAGGATCAGTATTTAGTACTTAGTACGTCAAGTAACCTACTCTAGATGCCAATTGTAATTTCGTAGGTATATGGATATTGTAAAAAAGTATCAGTAAAATAATTTTAAATTCAGTGTTACAACATCAGAACTCACATCAAACAGTTTCAGAGTTGTAAATAACAAAATAAGAACAGCATTAAAGCAAAAGTTAGGACTAGTGTTAAAACACTAAAACTAACATCAAACAGAGTTATTAAAAAATGCAGCGGAATAAATATTAAAAATAATTTGAACACAATAATTTAAATTTTGTTTGTAAGTAAAAGTACTTAAGAAATTGGGTATACAAAACCAAAAACTATATTACTTTTCTTTGTTAAAGATCAATACAAAAATATAAAGTAATATATGAAAAAACACTAGTATCTCCTTGTGATGACCTTATCCGTTGGTTACGAAACTTTGAAGATCTCCTTGATTTGGATCGTTGCCTCCAGTATTTTACTTGCTCGTTTCTTCTCGTCTTGTGTCATCCTCCTTGCCGCGTTCTTCTCGTGAAAGCCTTGTTTAAAATACGTGTCTAAAAGCGTTACGTTTACAAGATTAATTCTTGTCTTAAATAGACAAGAATCTTAAACTTGGTAAACAAGTAAACTAGTCCTAAATATAATCTAGGAAACTAAATAAAATTCTAAACACAATCTAGGAATCAAATCTAGAGTCCTAATTTGTTTTGAGCCCATGAATGGCAAACAACTAAAAAAGGAGTTATTGACAAAAATAAAATTCTCAACACAAAAGTATATATACAAGATCAAATATTTCACCTCCATACATTATAGGACCATTATGGTTGTTAAACTTGAAAACCAAAACTACGAGCAAAATAGTAATGAACATGGTCAACAACAATAAGGCATCAATATTGAACTTATTAAAATATCTTCTATTTTTGAAACATCTAGAAAATAACATACAGATCGATATTGTTTTTCCTTATCCATATTCTTAAAATGTTCTTGAATGATCGATAACATCAGGAACAAAAAATAAGTATAAGAGATTGCAACTGATTGATCTCATGACATTCATCGGGGGTAAAAGGGGAATCAGCTGACACATTGATCGATTAAAATGAAGAGCATAAATCATGAATTATGATCCAGAAACAATTACAAGAACTTCGATAGATATTACATCGTCGTCTGTTGTAAATATGAACAAAGGAGTTATTTAACATAGTCAACAACAATAACATCATCATTGTCATCATTGTAAATAATTTGAATCCTAAATCTTTATAGGTATGATATAAAAAACTTAGTTTAGAGGCAAAAATGGGCAAATACTGTATATATCAAACTGATTTGCATGTTTTTGTACGTATTTTTTGTTACCATTTTGTGTCGTGCTTGTATGTGTTTTGTTTGCTTTTATGTGTATTAGGAGTCATTTTGGCTGATTTTATTAGTTTTAGGTTTTTGTAACTTTTGTGCGGTTTTCTTTGGATTTCATTTATTTCTACTCGTTTTTATCTTTATGGCCGTAGAGTGACCGAAGTGATCCCGTGCGCGCTCAGGACATCTAATTCGACTCGGTATAGAACAAGCAAGCAAGGGGACACAACGCGAACGAGGAGCGACAGCCGACAGACGATTAGAGCGGAAACGAGAAAACGAGCCGTAGCTGCATGTCAGTCGATCGACTGCACTCCAGTCGATCGACTGAAGGGTCGACTGGGATGTTGGAATCGACTGGTGGGCAGAATATTTTGTGATTTTTGGGCATTTCAGTCGATCGACTGACATGCAGATTTTTAACCCATTTTGACGTTTTTGCCCCTGTGTTTTTGTATAAATATGCTATCACTTTCCTTCACCTACCTTATCCTTCCTTGGCTGATTTTGAACCCCATTCAATCTCTTCCAAGCTCATTTTCACTATTCCATTGCAAACCCTAGATATAATCCTTAGTTTGCTCCTTTAATTTAGCTTAGTTAATTAGCTAGTTAGTAGTTGTTCATAAGTGTTGGAGAAGGTGACATCTCTCTCATTTGTGGATTTTATTTTATGAAGTTGCTCTTGGTGTTTTGAAGATTGTACTCTACATTTGATGCTTTTGGTTGGAATACAAATTGGTAGTAATGTTTCCCCTTCTTATTTTTGTTGTTCTTGGTTGTTATTATTGTTGTGTGTTAGTAGTTAATTTGTAGTTCTTGTTGTGTTCCTCTTTGCATTTTCAAGTTCTCTTCTAATTTCCAAATTACTTTCCTTCTTGCTTAAAACTCCATTGAAGCTTGCTTGTTGAAGTTTTTTACTCTTTTTGTTCAAACAAACATTGGAGTCTTGAAAGTTATTAGTAGCTTCCCCTTTTAAAACATTTGAATTTTACCTATTAAATGCTTTTGACTTCTTTTGAATTTTAAGTTTGACTTTCCCTCCTTTTTAGCTTTTAAATTTACAAGCTTTCTTAGTTAATAGTTTTAATTTAATTAAGTTGTTAATTAGGTTTAATTTGTGTCATTAAGTTTAGTTATTTTCAAGCAAGTTTTAAATTCCTTTCTCCTTGCGTCAATGTTTTTCAAATTCTCTTTTCAATTCAAGTTTAGTGATTACAACACAAAAAACCAAACCAATGATTAATGCTTTCCTAGATTAGATTAGTTTAACTAAGAATAACAAGAGATTAATCAAAAACACTTAACGCCGATTACATCTATCCTCGAGAGACACGACTCAGGAAAACTTACCGCTCTACAATCGACTCCGTACTATTGCGGAGAAGATTTCTTAGAGTGCTAAGAATTCTTTGTTCAAATTTTGGCGCCGTTGCTGGGGATATATTAAGGCTAATGGTGTTCTTAATTACTCTTTTTGTTGTCTTCATTAGTAGATTATACTAGCTTAGTGTTTTACACTCGATACCGTAATCCCTTTGTTGAGTGTTGTGTATGCAAGGTAGGCGATCGCTCGGACAAGAATTGAATCCATTTTTGACTGATCCCGAGAGGGTGAGACGAGCCGTAAGGAATCAAGACACGTTCGACCCATCCTTACCTACGGTGATAGAGGACCAAACGATGACCAATTTCAAGGTCCACAACCCCCTTACGGGATGTCGCTTGATCAAGGGGGGAATGGGTTTCCTAATCATGACCCTCAAAGTTCAAATGCCTGATTTCAAGGCCTGTTTTCCCCATCTCATGCTCGTGTGCCGACACCCGAGCCCCAACATCAAGTTTCACCACATTTGGACCCATCGACACATGGAACACAATTTCAAGGCCCGATGGTAGATGGCCCGTACCTATTTCAACCGCACTTTCAAGCTCCGAGGCCCCAATTCCAAGGGCCACACTTCGCCGGACCCCATTTACATGCAACTCGCATGCCACATCCGGACGGGCCCGCACACTGATTTCGTGATCCACATCCACAAGAATTCCAGAGGATGCCCGCCATCAACGAGAACCCTTATGCCATACAAAATGTGGGCGGCCACCCGTTTGCCACCCCCGATGGAGGCCCGACAAATAGTATAAAAGAAGTGTCACGGCCATATATGGGGGATTTCTCCTCATGCATTCGGTTGATCCCCGAAGCCCTCGAGTACGACTTACGGCCGATTGATCTCAACCGACTTCCGAATTTTCACGGCCTACCACAAGAGGACGCTCTTCAATTCCTACGCATCTTTTCCTACACGGTGTCAAGATTTCCACGCCAAGGGATTCACATTGATCAAATTAAAATGAGGTGTTTCCTGTACACAATGAAGGATAAAGCCGTTGATTGGCTTATGACGTTGCCGACCGATTACCTTACTAATTGGGACATGGTGACCGAGAGGTTTATTGAGGAGTACTATTCTCAAGATAAGATGGCAGATTTTCGAGCAAAGATTGCCTCATTCCATCAATCGAGCGACGAGACCTTCTACGAGGCGTGGGAGCGATTTAAGGGCTATCTCACCAAATGCCCCCATCATCGATTCACCGGGGATTTCTTGAATTAATTCTTTCATAACGGGTTAACATTTTCATCCAAGCGTATGGTGAACAATGCCGCCGGCGGAAATCTAGTCGGACGCTCGACGAGGGAGTTGTACGACATATTCGTGAACATGGCCGCCGACGACCATCGCATGAGTATCTTGGAGCGGAAGGAGCAAATGAAAGAGGTTTCGACAAAAGAAGAGCCCGAGTGGGCCCGTAAGATTGCCTAACTAGAGATCCAAGTGGTCTCCCTCATCCAACCATTCTCGGGGTCGATGGAGAGGTGCCTCACATGTTTTACCCCGGGACATGGAGCTAGTACGTGTCCGGTGGTTTATGGGTCACCGAGTAGTTTTGACGAGCAAGCATTCGTTGTTCAAGGTTACCGAGCCTATCAAAACGGAACCCTATATTTGCGGAAGGACCATCCTAAATTTAGGTGGGAGGGCACGTCCCAAGCTCAAATGCCATCCGGACCTCCGATGCAACAACCACGGCCCCAAGCCCCGTTCAATGCGCGGCCACCACCGTTCCCGCCTTCTCAAGCGTCATATCCGCCTCCACAAGACAAGTCGACATTGCGTCAACCGAACTTTGAGTCTATACTATCCGAATTGACAAAACGGCTCGCAAGTTTGGAAACACAACTTGGGCAAGTGGCGACGGATGTTAATGAACTCAAACGGGCCCGTGACAAAGATAAGCTACCAATTCAACCGGCCCAAGCTCAAGCCGTGACATTACTTCGAAACGGAAAGATGGTGGATAACAAGGTTGCTCTTCCCGAGAATGATTCAACGCCCTCACCCCAATTCCAACAAGATCCGATCATGCAAGGCTCGAATGAGCCCATAGCCGATCCTAGCTCACCCTTGTCTTATTCAATCGGAGAGGCGACGGAGACCATGAGCACTACCGGAGGACTCCACAAATCCACGACGCCGTACCGACCTCCGATTCCATATCCGAGCCGTATCCGACCGACAAAGCAAGACGACCAATTTCTCGAGTTGTACAAGATGCTATCGAAGGTTAATATGAACCCCCCTTTGCTCGACATAATCCGGAATGTGCCCGCGTATGCCAAGTTCTTCAAGGAATTGACGTCCAAGAAGCGAAAGTTCGAGGATAACGAGAAAGTGTGTATATCGAACGCGGCAAGCATCGTCTATAGCAACCCTCTCCCCCCGAAAGAGAGTGATACTGGAAGATTTTGTATCAAGATTACCCTTGGGAACGGAAAGGAAACACGACGGATGTTAGACCTCGGCGCGGGTATCAATTTGATGCCCTACTCCATCTTTAAACAATTGCAGTTCGGCGATCTCAAGGAGACGATAATGTGCTTGCAATTGGCTGACCGATCGATCCGATATCCGAAGGGCGTAGTGGAGGACAGGTTGGTACAAGTGGGAAATCTCATAGTGTCCGTGGATTTCGTCATTTTGGATGTCGGGGAGGTGAGCAATGAAGCACGAGATCACACAATCTTACTAGGGTGACCGTTCATGACAACTACAAACACCTTGATCGATGTTAAGAATGGAAAGTTGTCGTTTTCGATTTTGGGGGACACAGTTAATTTTTCGATCCATGACTTGGGAGTCGTTCCCCCTTCATCTTTTCAAGCCGATTGCTAGATGATTGATCCGATAGAAGAGTTGGTCGAGGAAGCCTTCGTGGAACTTGTGGATGAGGTCGTCGAGGATGACGAGTGGCAAGCACTTTAATCGGAGGGGGTGATGGAGATATTGGAGATCGCGAATGCGGAACCGATCATTACACCAAAACCGGAACTCAAGACCCTTCCGAGCCATCTTTAGTACGTGTATTTGGAAGAGGAAGGATCAAAGCCTGTGATTATCTTTGCCGAGCTTTCCGGGCATGAAGAGGCAAAATTGGTTGAAGTGTTGAGGAAGAATAAGAAAGCGATAGGGTGGAGCCTTGGCGACATTAAGGGTATAAGCCCCTCCACGTGTATGCATCGTATTGTCATTGAGGACGGGGTGAAACCAACAAGAGAGTGCCAACGTCGGTTGAACCCGAATTTGATGGAGGTGGTGAAAAGCGAGATCCTAAAGCTCGTAGCCGAGGGTCTAATTTTCTCGATTGGAGATAGTGAGTGGGTGAGCCCGGTACACATGGTGCCGAAAAAGAGTGTAATTGCCATAATTGAGAACGACCGTGGTGAGCTCATGCCGGCTCGTGCAATCACCGGATGGCGGATGTGCAAAGACTTCCGGAAGCTCAATGCCGCCACCAAAATGGATCATTTCCTGATACCGTTCATTGACCAAATATTGGACAAACTCGAGGGGCACCACTCATATTGTTTCCTCGATGGGTTATCCGGATATTACCAAATTGCCATCTCGCCGGAGGACCAATCCAAAATGACGTTCACATGCCCCTTTGGCACATACGCGTTCCGACGAATGCCCTTCGGGTTATCCAACGCACCCGCCACCTTCCAACGATGTATGTTATCTATATTCTCCGATATGATTGACAAATATATGGAGGTTTTTATGGATGATTTTCCCATCTACGGCTCCACGTTCGATGAATGTCTTGATCACTTGGCGAGTGTATTGGAGAGGTGTGTCGAGAGTAACCTCACCTTGAGTTGGGAGAAGAGACACTTCATGGTGAGAAGTGGGATAGTTTTGGGGCACGTGTGTTGTCCAAGGGAATCGAAGTTGACAAGGCGAAGGTCGATGTGATCGAGAAACTCCCGCCTCCAATCAATGTGAAGGGAGTTCGTAGTTTTCTTGGTCATGCGGGATTCTATAGACGGTTCATCAAGGATTTCTCAAAGCTTAGCCGTCCATTGTGCCATTTGTTTAGTGCCGATGTCCCGTTCGTGTTTGACAATGCTTTTCGTTTAGCATTCAATTCATTAAAGGAAAGTTTGGCCTCGGCTCCCGTGGTGATGGCCCCGGATTGGTCTCTCCCGTTCGAAATAATGTGCGACGCATCGAACGAAGCGGTGGGATCCGTATTGGGGCAAAAAGTGGACAAGCTTCTTCGGGTCGTCTATTACGCAAGTCTCATGTTCAATGATGCCCAAAAGAATTACACGACTACCGAAAAAGAGCTCCTCGCCGTAATTTTCTCGCTTGAAAAGTTTCGAGCCTACATCATTGGTTCGAAGGTTATTGTGCATAGTGACCATGCGCCATTGCGATATCTCTTCAATAAGCTTCAAGCGAAGACGAGGCTAATCCGATGGATACTCTTGCTTCAAGATTTTGATGTGGAGATCAAGGATCGGAAGGGGTGCGAGAACGTTGTCGTCGATCATCTCTCTCGTTTAGAGGTTCCAACCGGAGAAAGAGAGATCATTGGAGAAAATCTTGCGCACGAGAATTTATTTGTTATTTCCGCCGCGCCGTGGTATGCCGACATTGCCAACTACCTTGCTAGCGAAGCACTCCTGGACATATCTCATCATGAGAAGAGGAGGTTTCTATCCAAGTACCGAGGGTATTATTGGTATGACCCTCACATGTAAAAGATCGGAAAAGATGGTATGTTGAGACGATGTATTCCGGACGTGGAAAAAGAGGAAATTTTGATGAAGTGCCACGATCACCTAGTCGGAGGACATTTCGGCGGGCAAAAAACCACTTACAAGGTTCTTCAATCGGGTTTCTATTGGCCGAGCCTCTTCAAGGATGCCCACGACCATTGCCAAAAGTGCGATCGATGCCAAAGGACCGGAAGTATAGGAAAAAGGAACGAGATGCCGATGACATATAATTTAACCGTCGAGATATTCGACGTGTGGGGGATCGACTTCATGGGTCCCTTCCCGAAGTCTCATGAGTTCAAATACATTTTGGTTGGATTTGATTACGTTTCCAAATGGATTGAGGCAATCCCGACGAGGAGGAACAATGGCGACACCGTTGTGAAGTTTTTGCGGAGCAACATTTTTTGTCGATTCGGAGTTCCGAAGGTGATTATTAGTGATGGCGGAAAACACTTCAAAAACAAGCTACTGGAAAGGGTGTTGAAAAAATATGGAGTCGTTCATAAGGTATCCACGCCATACCACCCCCAAACGGCCGGTCAAGTCGAGACGAGCAACCGTCAAATCAAGAACATTCTCGAGAAGACAGTGCAACCGAACCGAAAAGATTGGTCAACAAAGCTCGTGGATGCCTTGTGGGCCATCCGCACTGCCCACAAGATGGTTCTCGGAATGAGCCCCTATCGCCTTGTATACGGGAAATCGTGCCACCTACCGGTCGAAATGGAACATAGAGCTTGGTGGGCCATCCGGGCATGCAATTACGATTTTCAACAAGCCGGCGAGGAGCGGAGGCTCCAAATCGAGGAGCTTGATGAGCTAAGAAATGAGGCGTTCGAGAGTGCTCGAATTTACAAAGAAAAGATGAAGCTCCTCCATGACAAGAAGCTTGTGCCCAAGGAGTTGGATGAAGGGATGCAAGTGCATCTTTGCAATACTTGACTCGCCTTGTTTCCCGAGAAACTCATGTCTAAGTGGAGTGGACCGTACACGATTGAGATGATATCCCCGTTCGAAGCCGTGACATTGATCGATCCCAAGACGAACGAGAATTTCCAAGTGAATGGCGCACGAGACAAGCCTTACCGACACGGATCGTTGCAAGCCAAGGATCTCGAATTCGTGACCGTGGAGGAGGAGGATTTAGAGACATGCCCCCAACGGGACCTTGGTCAAAGGAGGATAGTCGAGCAAACGACTTTAAACAAACGAGCTACGTGGGAGGCAACCCACGACTTCCTAACCCCCTTTCTCATTTTCTTTCGATTTTTGTATATATTATTTGTCAATTGATCTTTCAGTTAGGTTTTTCTTTCTTTTCGGGTTTTATAGGAGAAATCATGACGGTTCAAGAATGGAGGAAATCAAAAATGGGAAGTTGGCTGCTTCCCAGCAGTCGATCGACTGCACTCCAGTCGATCAACTGAGTTGCAGTCGATCGACAGAACGATCGACTGGAAGGGCGAAATCAACTGAGAGGCAGTAAGTTTTCAAGTTTTGCGAGTTCAATCGATCGACTGAGGACCAGTCGATCGACTGCCAGTCGATCGACAGGAGTGTCGACTGGAAGGGCGAAATCGACTGAGAGGCAGTAATTTTTCGAGTTTTGCGAGCTCAGTCGATCGACTGAGGAGAAGTCGATCGACTGCTACAGTGTCGCGGCGTCCTTTTAAATGGCTATTCGACTCAGAAACAGAGAGAAAGACGAAGAAAAAAATAGAAGAGCGGAAGAGGACACGAATAGAAAGACAGGAGTTAAAAATAAAAAAGAGCTAGTCGATCGACTCAACTTCATTTCTCTTCCTGGTAATCCCCATCCCAACTTCGCCTAGATTCGGAAATCTCACTAATTCTTCCTTGTTTTCCTCATTTGCTTCCAATTTCGAAAAAAGGGTGGTGGGAGTCGCTTTTCGGTTCCAATCTCAATTTCGAGCCATTCATTGACGTAATTCGCTTGAAACTCGATCCTTGACGTTCTTAATTGTGAATTGGTTGGGTTAGGGTTAGGATCTTGTTCAAATTTTCTCAAAATTCCCTCAATTGAAAACCCTACGCTCTAAGTGCTCGATGAAATACTGTTTTGCATGTAATTGTTGTGTTTTTCTCGTTTTTTTAACTAGGTTTTTATTGTGGTTTTACCGGTTTTTATGTCGATTAATTAAGTTTTTAAGTCGTTTTTCTAGTTTTGTTGTTTTTCATGTTTCTTGTTAATTTTATATTTAATTGGGTTAAATGCTTCAATTAATTTGAGGATTGGTGAAGTTCTTGGTTTTTATGTTCAAAATCTTATTTTAGGTGAAGGCATTAAGAGGCCAAAGTTCAAAACCAAGCCAAGCCAAGCAAAGGCATGCCAAAATCGGTGCCAAAGAGAGGCTCCAAAATGCCAAACTCTCTGGAATACTATCCAAAACACGCCAGGGCACGCCAAGCGGTGCCTGCCTTCGCCACCTCTCGCCAGGCTACGCTCTCTCTCGCCAGCGCATGCCGAATCCAGCGCCGAGCGACGCCTGCTCGCACCAGGCGATGCCTAGAGCGACGCCAAGACTAGCGTGAAGAAACGCCAAGATCGACGCCAAGACTAGCGTGAAGAGACGCCAAGACCCAGCCCCGACCAAGCTACCTCCGAGCCACCTTGAGCTAATTCGGTCAACACGGGTCCAATTGGGTCAAACCCGAGATTTTAAAGGCTTTAAAGTCAAATTGGCCCATTTAAACCCAAATCAACCTTGTATAAATAGTCTAGAACTATTTTCGTTTAGGATCATCACTCGAATTTCCCAAACTTGCATGGGTTTTAGAATATTTTCTCTCTCTTGTTCTTAGTTTAATTTTTGAAGTTTTGCCTTGGGTTTGTAAGCTCAAGATGAATCCAAATACTACTTTGGATTAGCACTTTCATTTGCAACTCAAGCTTGGGATTCTCCATTTAATTTTAGTAAGCTTTCCTTTTAATTTCAAGCTTTGTTCTTCATCTTCATGCTTGTTCTTCATATTATGCTTTTTGCCTTAGCTACTTGATTTCATGCTAGATCTTGTGAATTGACTATGGATTCTAGTTGAGTGACACACCTAGGCTATAGATCGGGTCCTTGATCATCATGACTTTGAGTTTTACTTATGCTTTATTTTGAATTAAATTTCCATGCATAGTTTTAAATTGAATCTTAGATCTACTCTTCGTTTCTCGTTATTTTTTCGAAAGATTTGAACTTTTACGTCTACTTTTATTGCTCTTTACTTGGGTGCTTTCAATTTTTGTCAATTTGCATTATTTGAGTTTTCATGCATGGTTGTACTTTATGCATGCATGGTAGTACTTGATGAAACAATGCTTGTTTTTGCTTGTTTTTGTTAATTGCTTGCATTTTCAATTAAGGCATACGACCGAGGCATCCGACCAAATTGTCATTTCGATTTCTAGTTTAGTTTGCTATTTTTAATTGCATTATTTTCGGTTTTCTCTCATCTCTTGAGCTTGAAACAGGTTGAAATTTGCAAATGGATTGAAGTCCGATAATACCAAGCCATGAACTCGTTGATTTATTTCAACACCACAAAAAAATTACACTTCAAAATGTCGCTGTTGCGACACGGCTTGGTTAAGGTCTTCAATTTAATTGTTAGTTCGGTGTGTTTTTAGCTCTCTTTGTTATTTGATGTTTTCTTTGAGTGTATGCTAGGTCGTCACTCGCTTGGAAACGAACTATTTCCGTATACTTCTAATCCCGACCGATTACGACGCATTCGACCCCCGTTATTTCTTGATTCTTCTATGACGTCCAATCATCCGGGCCCATTTCTCGACCCTCACAGGAAATCACCCCGATTTGATCCTCAAGCTTCTACCTCGACCGAGCCCGGAGTTCATGAGGAGCCCATTCCGAGTTCCATGACCGGGCCTTCTATTTCCATTCCCCCCCGCCGCACGAGCAATCGCTTGGTTTTCAAGGGAGTGGTTTTACCACTCATGAGCACGCCACGGGCCCACACCAAGGTATTGCTTCTTACCCTCATTCTTCTCAAGGCGGTTTTGTTCCCAACATGGGAGGGCATGGTGCAAACCATGTTGGGAATGGTGGTGGTTTGGTTGGAAAGGGGCACGCGGGAGGGCATGGTGCGAACCGCGTTGCCCCCGGTTCTCATGGTGTTCGTCAACCCGACATGGGAGGTCATGGTGCAAACCATGTCGGGTCCAATGTGCTCTTAGATGCTCATGATCCCTTCGATGATTTTGGAGGCCCGGATCCCGTTCCTTATGGCTATGGTGCTCATCGCCGTTCTCCGAATGTGCCCAATCCGAACCCCGGCCCGAATGGTTCTCCACCCGTGCATGCTTTCAATCCGACACCGAATGTGGATCCGAATGGTTATGGCGGCGGTGCCGGTTATGGTAATGATCAAGGAGTTCAAGAGGCCGAGCTTGATGAGTATGATTTGTTTGGTGGTTACGATCCGAGTGCTCCACTTAATCCGCCCGTTCAAACTATGAGGTAGGTGAGCCAAGCTTTTGTGTGGACCCATGTTTCGTCTTGTATATATCTTCCCCCCGCGGTTATGGCTATTGATATCCGATCGCTCGACTTTGCCCGCCTTCCTATTTTTCACGGATTTGCCAAAGACGACCCCCTCCAATTCATCAAGCAATACTTATGGCATGTCTCGAATTTTCACCGCCCGAATATGATGAGTTTGGAGCATCTTCAACTCCGTTGTTTCGCATATGCTCTCCAAGATAAGGCTCTATCGTGGTTCATGAGTCTTCTTCCTAACACGATTTGCACATGGGACGAGCTCGAAAAGGTCTTTTTCAAACACTACTATTCCATGGTGAAAACAAATGATATGAGGGTAAAGATTATGTCATTCAAGCAAATGAAGAATGAGCCGTTTCACTCCGCTTGGTCTCGGTTCACCGATCTTCTTCTTAGTTGTCCGCATCATCGTATACTCGAGGAGCTTCTAATTCAAACCTTCTATGAGGCATTGGACCCCCAATTTCAATACATGGTGGATACGACGGCGGGGGGAAATATGACGATTCATTCTCCACGCGTGCTTCTTAATGTTTTCATCTCTTTGTCCGAGAATTCTCAACAAAAATCCTCCCTTGCTTCGTACTCAAGTGCTAATGAGGTCAACAATGTCAATGATCCTTTCTCCCCGAGAGAGCTCGAGATGAAAAAGGAGATGGATGCTATGAGAGTCCAAATGGACAAGTTGTCGTCCCCGAGCATGGACCCTCCTTGTTTGTCTTGTGGTGTGGTTGGGCATGAAACGCTTTATTGTCCGTTGAACCCTTCCCATTGTATGTCGGTGCCTCCTCACTCGGAAGATGTTTTTAGGATCCAAGGTTATCAACCGAGTCACGGTGTTCCTCGGCCACCCTTCCCTCGGCCATCTAGTCAAAATCCCCCGTATCATCCGAACAACCGTGCACATCCGGGATTAGGGTACTCTAACCCTCCAATGGGCTCTTCTCGACCGCCTCCACCGACGAATCCTCCACCACCGGCCACCGATTCGGCTCTTAATGCGCTAGTCCAACAATTGCAATCCCTCAACGCTTCGGTTTCCACCTTGAGTGCCACAGTGTCCGCCATGGATACACACTTGAGTGCCTCGGTTTCCGCCTTGGATACACGTTTGAATGCAACGGACACGAAACTTGGGCAATTGGCTACCGAGATAAATATGATCAAACAAGCCAATGAAAAGGGGAAGCTCCCAAGCCAACCTTCCCGTGCCCATGCAATTACATCTCTTCGAAGTGGTCGTGTTATCGATAACAAGGTGTCTCCACCTTCCAAAAATGAGAACGTTGATCCTCCGGTCCTCGTCACTACCCCTGATTCTACCCCCGTGGGTGCCGCACCGTCGAAAAAAGGCCTCGGTGACTTGCACAAATCTTCGAATGCTTATAGGCCTCCTATTCCTAAAGCTTCCCCACCTTATCCGTCACGGCTCCAAAACATTAAGAAGGACGATCAATTCCAACGGCTCTACAAAACTTTGGCAAATGTGAACATCACTCTCCCATTGTTGTATGCCATCCGAGACATTCCCGCGTACTCGAAATTTTTCAAGGAACTTTCGTCCAAAAAGCTCTTACATATTCCAAATGAAACGATCATCTTATCGAAAGAGGCGAGTGTGGTTTGTGATCCTTCGATTTTGACCCTCAAGAAGATCGATCCCGGCTCCTTTTGTATTGATATCATGCTCGGAAATGGAAAAGTCATGACCGGTATGCTCGATTCCGGGGCGGGGATAAACTTGATGCCTTCCTCGATTTATGAAAAATTAGAGCTAGCGCCCTTACAAGAAACACGAATTTGCTTGCAATTGGCCGATCGTTCGATTCGATATCCGAAAGGCATTGTGAAGGACGTACTTGTCGAAGTTGGAGGGCTTGTGGTCCCGGTGGATTTTGTTGTTCTTGATGTGGGAACGGTTTCGAATGATGGGGCCGAGCATACGATTCTCCTTGGACGTCCCTTCATGGCGACTACTCAATGCCTCATTGATGTTGGAAAGATGAACCTCACCTTATCCGTTGCGGGTGAGTCGGTTACATTTTCAATGTCCAACTTGCCGTCGATTCCTTCAAGCATCTATCATGCGGATTGTCTTCTTGTCGATGAGATTGATGAGGTGGTTGAGCACGTTTTCTTGGCGGGCGAGTTTGTGGTTGGTGATAGGGGTGATGTTGAGGATATCGATCCTTTCGAGCTTGGCAATGACCCTTGTATTGAGATGACCCTTTTTGAGAGTGCCACCGTTTGTGTCGTTAAGGGCAACGACACGTCTTTGAAGGGGGAGGTAGGGCCTATTGTTGAGAGACAAGTCATCGAGCCGATTGAAAATTTTGATGAATACTTGGAGGGAATGATTGACTTGTTCGAGCTAACTCCCGACGAGGGTGAGAGGAGGCACAAGCCCGAGCTAAAGCCTCTCCCATCTCACCTCAAATATATCTTTCTTGAAGAAGAGGAGGGTAAGCCGGTGATTATTTTTGCCAATCTAAACGAAGAGGAGGAAGTGAGGTTGATCAAAGTGCTTAAGGCTCACAAAAGTGCTATTGGATGGGGCCTCGGTGATATAAAGGGAATTAGCCCTTTGACGTGCATGCATCGAATCATATTGGAGGATAACGCCAAGCCCTCTCGAGAGTTTCAAAGGCGATTGAACCCGAACCTTAAAGAGATCGTAAAAGAAGAAATACTCAAGTTGTTGAGGGAGGGTTTAATATTCGCGATTGCCGAGAGCGAGTGGGTAAGTCCCGTGCACATGGTCCCTAAAAAGAGCGGCATTACCGTGATTGAGAACGATAAGGGCGAGTTATTGGATACACGGGCGACGACGGGGTGGAGGATGTGCATCGATTTTCGGAAGTTGAATGCGGCCACAAAGAAAGATCATTTTCCCCTTCCTTTCATCGATCAAATGTTGGACAAATTAGCCGGCCACCACTCTTATTATTTCTTGGACGGATTATCGGGCTATTATAAAATTGCTATCGCACCCGAGGACCAAGCTAAAACGACGTTCACTTGTCCATTCGGGACTTTCGCTTTCCGTCGGATACCGTTTGGACTATGTAATGCCCCGGGGACTTTCCAACGATACATGCTATCCATATTCTCCGACATGATCGACAAGTATCTTGAAGTCTTCATGGATGACTTTTCTATATATGGGGACTCGTTTGAAGAATGCTTGAGGAACCTTGAAGAAGTGCTAACTCGATGTGAAGAGACGAGCTTAACTTTAAGTTGGGAGAAGAGCCACTTCATGGTTCGAAGTGGGATAGTCCTCAGGCATGTGATTTCGGAAAAGGGGATTGAGGTGGACAAAGCCAAAGTGGAAGTTATCGAAAAATTACCCCCTCCCCTTAATGTGAAAGATGTAAGGAGTTTTCTTGGGCATGCCGGTTTCTATCGGCGGTTTATTAATGATTTTTCGAAAATTGCCCGTCCCTTGTGTCGATTATTGAGTAGTGAAATTCCATTCGAATTTAATGAGACTTGTGAGGAGGCATTTTTGGCAATTAAGAAGAGCCTCGTGTCCGCCCCCATTTTCATAGCTCCCGATTGGAACTTGCCTTTCGAGATTATGTGCGACGCATCGAGTGAAGCGGTGGGGGCCGTCCTTGGACAACGAGTCGACAAGCTATTAAGGGTGGTGTATTACGCAAGTTTGACGCTTAACGATGCCCAAAAGAATTACACGACAACCGAGAGAGAGCTCTTAGATGTAATCTTTGCATTAGAGAAGTTTCGAGCTTACATAGTTGGATCACGAGTTATGGTGCATAGTGATCATGCCGCATTACGATATTTACTCTCTAAACCTCAAGCAAAACCCCGCCTTATTCGATGGATCCTATTGCTTCAAGAATTTGATATTGAAATCAAGGATCGGAAAGGGTGTGAGAATGCGGTAGCCGATCATCTTTCGAGCTTGGTCACGGATGAAGGATAAAGGATTTCTATTGGAGAGAATTTTCCGCACGAGAACTTGATGGAAGTGAGCCAAGCGCCTTGGTACACCGACTATGCAAATTACTTGGCAAATGGTGAGCTTCGGCCGGATATGGATTGGCAAGAAAATAAACACTTCCTCGCTAAGTGCCAACGTTTTTATTAGGATGATCCATTCATGTACAAAGTGGGGAAAGATGGTATGATAAGGAGATGTGTGCCCGAGGAATAGATACAAGAGCTATTAACTTTTTGTCACGATCATCAAGCCGGAGGGCACCTTGGGGGAAGAAAAACGGCACTTAAAGTCTTGAGTTCGGGTTTCTATTGGCCGTCTCTCCATTATGATGCTCAAGTTCACGTTCAAACTTGCGATAAATGTCAACGAACGGGGAGCATCTCGAAGAGGAACGAAATGKCCTTGGTGGGAAATTTGGTGGTTGAAYTCTTCGAGGTTTGGGGAGTAGACTTCATGGGCCCGTTTCCGAAGTCGATTGATGSTTTTGAGTACATCCTTSTGGGGGTTGATTACYTTTCTAAATGGGTCGAGGCCATCCCCACAAGAAAGAATAACACCGAGGTTGTCGTCAAGTTCGTGAAAGAGAACATTTGTGCTCGTTTTGGCTTCCCGAGAGTCATAATAAGTGATGGTGGTAGCCACTATTGCAACAAGCTTTTTGAGAAACTTATGAGGATCTACGGGATCAAGCACAAGATCGCTACGCCCTATCACCCCCAAACTTCGGGGAAAGTCGAGACAAGCAACAAACAAGTTAAGAGCGTGCTAGAAAAGACGGTGCAACCTAACCGGAAGGATTAGTCAAGAAAGTTGAACGACGCATTGTGGGCCCTCCGTACGGCGTATAAAACGGTTTTAGGCACGAGCCCGTACAATTTGGTATTTGGGAAATCTTGCCACTTGCCCGTGGAGATTGAGCATAGGGCATTTTGGGCGATAAAAGCCATTAATTTGGACTTGAAGGAGGCCGGCCTCGAGAGAATGTTACAACTAGAAGAGTTTGACGAGCTTAGGGATAATCAATATGACAATGCTCGAATCTACAAGGAGAGAACGAAACAAATTCACGACAAGAGGATAATCCCGAAGAAGCTTGAGGTTGGGATGCCCGTTTTACTCTACAATTCCCACTTGGCACTCCATCCCGGAAAATTGAAGTCTAAATGGACGGGTCCTTACACCGTCGAGTTTGTTAATCCAAGTGGAGCGGTCACGTTGGTCGACCCCTCAACTCAAGATCGTTTTCAAGTGAACAGGCACCGAGTGAAACCCTATCGTCATGGTTTCCTCTTGCCACACGACGAGGAGGTGGTAGCTTTGGTTGATCCTCCCGTATCATCTTCTTCATGATTATCAAGGGGAGTACGTCGAGCTACAGACGTAAAACAAGCGCTCGGTCGAGGAAGTTTCTATTCACCCTCCTTTTACTTGTTTTTCATTAAAATGCGGGTAATGCATGGTTTAAGTGTGGGGTGGGTAGGTGGTTAGGGTCCGAGTATCAAAAATCATGTTTTGTTGTTCTTAACTCGAGCCTTGGTGAAGTGATGCATTCTTGGCGAAGTGATGCTTACTATTTGTGCATTTATATGGTTGAGTCGATTTTTGTGTCATTTGTGTCTTTATTACATTGTTGAACAACTCCACGTGCTTGGAAGTTTGAATAGTTTACTTGTCGGGTTTTTGCATTTTTATGGCCTCTTGTGTGAAGGGTTGAATTCTTGTGCTCCGTCCAAACCCGCCTATATATATATAATCAACATTTTCTCATGAAAAGATTGCAAAACTCTAAAAGCTCTTTTGATTTTGCTCCCAAATTCGGTGCAAACTAGTGAGTAGCCTTGTGTGATTTATCGGCTTGCTTGCATTTTTATGGAAGTTGCATTGAGAAGGTTTGATTTTGCTCGTACATGATTTAATTCGAAAATGACTTCGAGGCACATATATCACCCTTGTTCCGGCCATATCCATATATTTAAGCTACTTTAGATTTCCCAAATGAGCCCCCTTGAGCCTTTATCCCATTTCTTGTTAGCCGAGCTCGATTTTAACTCTTGTGTCTCCATAAATTGTGAGGTGAGAGGGTATGTCGTTAGTTGACAAGAAATGTGAGGGAAATTGATTGTGGGTTTCGAGTTTTGAGTTGCTTATACAAAAAAAATAATAATAATAATACTCCAACACAAATCACGAAAAGTGATAAACCGTGCGTTCATGTGAAAAGCCTAACTCAAAGGGCTAAATTTAGTAAAAAGAAGCAAATTCAAAAAGCTTCTAAGTGTTGTGAAGAATAAAGTCGGAAAAGCGTGAAAATGTATGAAAAGGGTTTCGAATGAAAGTTTGGTGAATTGGAAAAGGTGAAGTAATTAAAATCTTCGGGTTTTAGAAATTGGGATTTTGTGCGTTATTGATCAGCTTTGATCGTGTGTTAGCCACTACATCCAAAAGTTCCATACCTTACCAAAGAGCCAACATTACAACCCTTAATAAAAACCTCTTTCGATTCTTATTTGGTCATGTACTTGAGCAATTTCGAACGTCCGATTTGTGAAATCTTGACAAGGTGCATGTATTGACCGACTTGAGCGTAAACACGTCTTATATACACTTGGGCGAATTGAGCGTACACCCTCGAAAATTCCATTTGTGAGGAAGTCATCGATTTGGCTTGCATTTGAGAAAGAGTAATACGAGCAATGCTTGACGATAGCGAGTTTATATTGATATTTCCATCATATAAATAAAGACAAGCACAAGGGTTTTTCTTCTTACATAATGTTCATTGCATGTACACTCTCGATTCTTTTCGTTGTTCGAGGACGAACAAACCGATAAGTAAGGGGTAGTTGTTTTGCATGTAATTAGTGTGTTTTTCTCGTTTTTTTAATTAGGTTTTTATTGTGGTTTTAAAGGTTTTTATGTCGGTTAATTAAGTTTTTAAGTCGTTTTTCTAGTTTTGTTGTTTTTCGTGTTTCTTGTCAATTTTATATTTAATTGGGTTAAATGCTTCAATCAATTTGAGGATTGGTGAAGTTTTTGGTTTTTATGTTCAAAATCTTATTTTAGGTTAAGGTATTAAGGGGCCAAAGTTCAAAACCAAGCCAAGCCAAGCCAAGGCATGCCAAAATCGGTGCAAAAGAGAGGCTCCAAAATACCAAACTCTCTGGAATACTATCCAAAACACGCCAGGGCACGCCAAACTTCACGCCAAGCGGTGCCTGCCTTCGCCACCTCTCGCCAGGCTACGCTCTCTCTCGCCAGCGCATGCCGAATCCAGCGCCAAATCCAGCGCCGAGCGACGCCTGCTCGCGCCAGGCGATGCTGAGAGCGACGCCAAGACTACCGTGAAGAGACGCCAAGATCGACGCCAAGATCGACGCCAAGCAACGCGCAGCAACGCCAAGCGACGCCAAGTGATGCCAGCTCCTTTCCTAGCGTCCAGAACTTGCGCCCAAGACCAAGCCCCGACCAAGCCACCTCCGAGCCACCTTGAGCTAATTCGGTCAACACGGGTCCAATTGGGTCAAACCCGGGATTTTAAAGGCTTTAAAGTCAAATTGGCCCATTTAAACCCAAATCAACCTTGTATAAATAGTCTTGAACTATTTTCTTTTAGGATCATCACTCAAATTTCCCAAACTTTCATGGGTTTTAGAATATTTTCTCTCTCTTGTTCTTAGTTTAATTTTTGAAGTTTTGCCTTGGGTTTGTAAGCTCAAGATGAATCCAAATACTCCTTTGGATTAGCACTTTCATTTGTAACTCAAGCTTGGGATTCTCCATTTAATTTTAGTAATCTTTCCTTTTAATTTCAAGCTTTGTTTTTCATCTTCATGCTTGTTCTTCATATTATGCTTTTTGCCTTAGCTAGTTGATTTCATGCTAGATCTTGTGAATTGACTATGAATTCTAGTTGAGTGACACACCTAGGCTATAGATCAGGTACTTGATCATCATGACTTTGAGTTTTACTTATGCTTTATTTTGAATTAAATTTTCATGCATAGTTTTAAATTGAATCTTAGATCTACTCTTCGTTTCTCGTTATTTTTTCGAAAGATTTGAACTTTTACGTCAACTTTTATTGCTCTTTACTTGGGTGCTTTCAATTTTTGTCAATTTGGATTATTTGAGTTTTCATGCATGGTTGTACTTTATGCATGCATGGTAGTACTTGATGAAACAATACTTGTTTTTGCTGGTTTTTGTTAATTGCTTGCATTTTCAATTAAGGCATACGACCGAGGCATCCGACCAACTTGTCATTTCAATTTCTAGTTTAGTTTGCTATTTTAATTGCATTATTTTCGGTTTTCTCTCATCTCTTGAGCTTGAAACACGTTGAAATTTACAAATGGATTGAAGTCCGATAATACCAAGCCATGAACTCGTTGATTTATTTTAACACCACAAAAAAATTACACTTCAAATGCCCCAATGAGCACTCTTAGCTAAAACTCTTTCGTTTTCCCATCTTGTCAATTCCTTCCGATTCCTTAGTTAAAATTTTCATATTCCCCTCGTGATTAACTTCGTATAATCCTTATGGCTAATCTTTCCAATGATCAGATTTATGAGGCCTATTTCCTCAATCTCGCCCACGTCTATGGTGCTCCATTCCCGATTCATTCCGAGGCCGAACGGGAAATTTATCAAAGCCTCGCCCAACGGCAATACGCCCGCCCACATTTTTTTGATATTGAACGCCTACAAGGGTGGGTAGCTAATGGGGACTACGAGCTTTTTGGAGAACGGACGCTCCTTTTCATCGACGCCTTGAACGGGCACCAATTCGCATCCCTCCGTGCAACGGCATAACCAGAGCTAATGCTCGAGTTCTTCTCGACCTACCAGTGTCACGGGAGCGGGGAGTTCACCGTTCGTTTTCGAGGAGTCGAATGCCGAATCACTCGAGACGTGCTTCATACGGTGCTCGGGTTAGATTGTCAAGTATTATGGGAAGAGCGATGAGGAGGGTTTGTGCTGCAACAATTTTGGGCAACTATCACGGGCGGACGTAGAACTCCGCATTTCCAAGCTACGGCGATCACCGACTTTGTATTGCTCGGGATCTACAAGTTCTTCGCCCACGTCCTGATGGGCAAACACGAGAGCACCAACCTCACCCAGGATGAGGTTTACATGCTTTGGTGCCTTCACACTGGCTATCGATTCGCCGCCTATCCCTTTCTCCGAGCCGAGATTCTTGGGATTCGGAGGACGAGGGCTAGGAGTGTCGCTCGGGTTGGAATGGGACCCATGATTACCTTGATCGCCCGGCACTTTGTTATCGACCTCGAGGCGGCAAATCTTGAGAGGATCGAGCCGGTGGAGCTTGTGCTGAAAATGCCCAAGGTCCCGAGAGACCCGAGACGATGCCGAGTCCACGAGCAGGCGCAAAAGGCGAACGAAGAAGAGGCCAAGTTAGAGAGACGGCACGAGGAGGGTGTCGAGCCCGAGGAAGCCCCGAACACCAGTTCGGGGCAACATTTCGATGCAAGCACAAGCCACGCGGCAATCCCGCATGGCGAGGGAGGCCCGAGCACCGGCCCGGGTCCCGATATGGGTTGGCCCGAGTTCCAACGCCAAGTGTTCGCCCGATTCGACCGACTCGACACCGGCATGGAGTAGATGAGGGCCGGGCAAGCGAGAAACGAACGAGCACACCGCGCCCTCCATAGCCTCCTCTTGTTGATCGAGAGTCAATTGCCCCGAGATGAGGAGGAAGACGAGGAGAACGACGAAGAAGAAGAGGAGGAAGAGTAAGAAGAGGACGAGGATCCGAACTTCCAACCCCGAAGTAGGAGACGTCTTTGATTCTCCGATTATCCTTTTTATTTTTATTTTTTATTTTTTTTTCGTAAACTTGGCACGTTATTTCCATTTGTTTCATTTTGATTCGATTATGTTCTTTTATTTCTTATCTGACTCTTGAAAAATCCAAACAAATTTAAAAAAAAAGGTAGAAATTTCGAAAAAACCCAAAAAGATTTTCGCTTTTTGTATATTTTATCACTTGTTTTTGCAACCCCCCCTATTTGTTCATTTCTTGTAGATAGCTTGCCTCGACTCCTGGAGAGGACTATGTACGACTGCGTCGACACAAGCTCGGAAATAGGGGCGTTCTCTTTTCCTTACACTTTTTATCGCTTCACTTTGCTTAATATGCAATGAGGTCATTGCTAGGTTTTAAGTGTGGGGTGGTTAAGGTTCGTCTTAGGATTTTAATTTCTTACATGCTTGCTTGTGATGATTTGAGTAGCGTGTGTGCTATGTTTGCTTGGAATCTTGGCAAAGTGACGCGGTTTTGATTATTTGTTTAAGAAGTTTAGATTGTCGATCGGATTTAGTGTACTTAGGGAATTTGACTTGTTGGGAACTTTGTTCGGCTTTAGCTTCGTGCCATCCTTGTGCTCAATTTTGAACTAGTGCCTCAACTAGCTTTGTTATCGAATACTCTCTATAGGATTTTACTTTGTATTTTGGAGTCGTCAATTGCTCCATGTGCTCGATCGGAAATAAATGTAATTGCTAGTAGCAACAAGTGATCGGAGCCGTTGATTTCTCAAGTACCTTATATGTACTTAGGCACCTCCAAAAAAAAATATAATAATAATAATAACAAAAAAAAAAGAGATGATAAATAAACAAGGATACATTATAAATCCTTGAAGTGCTTACATGCAATTCTTGCACTTTTTGCTTTCCATTTTAGATTTTTGTGTGTAAAGAGAGTTGTAGATAATCGAGGCTAGTAGGGAGCCGATTAACGGTTCGAGCGTGGATAGACCTTAGCCGGATCAAGGACGAGGTGACCGACTTGGAGGGTTGCCTAGTACTTATTAGGTTTCGGTAGTCGATCTAAACTTTCTTAGTCAACGTATCATTGTCGTCTTTTTAGCCAAGCTAACAAGCATTGTAGTATACGACGTCTCAGATTAGTTTTGCTGCATTATTTCATTGTCCGGGGGCGGTTTTGTAATTCCATATTAGTTTTGCTTGAGGACAATCAATCATTCTAAGTGTGGGGTGGTTGATTTGCATGTTTTTGTACGTATTTTTTGTTACCATTTTTTGTCGCGCTTGCATGTGTTTTGTTTGCTTTTATGTGTATTAGGAGTCGTTTTGGCCGATTTTATTAGTTTTAGGTTTTCGTAATTTCTTTGGATTTTTGTTTATTTCTACTCATTTTTGTCTTTATGGCCGTAGGATGACCGAAGCGATCCCGTGCGCACTTAGGACATCTCATTTGACTCGGACTAGAACAAGCAAGCAAGGGGACACAGCGCGAACGAGGAGCGACAGCCGGCAGATGATTAGAGCGGAAACGAGAAAACGAGTCAGAGCTGCCTGTCAGTCGATCGACTGCACTCCAGTCGATCGACTGAAGGGTCGACTGGGATGTTGAAATCGACTGGCGAGCAGAATGTTTTGTGATTTTTGGGCATTTCAGTCGATCGACTGACACGCATATTTTTGACCCATTTTGACGTTTTTTCCCCTGCGTTTTTGTACAAATATGCTATCACTTTCCTTCACCTACCTTATCCTTCCTTGGCTGATTTTGAACCCCATTCAATCTCTTCCAAGCTCATTTTCACTATTCCATTGCAAACCCTAGATATAATCCTTAGTTAGCTCCTTTAATTTAGCTTAGTTAATTAGCTAGTTAGTAGTTGTTCATAAGTGTTGGAGAAGGTGACATCTCTCTCATTTGTGGATTTTATTTTATGAAGTTGCTCTTGGTGTTTTGAAGATTGTACTCTACATTTGATGCTTTTGGTTGGAATACAAATTTGTAGTAATGTTTCCCCTTCTTATTGTTGTTGTTCTTGGTTGTTATTATTATTGTGTGTTGGTAGTTAATTTGTAGCTCTTGTTGTGTTCCTCTTAGAATTTTCAAGTTCTCTTCCAATTTCCAAATTACTTTCCTTCTTGCTTAAAACTCCATTGAAGCTTGCATGTTGAAGTTTTTTACTCTTTTTGTTCTAATAAACATGGGAGTCTTGAAAGTTATTAGTAGCTTCCCCTTTTAAAACATTTGACTTTTACCTATTAAATGCTTTTGACTTCTTTTGAATTTTATGTTTGACTTTCCCTCCTTTTTAGCTTTTAAATTTATAAGCTTTCTTAGTTAATAGTTTTAATTTAATTAAGTTGTTAATTAGGTTTAATTTGTGTCATTAAGTCTAGTTATTTTCAAGCAAGTTTTAAATTCCTTTCTCCTTGCGTCAATGTTTTTCAAACTCCCTTTTCAATTCAAGTTTAGTGATTACAACACAAAAAACCAAACCAATGATTAATGCTTTCTTAGATTAGATTATTTTAACTAAGAATAACAAAAAATTAATCAAAAACACTTAACGCCGATTACATCTATCCTCGAAAGACACGACTCGGGAAAACTTACCGCTCTACAATTGACTCCGTACTATTGCGGAGAAGATTTCTTAGAGTGCTAAGAATTCTTCGATCACAAACCAAATTGCGTTATCAGGTTCTTTGTGGGTGGGTTGTAATTTTAGGTGATTTCGCACCATGAATCTGCGAATTCATCTTTTTTTTTTATGGTTTCGCACTCTCAAGGTGCGAAACCTATTTTTATTTAAAAAAATAAATTATTGTGATTTCGCAGGCTAAAGCTGCGAAACCCATTTATTAAAAAAATATATTTTTATTGTTCTTTTGCACCCTGAAGGTGCGATTCTGATTGTCGAATTAAAAAAAAAAAATCCATTTCAATTTCGCTGCTTCAACTTGCGAAATTCAATATTGTTGACCGCATGAATCTAAGAATTTGTGCTCATTTGTATCAGCTTTGTGTACCGGCATGCTAACGTCTTTCATGTAACATGTGACAATTGCATGATAAAATTATATCAGCTCTGTGTACTAGCATGCAAATATCTTTCATGTAATAGTATTTCAAATCATGCATGGTTCTCTATTTATTATTGAAATTCGTTCATTCATTAGATCAATCCATCTTCAAAAAAAAAATTATCTCATTTTTTCTCTGCCCTAAAGAAATTTTGATTTGCTTTGCTCCCAATTTTAATTCGAGAAATTATTCAAGGTAATATTTTTTTTTTCAATCTTTCATATTTAAATTAATAGTGGCATATTTTCTTATTTTAGTTTTAAAATATAATTTATGACTAGTTAAATTGTTATTTATAATTTTTTGATAACTAGTTAAATTGTTCTTTATAAATTGTTGGTGTAATATGTATATTATATCGTTTATGAGAGATTTTTTAAATTGTTGTTTATGTTTATGCATCCCATTAAATGATTCTTTATAAATTATTTGTTAAATTGTTATTTAAATTTGTAAAATTGATATTTATATCTATTATTGCATTAAGTATATCCAACTTACTTGAAATCATCCTCCATTTCTAAATAATAGACAAAATCCAAGATATGATTATATATACATACATAATTGTTATATCCCATTTACTATTAAATGAAATAGTTATTAGATTGGATAAATAACATTATATGTTCATGTATTATAAACTTAAATTTGATAGGTTATATTATGTATTCATTTTATTACAAACTTAATTTTTTTGCTTTGTAATAATTTTCCATATTTTAAGGATGGCTCCTTGTCGTCGTCGTGTCATTACAAGGGCAAGAAACTAGTGGAGCTCAGAAGTTTTATGATGACTTTCTTTTGTACAAGATGAAGCCAAACCATTCAATACCTGAACACTATTTGGCAATGCTCAAAATATGGGTCCACATGCTTTATTTAAAAGCCTATAATTGCCTTAAAAATATTGACCGTAACCATATAACACGTGGAGTTGATTGGTTATATACTTTAAACAAAGATGATCAGGAAAGTGGCATGCATTTGCTAAGCGAGCTGCGATGTAAGGGTAAAAAATATAATGGTCCTAATTTGATGACAGAGTTAATTGAAGACTGGAAAAAGAACATTGGGAGATCCGCCATTTTAGGAATAAGTCATAAGTTGGGAAATGATATTTTCCAATTAAGAAAATCCTCACCTTCAACTTACCCATGGCCAACCAAGTCAAGTGTAAAAAATCATTTGATGGATCCATTTGCCCGTATTAAGTTCAATGTTGGTTCTCAATTTAAAATTTCTAGAGACATTGAAAGATTTGAAGAAATTGCAAAACTACCGGCGCATTGAAAAAAAATAAAAAACCATAAAAAGTTCAAATTCTGGAAAAATGATACAGGCATTTTCATATGATGTTGGGAAATGAGCATTGTACTTAGGATCATGAGACCAACAAATTGCAAGCGCCGGAATGGCTTGTACGTTTTTGGAACGACGTGGCAGGCGATTATGAGTTTACTGCTGCATATCTAAAAATTTGGAGAACCTTTATTCGATTCGATGGGTTGGGTATCAATAAAAACTATTTAAATTGCATTTGTCAATACAAGAATCTCAAGGGAGATCCGCCATTACGAATGTGATCACACATCTAATATCAAATTACTGTAATTGTTATATTAATCTTATTGTATTTTAATTTGAAATAAATCTTTTTGTAATTTTAAGGCATTATTATGATATGCAATTATAATAATAGAATAATAAAATATTTCAATTTTTATTTATTTTTATATTATTTATTTAATAAACCCCATTTGTCAATACAACCTTATCGGAAATTTGACATTACGATTGTGATTAAAATCTTATTGTTATTAAAATTTTGTTATTTTTCTGATGCAGATAAAATTCATTACTTCAGTTTTGAGCTCATATGCTTAATGTGTAGTATTGTCACATAGAAAGTTGAAAAACCTATTGATTAATGTATAGTCTTGTCACCAGCAAGGTTGGATAAACATTAAATAAATAATTTTATTAAATAAAGGAAAAACAAAAGATTACACATTTGATTAAATAAAACACAACAAACGTTACAAATTCAAACATTACAAATTAAACATAGTACATAGTTGCACACTCAGACTAAGGTCATTCTGATCATATTTTATTACATAATTGAGTACTAACGCATTGAGATGCATCAATTGAAAGTTGCTTCCATCTTCTTCCAGAACGATGGCACTTCATACAAATAATATCGGCGTGATGCATCATCACCGTATTCCTTTATTAAAAAAAAAGTTAGTAATTTAAATAAAACACATACAAATCACATAATTATTTATAGACAGGTGTGTGGACTTTACATAGACTGGAGAGACGTTATTATTGATAGTGGTATCAATACAGACAAGTCCACATTCTTCATCCAAAAAAACACCATCCTCATAAAGTATTGCCTTCCACCAACCGTACCTCATCTCCATTTCTTCAATCCGGTCGTAAATTTCTGGAATAGTGGGTGAAAACATGAAATTACTCTGGAGTAGGCTTTTTACCTGCGGGACGCTCAAGATCCTATACGTTTTTTTTGCACCTCTTTCAATACTTTTTTTCTGGGCGATGAAAAATTCCAGAATGACTTGTTCCATCTCCATGGTCCATGGGGTGAGTGCAGGATCATAGTAATTATTGTTTATTCTTAGGACATCTGGATGATTTTCGTCGAAGTTAGCCATTATTAGATGGTATAGTTTATATTTCTAGGTGGGTAGTTTTTTCAGTGTGTACATATATATAGATGCGTAAAATACGTGTTCTGTGTCATTATGTTGTCTACTCGTAAAATACGTGTTCTGTACCATTATCTGAATAATTGCACAATGCGTATTTTGATTAATTGTGTCGTCTTGTCATCTAGTACACTATGTCACAGAACACTAAAAAGTGTTGTCAACACACACATCAATGAAATGCAGCTTTGCCAACTACTCTATCTGTGCCATTGTGTTGTCTACTCACTTAAATAATTTCACAACGCGTATTTTTATGAATTGTGTCATCTAGTCATCCGGTACACTATGTTACAGAACACTAAAAAGTATTGTCCACACACACATCAATGAAATGCAGCTTTGCCAACTACTCTATCTGTGTCATTGTGTTGTCTACTCACTTGAATAATTTCACAAAGCGTATTTTTATGAATTGTGTCGTCTTGTCATCCGGTACACTATGTCACAGAACACTAAAAAGTATTGTCCACACACAATTATGTTGTTTACTCTATTTGTGCCATTTTTATAAATTATGTTGTTATGGTTGTTTGTTTGCTTTATATATTTGATAACTACTGAATGATAGAAACTTAAAAGTAAACCACGCACTAAGAAACATCAACACAATTAAAATAAATTACACAATATGGAAAAAGTTAAATTACATACATAACTATAATGGATAACGTGCAGATAACATTAATACACCATTATTAAATTAGTGTCTAAGATGTCCTCCTGTGCCACATCTTGGTGGCTGAATATCTGTACGCAGGTGGTCGGGATGTCCTTGCGGGGGGGGGGGGGGGGGGTGTCCTTGCGGGGAGCCAGTTGTATCTGAGTCACTCGTTTGGACATCTCTATGACTTCCCCCAAACCCATTATTAGGAAATGGTATGGGTAGATGTCTGTACATTGGGACGTTCAAAACCACCTAGGTGTTCTGATGCAGTTGTCGGATACCCCAAATTCATACCAGATTGGAGTAATCCAGTAAATGAGCTATACTCAGCAGGCTGCCCCATGGAAGGCGTATAGCATCCTGGAGTGTTGGACACACCGAAGGGCGGTAGGTAGGTCGAAGTTGATGGCCCTTAAATTTGATTGAATAATATTATTAAGTATGTATGTTTGTCCATAATGACTTTCTTCAAAATACTTAGAACTTAATTACCTGGATAATATTGATGCGTGGACGTGGGGACACCCGTAGTATATGAGAAAGGGGGAGGCGTTTGAGTTGTGCGTGTATGGGATCTCTGCCTTCTGCCACCTCTAGAAGTTGAGGTGTGTTCTGGAATAGTCTCACAGGAATCCGAAAAAGGTGGTAATGGAGGCAATTGCAGGAGCTGTCGTATTTCGGTTAATTCTTTCACAAACACATGTCATAGGCGATCAATAGAATTTTGATCATCAAGGCTAACATCCCAAATAGTCGTCCACAAATGATCAAAACAGGTAACCTGAAATTATTAAAACCACCATTAAATGATCTCGCGAATTGCGTATATGAAAATATTTAACATTTTATACGACCAAATGTACCATAGCATATCGGGCTGCACTGTCCGCAGGTTGGTACCCATTCGTCACGCGGTAGTTATATGGAGTAATCCTACGTCGAGTGATGCGATTGTACCAATCATCATATTCGTCTCATGTTGGTCTACCATCACCAAAAGGAATACCTTCGAACACGGTCTGAGATGCATTTCTCCAATAGGTCACCCAAGCAGAGTGGTACTTTGGCCAATCATATGTGGATCAACCTGCGCGAGTAATGCCATGTAGTACTGCTTGTTCGGAAGACACGTGTTCAAGTATGTCTTGGCGCATACCAAATTGTCTCAACACTCGATTCGGGAGGTGAAACTTCAATATAGCAAAATTGATCAAAGGACACTGAACTTTACACAAGTCAATGTGGTAACATGTCCCTGTAGATGCAATATCCGCTGACCCCATGTCATATGGCTCCCACACAAACTGAAGTTTATGAAAGAATACATTAGGAACTATAGTGTGTGAACTTGTATAATTAAAACATTAGAAATTAATATAAACCTGGTACGGTAATAATTGGTCCATCATGTCCCGAATGATATACAATGAGTGACTCGCAGTGTGTGTGAACGTGCAAAACTACATCCAACGTGCACCGTAAGGAGGCAAGGGCCATGCATCCACATCTTCTTCATCTACAAATAGACGACCTAGTGGAACCCGGGAGCGTACTCTATGAGGAACTACAGTGGTAATCTGAGACCAAGCCCATATCTGTAGTAATAAACATGGTCCCCCCATCACACACTTGCCAGCACTTGATGTAGTGCATAACTCCCTATATAAGGTAGCTAATGAGGCACTAGCCCAACTGTACTTCTTTGCGATATCGAAATCCTCCAACAACCATAGGTGCAACAATGATGCAGAGTCACCTGTCGTGTCAGGCATCACCATGCTAGCAAGTAGAGTCAGTACAACACTCCTAACATACTGGTCCACTATCATCTGATCCATCTCATCAGTGATGATAATCCCCTGAAAGTGTCGTCTAATGGCTGTAAGCAGAAGACGTGATGTGCCCCTGAATTCTCTTGATTTTGGAGTAAGTCCTAAGAATTTTTGCCAGTATTGAACCCAATCCTCCTTTGACCGACCAAAATCTATAGCTATGACAGGCCTCCCTCTCATTGGTAATCCCCATATAATGGAAATATCCTGCAATGTCACGGTGGCCTCACCACATGGGAGATGGAAGGTATGTGTCTCAAGTCTCCATCTCTCAACAAATGCAGTGATGAGGTGAGGATCAGCATCCATATGCCCACAATGTAAAACCCCATAAAAGTCGAGATGGATTAGTGCCTGTAAAACTCGTTTGTGCAATGGGTTTTGTTCTCCCTATATAGACCACAAAAATCATGATCCATGCCTAACATTGGGTGTGGCATCCAAAATGTCATCGCTCGCTCCGATCAAAGCCTGCGAACGATGACTCCTCTGGCTTGTTAGAACTGATAAGTCTTATGGCCCGTACATCTCTGCCTCTGTCATCCTAATAATAATAATAATAATAATAATAATAATATAATAATAGTAATAATAATAATAATAATAATAATAATAATAATAATAATAATAATAATAATAATAACAACACAATGTTAGGTTTATACCAACACAAGGGGCATCAATAATGTAGATGATAGTGTCATTTGCATAGAAACTACATAAGTTTTCACAAATAATCAAATTTAATTAAATTTCAACAGTACTAGATTAAAACTAATAAACTATTAAAATTAAATCACTACAATCGTGACGAAGATGCTTGATACAGTTGTCGCTCACGTGTAACAGCCCAATCCATTGAATTATGTATCCTCGTAGTGACGTCTCTTCCACGTCTAATGCGATCTCGCCTAGTTGGATTGTTTACTAATTGAAATGTTTCATGGTCCCATTCGTCTTCATCAGGAAGTGGAATGAACTGCCCTGCGTATGTTCTTGGATAAGCATTTGTACTATAATATGGCATCATGAAGTTTGTGAGTTAATATCCACGTGCTTACAAGCTTGCATTGCATGAGCACAATGTATCCCATCACTGAGCCATTTTCTGCACGAGCATTCTTGGGTTGTTAATTGAATTTTGAAAGTCTTAGCTTGACGAGTACCGGGTATCAACATTATCACATCAGCTATTTGTGTTTGATGGTGATAGAATTGCATGACTGCATACAGTGAAAGTCCTTGTTGTTCCTCATACTGCTCCATGATGTTACTTGGATACGGTTGATTCCTGCTCAACCAAGCAGATCCCTTCACTATTTTATCATAGAAAAATTTAACAGTGCGAATGAAGGTGAAACGCACTATGGCAGTAACGGGCAGTCGTCGCGCACCCTTTAAGACAGAGTTCATACACTCTGAAATATTAGTAGTTAGAACTCCACAACGTTTCCCACCATCATGGGAAAATGTTCATTTTGTCTTATCCATTCGCTCCAAGTAAGCATAGTCTGGTTCTGATATCTTCTTAATCTCTTCCATTATCTTTCGGAATAACACTGGTGAAAATGAAGCTCTGGTAATCCAACATAAATCCTTCACTTTGACATTTTTAAGTTGGCTATGAACATTAGCACAAATATGTCTCAAACAAAAGCGAGGAAACACCCGAGGTGGTTGGTACTCAGCCATTTCTCTAGTGAAGCTGATAATTCCTGGATGGCGATCTGATATGAGGCAAACACCCTCTCTACCCAGAATAATCTGTCTAAAAACCATTTGTAGAAACAAAGACCACGAAGAAGAAGTCTCTTCGTCTACGATTGCATAAGCCAAGGGCAGTAATCGTTGATCTGCGTCTAATGTCACCGCATTAAGCATCTTATATATACTTTGTGTACAGGTGTGTACCATCCACACTAAGAACCGGGCGACAATGGGCAAATGCATCCATACATGGTTTGAATGTCCAAAATACATAGTGCATCATCCTGACGGGAGAGTTTTCAAGGTTTTTGTGTTTCCACTCAACTATTGTATCGGGATTATATTTTTGCAAGGCCTGTATATACTTGGGTAAGATTTGACACGACATCTCCCAAGTACTATAAATATTCTCACGTGCTCTTTTCACCACCTGCCATGCTTTATCATATGTAATATCATAACCGTATCTGTCCCTTATCATTTGTTGAACAAATTTGGCATGATAAGATGGATCACACTGCACCATGCCCACAAGAGTATCAGCAATAAAATTCTTGTCCAGATTGTTGTGACCTAAGTCAGTTGGATGCATCTGGCATTCGTGAGAAGACCCTAGTTTGGTGATCTTCCACATAGCACGTCTTCTGCTCTAACTCGCCCTCAGATACCAATCGCACTGTTGAGAAAACACACCTGACAAACTCAACTTACACACAACTCTCCACACTTTTGGTGGGCTTTCCACCACTCTAAACATACGTTTCACCCATTTGGCATGATAGTCTTTCACCGCACTCTTCAAATGTTTTTTATCCTTAAAAATCATTCACTTAGTCAGGACACCTTCTTGAAAATCGTAAATCTTCAAGGGCTTAAGAGCCCCAATTGAGTCAATTGGTACATCTGAGTAGCTGAAATCAAAAATTAAATTTCATGACTCATACGAAAATTTCCAGTCGATATGGGATTTATTGTAGTAGGACGAACAAAATGTTGGGCAACTTCATGATCGTCAAACTCGACATGCGTATCAACACCATCGTCATGATCATCATCGTCACCACTATTGTCAGAGTTAGTATCGCTTCCCAATTCATCGGGTTCAGAACTAAGAGGCGAGTATGGCCCAAAATGATCGGCCACGTGTGTATCATCTATTCCTATAACATTCTCTACAATATTATCATGACTCGATCCCCAAGTATTTATGTCATGCTCCTGATTAATGACATTTGAAAATTCGTGTGTGCATATAGGTATATTAGACACACTTTCATCCCGTAGAAGCTCGGCATATTGATAATAATCATGATCTATCGAGGCAAATGTGTTGACATTTTCAACTCGAGGCTCAGATTCGACATACAACTCAAGAAAGTCTAGGCCTAAGGATGAATCTAAGAATCCCCATAAATCTTGCTCATTAGCAAGTGAAACAATACCACACGTGTTATTATAACAGAACTTATCAGAGACTTTTAAAACTACTTCATTTACATTACTCTGCGTAACTGTAAACAAAACATCAATCAACTCCTCAAAATTTGTTTGACGAGAAATCCTTCTAGATGCAATTGCCTGGCGGTCATACCTCACTTCGTAACCATTTTTCACAATTTGGCCGTCAAAATACATGACTATGGTGATCATATTTGAATTCGACATTGTTTACATATCCTAACAATTAAGCACATCACTAAATATTAAAATTTACGATTTATTCACAATTTTGGTCCGTACATGAAATTCAATTTTTGCTAATAGGTTTGAAAAATGGCAAATATTAAAAAGAAGAAGTGCTCGAATAATTTATAATTTTTTTAATATATTAAGATCGTGCGATTTTTATTTTTAATTTTTTTAGATATTTAAATTTAATTTTTTACATTCTAATTTTACTTTTAATTTTAGGTATTTTAATTTTTTTAGAAAATAGCAAACATCGATTTTTAATTTTAATTATTCAAAATT
>BMAC01000530.1:338443-380416 GCA_014905375.1 Phtheirospermum japonicum | reverse complement strand
AAAAAAAAAAGATGAATTCGCAGATTCATGGTGCGAAATCACCTAAAACTATAACCCGCCCTCAAAGCACCTGAAAACACAATTTGGTTTGATATATACAGTATTTGCCCATTTTTGCCTAGTTGAGAAGTAATGAACATGGCCAACGACAATAATATCAACAAATAATTACCCTTCACATTTTCACGACCATAAACAAATATACTTTGTTTCAGATCATAATTATAGAAAATAAATAACCCACAAAAATTTCACCATTAAGTCACCTATTTTCAGGTCTAGGGTTTTCTATAAAAATAAAAAAAATCCTCATACTTGCAGTATGGGACGCCGAATGTGATAGGGAAAGACATGTGCTTGAGAGAGACTGTCGGTATTGGTTGATTGGCAGTGGATACGAGGTCGGAGTACATAATTGAAAATGCAATTTCAGTGGTGTATATGGCGGAGGGGACAGAGAAAGAAAAAGAGGGCTAGTAGTGATAAAGTGAGAATTGAGAGCGGGGGTAGCTAGATATTGGAGGTGATGTTAGCGAGAGGTTTTTGCTGATGGCTGCGGACGGCTTTTGGCGGTGGTGGCTTGACGGAAGATACATAGTAGATTTTGATGGTGGTGAGTGAGAGAATGGATAGGTGACATGTTTAATTTTATGAACATCATTCAGAATTTGATAATTAAATTATACTTACAAATTTTTGGAAGGTATATAAATTAATACCTTTTGAAAAATATATTTTAGCAGAAGATATTTCCAGTACACCTTCTAAATAATTGAATATGCCAGATATATTCTGAAAAATAATTATTTTAGAGCGGGTGTAAAATATACTTTCTAAAACGTAACATACCAGAATGTGTGTATAATATAGTTAGTCTCTAATTTTTACAACACGTAGTATTGTAACCCGTTCTAATATTATTATTTTAATTATGAGAATGACACCAAATAAATATTTTAAAAAGTAGCCGAAATAACCATTTTAAAATATCTTTTTTAGATAGATGTTTTTACATTAGCAAATGGTGGCTAGCTAAGATTTACTATTTCGATTAATACACTTGGGGTGAGGATTTCATCTCGGGATCCCAATCTACATATTTAATAACTACAATTTCAACCCCTCGCTTTCAACTTTTTCTTTAAATTCTAATTTGCTCACAAACTTTTGTACAGCTCTTTTCGAGTGGTGGGACATTTTACTTGAAAAAACATGATATGTATGGAAACTTTTTGTATTGTCTATATACACTCGACTTCACTCAATCTAGTTATGTAACTAAGGTATATATTCGCATTAATAATATTCTATATATACAATTGACCAGATTGAAACATTATATTAATTAATCGACAATGAATAACATACATAATGGATATGGATATATGTACAATATAATCCCCGCCTAAGTACAAGTACATGAAATTTGAAAATCTGGCTTTCTCTATATGTCTGAAACATATGATATATGTGAGTTGAAGGGATATATAATATGTGTACTAGTCAATGTAGCCCACACGATTCTTAATGCAATAATCTTATTTCTAAATTAAAATTTAAGAATATATCACTGCGATTAAATAACTATGTGAGATAATTAAAAGAAAGAAACTATCATATCACCCACTTGAGATAATTGAACTTTTGGTTCCATGATTTATAATTTTAGTCCAGTATTAAGCAAATAAAAATATCACACACGAACTAATTGTGCATTTTTATTATAAGAATAATTATAAAAAAGAGCAAGTTATACCATCCACAGCTTTTAATATTCCGTACAATATCATATGTGTTTTATTATAAATATTTTTTAGGATGATATATGGATATTTCTTCTGCGCCTAATAATATTGTTGACCGGATTTCGATGATCATTTCGGCGGTGCCTGCATGTTTTTTCATCGATCGGATTTCGACCACAATCTCAACAAAATATAAGTAGTTATGTGCGATGATATATGAATGTTTTTGACGCCTAAAAATCTCGTCGATCGGATTTCGAAGGCCATTTCAAGAGTGCCAACTTACACTTTCTCGTCGACCAGATCTCGACGACTACTTTGACAACGGCCGCTTACACTTTCTCATCGACTGAAACTCGACAATCTTTTCAACATGAAGACTCGTCTTACCAATGACTATATTAATCCTATATAGTATTCATATCACCGCATAAAATATACATTTACGATTACACACACACAAAAAAAGAAACAAATCGAAGGCACGATATAATGTACACTCGAGTTGGCCACATACATCCCAAAAAGTCCAAAAAAAATTTAGACCAAAATTGCGTAACACACTTTCTTAAAGGACTTGATAAAAGTGCGAGATCATAAACTCCTAATGGGATCTATAATCAGTCTCAACTTATATAGGACTATAGTTCCATTTTCTCCACCTACCTGATGTATGAAACTTTCACAAAATAATAAGTATTATAATTGAATAGTAATATCTTTTAATACAAATCGTCAATCCTTTTTTACAAAGTAAAAATTGAAATCGAAAATGCTTAAATATAAAATCCAAATCACGTGTTCAACACGTTTTTTTAAAACAAATTCGTCTCTTATGCCAGACACGTGTTTTCCAAGATAAGACGGGTAAACCGAATTACCTTTTGTCTCCGACAAACTGAAAATTATGCCCGAACATATCACCAAAATGCAAGAGGGCAAGGATTTTTTGATCAATATGCATTGTTTATTCTTATGTATAATGTGGTATTATGGGTTTGTTCTTGTTTTGATTGTTGTATTATTAGCCTCTTTATTTATTCTAACATATGACCTTTAAACTTGCAAACAAAGAGATTATGGGGTGTTTACAATTCAATACTCATTGAATTGGGTGTTACACACCACCATTACACCTTTCTTATTATATGTGTTACAAGAATTTATCCAAACATCATTGGATAAAATGGTCTAAGAAAATAATAATTTTCATCATTATTTTCAAACACCTGATTCTTGAATACTTATATATTAAAGTGAAATAATAACGTCATAATGAATTACTTAACAATGTTATGAAATATTATATTAATTAACTTTATTTATATATAAATATATATATATATATATATATATAATGTAGTTCAAGTGAGAACCAAATCTTATCATGAGAATTATGTGAACTCCAAGATATTGCTATATATTATGTTACATATACTGCTATTTACAAATATATTTACTGCTAATAATAAAATAAGGGAGTCATGAGTACTACTATTTACAGATATATTTAGTGCTAATTAGAAATAAACAACTTTTACAGAAAATTATATATACATATTTGAAAAATAAAAATATATATAATATAATGAAGCAATGTCACTGTGCTCGCATACTGATGACACAAGGGACGATTTTCATTTAAACTACTCCCGATCTTAGCATAAAACATAAGAGTGGGTTCTTGTGGGACCTTCATTTAGATGAGAACCAATGACGGATGTAGAAAGAGGTTGCGGGGGCATCTGGCCGTGCTGAATTATGTCATCTTACTTATATAAGGTTCTTAGTAATAATATATCAAAATGGCTTGGTTTAGAGGTTCCTGCACTTGCTTAGGGCTCGTTTACTTTATGTGATGGAATAGGATAGATTTATCCTGTCCCATAGATTAACTCTAATGTGATATAAATTGCCCATAATTTGTTTTCCTTGATTACAGGTTTGGTGGGTTTAGGATTAGGTTTCAGTACTTCATTTACTTTGAATTCTTTTGAGCACTGATAATTTATTAACGAAAAAACTGATTATTAAGCTTCAAAACGGACATAGTAAAAGATAAATTATTAAATAAATATACATAAATGCTTGATAAAGCGTCACATTTGTGTATGATTTCATTGAGGACCTCTTTTTTTGCAAACTTCATTTCAAGTTATTGTCAATTCTCAGATTTTAATTGTATCATTATTCATGTGTAACCTATGTACAAAAAGAAAATTCATATTTAGAATAGCAACACACCCATCACCATTATACACATAGAATTTATTAAACTAATAGTTACACAACTTGCTTAAATATCAAAAAGTCTATCCACTAAATCCTGATTGGTGGTGGGAAAATAGGAAGCACTTGAACTACAAATAAAAAGGGTTAAAATGGGGAATGGAAAGTAAAATGTTTGATAAATACTTATGAGTTGTTTTCATTAGATATACACAGCAAGGAGTTCCTCTTTCTTCCTTCCTCGGCATGAAATGCATGAAAGAAAGGTAGATAGCAAAACACATACTACTTACTAGCTGCCCTTTAGTTAATCTTATGTAGTTTCACATATAACCCATAATTAACGTGCATGAATAGTCTCCACACAGAAATCTCCTAAATTAATAATACAAACCACAATGTCCTACCGGAATTTTCCAAACCGGCAAATAAAATCAAAACACAAGAAGTGTTTTAACAGCCCCTACATTAAGATCCTCCCAGGTTTTGATAATTTGCTTTGAGGTAGCTAACTTATCCTTAATTGTTAGTAAAATAATCCCGTTTGGAACTTCAAACACCAAGTCCATTAATGGGTACCTCGCCTCATTGATTTCTATACCATGGATTTTTCTTATGTGGCACTTGAACTTCGATTATATGTCCCCCCAGTGCGCTTAAGCATCTATACTGGTTCGCCTGAATGCACTAGTACAAAAAACACATTCTAGAACAGACAATCTAGAACGGATTTTTCTTTTACGTTCTAGAATGTCTGTCCGGTGGCATTTTCGTAATTAAAATCGTAATCCTAGAACGGATTTTAAAATGTACGTTCTGAAAATTTTGAGACTGACCACATTTAGAAGGTATTTTTAATTATACGTTCTAGTATGTGTCATGTCTAGAACGTAAACTGCATGTACCTTCTGAACAAGGTATAAATAATAAAACACCCAGAACGTATAAATAATAATACCTTCTAAAGAATTAAAAACTCTAGAACGTATTATTATTTATACGTTCTAGCTATCAAACAAATAATTAAAAATTGGACTAAACACATAATTAAATAATTGGACGAATTTTAGTAACCACACAAAAAAATCTAACCCTATCTCTCTCCCGACCCTCTTCCTCTCCCGATACCCAGCAGCTGTAAATCATCGCCCGTCGCCGGTCGCCCGCCAACACGTCGCCATTCGACTCCCGCCACCACGCTGTCCGCAGCCCGAACCACGCCATCTCGTTGCCTCCGGCGTATTTCAATTTGGCGGTCCACAATCTACATCTTTAGTAGAGTTCGAGGAGATTCGCTTGAATCTTTCAATTCCTTATCTGATTATACGGTCGGAGAGGGAGATCGACGAGGAAGGATTCTCGAAGCAGTATGGAAATGACAATTCTGCCCATGTTCCCGTCACGCTCGGCGAAGTGCTTGACGTTTTTGCCTCGGTACCTCTCACATCGTTCGTCGACTGTTCTCTCGGCGCTGGTTTAATTTTTATTTTCTCCCTTCGTAATTAGGGTTGGATTCTGTTATTTGGTGTGATTGGGGACGAGAATTAGTTGGGCTCAGGTGGTGGTATGGGATCCGATGACAATTTACCCCCGGGCTTTGAGGGAGCCCAGCCTGCAAATCCTTGGACGGCAATGCTGTCTCAAATACCTCTGATAAAATGGAAACGCCCTCTCAGGGTGAAGTCTAGTTGATTGTTCTTTTGTTCTTTGTGGAGATTTTATTGTAGGGATAATTGCAAAAATATAACCTCAGAGGTATTTTTTATAATTTTGAAAGTTAGCTGGGTTTTTTATGTTTGTTTGTAATGAGGTCAAACCTCAAGGGTACTTTTTGTAATTAACCCTTACCTTTATGCTTAAGTTCCCATCAGCTGTCTGAGACATTAAAATGTGATTGGGATGAGTTTTAGTTTTTGTATCACAAATTATATTGCATTACGTAGTTTGTGATATGGACACGTGTTTTCTGATACTCGTTTATCCCATGTCTTGTGATGCAGTTTCAACTCAATATTGATTGGCAAGTGGTTGCTGGTGAAGAGAGCAGAGAGATAGAAATTCAAAATCGACGCGAAATTAGAGTGCTCGAAGCAATCTATCAACGCCCCTCATCTTTTATAATTTTGTTTTTTTTATTTTTCATCAAATTACAAAACCACCCTTGAGGTTTAGCCTATTCATAAAAAAAAGAGAAAAATATTCTTTACCTCCTGAACTATGACCATTTTGACACTTTGCCTCCTAAACTTTTTTTTCGTGCAAAGTACCTTCTAAACTGTGCGAATTTTGCACTTAACCTCCTGAACTCCKATTTTTGGTTGAAATTCTAGTCGGATCTCACTCGTATGACATGCACACTAACATATAAGGGGTAAAATTGACTTTCCATCTCCTCCTCATGAATCCTGCTCAAAACAATGACACGTGAGCACTCGTGTGACCTGTTAAGATAATGTTCACATTAATATATGTATACACGTAGGATTTAGTACCTACGTAGTGCTCACGTGCCATTATTTTGAGCGGGATTCATGAGTAGGAGATGGAAAGTCAATTTTACCCCTTATATGTTAGCGTGCATGTCACACGAGTGAGATCCGGCTAGAATTTCCACCAAAAATGGGAGTTCAGGAGGTTAAGTGCAAATTTCGCACAGTTTAGGAGGTAATTTGCATGAATAAAAAGTTTAGGAGGCAAAGTGTCAAAATGGTCATAGTTCAGGAGGTAAAAAATATTTTTCTCTAAAAAAAAATTACAATAATCTTTAGAAATGATAAGTACCTCTAAATACTTTTCTGTTGAGGGTGGTATTCGTGATTTTGTGATATTGTAAATTAATCATTTTCTTACAATCTTTTATTCTCTCTTGAGCAGCCCTTGTGAATTAGCCAATGTCGAAGATCCGACCAACGACCAATGCACCCCCGCGGTCCCCATCACTCCGATTGAAGACGAGAATGCCGCAATCGACAGCCCGAGGAGATGAGTGACATGAAAATCTGGGATGACAAGGTACGTCTCGACTAGTGTAAGAACCAGTTTATTGTTGAAGTATTATTTCTTCGTAAGTTTATCTTGCCCTGGCTGTGGTTGGACGGACCTAGTTTAATGAGGTTACATTCCGTTGTAGGAAATGGAAGCAACAGTTGTGGATGGAAATGGGACCGAGGCAGGCCACATAATAGTGACAACTATTGGCGGTCGAAATGGCCAGGCAAAGCAGGTAAGTGAAATTCTCGTTTTAAATATATAAAATAAAATAATTTAATGAAAAGATAAATAATAATTATCTCATAAGCCTAAATAGAATTTAATTAAATTAGAATAAATCAAGAACAAAATCAATAATTGGAAAAAAAGAATATGGAGTATAAATGATCTGGTATGGTGGCAACTAAGATGTTATTTTTACTTTTCAGTAATTGGGACCTCTTGTGCTGTAAGTACAGTTTTATTTGCTCATGCTGGTTAACGTTTTTTTTTTTCTTCATATTGTGTTATTTTTACTTTTCAGTCAGTTTACATGAAAAACAAACATAATATACACATGATTTACTTGAACAATTAGCTTGCCAGAAGTGGGAGGAATTTAAGAAGCATCATCATATTTTCATATGTTTATCTTTGTCACCAGAATATTTTGCATGTCGGAATTAATTTAATGTCATGGACCTTAAAGATGCATTGATGTAGCTTAGTAGTAACCAGGAGTGGCATCAAAATCTGCAATATATTACTGTCAAATTTTCTGCTCAGGGATTTTTCTTTCACTATTATAAAAATCCTAATACATCTATTTTTGTGCAATGTATGACATATTAAGTGGCTTAATGAATGTTTAAAAACTTTTAACAATTTGATATCATCAGTACATTTGAACGGTTTACTTCTTCAGCCTCAGTAATGGCTCTTACTTCATCATATATATGTGATCAAGAGCCCGATTTGGTAGAGGCCTACTCAAATTTCGCTTCTGCATACGTGCGCAGTTGTCCAAAGGTGCTCCTATCATGTTTTACTACATTCTTTAAATTAGCTACTTGTGTTGTATAATGAATATATGGATGTATCTCTCTTTACTCCTACTCATCATACTGGTTTTATGATGAGGGTTTTAGCACTTGTTCATGTTGCAGATATTGTTCTTAAAATTCTAATTTCTCAAGAAGGTGACAGATATAAACTGGTTTGGAGCATGGAGCCAAAAGAAAAGGTTAAACCAGTGAAGTTTGCTTATAAAGCAGCTCTTGAGGCTAAAACCAGGCCTTATGAAAATAAAATTCGGTTGTCTACATACTTGTTGTGGTGGATATGGAAAACAAGGAACCTTTATCTTTCCCAAGGTGTTAAAAAGTCTGCTAAGGAGTCAGTGGATGGAGTTGGGCTGAGAGGCTGGAATTTAAGGAAATTAATGGTAACTCACAAAATCTGTCCTGGACTACAAAGGTGATTGGGGATAGAGGGACATTGTTCAGGTTAGTGCAACAATTTTTTACGAGGGGAGGGGTTGTTTTGGGCTGGTGCTTGATGATCAAGGAACGGTTTTGAGAGCATGTAGGGTATCTAGGGATCACCAAAAAAATTTCTTTCTCACTAAAATTCTTTTTTCCAACTTGTTGGCTAATTTTTTTTTTTGTAGAAACTCAAAAGCTATTTGTAACATGTACATAAATCGTGATAAGAAAATATCTTCATAAATAACTGTGGAAAAACCAATCATTTCTCATTTTTATTCTATTTTCTTTATCTGTATAAGAAACCATACATGGAGCTTTGAAGGATTTCTCAGGGAGGGAAATCTGAAATCCAGGGCATATTTCCTCTTATTAAGTGGTTTCATTTTGGCAAGGTACTTTAAAATCAACTAATAATAATTTATTGCAGTAGAAGGCATAACTAATTATACACACCTTCGTTTATGAATTTTCCGACGTGTTATTATTTATCAGGACTTTACAAAGTACACAAATTGAGAAGCATGCTTAGATTACTTGTCTGATTATATTGTTAGCAAAGACTCGTTTTATAGTATGATAGTCCAAAATTACTATCAAGATTGTATTTAGTGCTCTATTTTCTAAGTTGACTTCTGCTCCCAAGCTATTTTAATAATAATGTAGGCTTCTTATAATCAAGTTGGTTGATGTTGAATCCATTTAAATTGTTGGCAGTTGCTAATTCAAAAATATGCAGGCTTTTTGTATCAAGTTGCTGATTCCAAAAATATGTAGGATTTGTGTAATCAAATTGCTAATTCCTGATGACATGCACTTTGATTTTGATGCCAGTGATGCTATTTTTAAGCATATCTAATATTTTTAGTAATTTGGATATTTCCTCGTTTGCGATTCCCCGCCTAATTAAGTTGCTCTTCCTACGATTTCAACTAAAAATCAATTCTATTCCGGTGATGATGCCATATGAAAACATATTAACTCAGACGATTCATAACAGTATAAAATCATCTAAAGGCTCTGACACTCTTAGAATTAAACGTCAACAGTATTTACTAATTTTAAATATCTCCCAAGAAAAATAACTGGATTTTATATAAACTGTAATTTATTGTTTACTAGTGGTATGTGTGTAAAATTTTAATTATAGGTGACCTTGCTGGAGAAGAGCTTTGAGGCTGAGAACAAGCTTGAGCCAGACCGCAAGACTCAGGTGGCTAAGAATCTCGGCTTGCAGCCACGACACGTGGCAGTTTGGTTTCAGAACCGACGTGCCCATTGGAAGACAAAGCAGCTCGAGAGAGATTATTACAAACTCAAAGCTGAGGTAAAAAGGTACAGTTTGAACTATAAACTACTTATGACCGTTTCTTTTTGTTGCTCGTGCTTTGATTAACTTATGAAATAGTTATATATCTCTTATATGGATATGCTTCAAGTGTTGTCTTATGTGTCTTCATTTTATTTAGTCAAGAGCGACTTATGGTTATTTCTACGTGTATTAAGAAAATGTTGATTAATATAGTTAAGTAGATAAATGGAGTAGTAATAGATCTAGCCTAATCATAAGTGAAAATATATTCCCGTGTATGATGTTGTTATCTGATTGACTTGCTGCCGTTGATAGTAATATAAGGAATTTATTTGACTTAACTTTTCAAATGTTTTGTGATCTATGGTCTTCTGCCTTCATTATGATGAATATATTGTTCCGATTTGTTACATTCAATGAATAATTCGGTTATTCATCAGTTTTACGATGACAATGGGTGCAAAATATAACCTAAGATTTTTTTATTGTGTCCTTTGAACTCAGGCAGGCCATGGTTGGGATGTAAAGTGTGTTGACTTGCATCCTACCAAGTCATTATTGGTTTCCGGTGCATGCCTTATTAGTTCATGAATAGCGAGTAGTTCGCTATTTCCGGAATCCATTATTTATACTTTTCATTGGTATTTTCATAGGTGGGAAAGACAATCTTGTCAAACTCTGGGATGCTTTTCAGATTTTGAAAGAGATGGGGCCCAATGTCACTGATATTCTAATCTCCATAGATGATTCATGGAATGATGTTAGGATGAAATAGTTTTCCTAATGTCTATAATTCATAATTTCACGTTAAATTATCGGACGAGAAATTAGCTTTCAGGGTTTTTATTTCTTGATAGCAAGCGTGCATACAAGTATATCGATTATTATTATTTATTTTTATTTTTTTGGGTGAGGTGGTGGTAGTACTGAACCATCAATTGATTCTCATTTATTGAATACCTCAATGTATAATAAAATGCCTTTCAATTTATTTATGTTCAATTTGTTTATTTTTCTGTAATTTGAATGAATTAATAATTTTGTCGTTTAATTTTGCTTTCTTGTTTATGTATTTATTGATTATGGAACTATAATAATTTAGGTCAAACTAGATAAAAAAACGGCATCGTAACATGTTCATAAATATGACAATCTAGAACGTACAATTCGAATTTCCGTTCTAATATATGACAATTCAGAACGTACAATCTGAATATCTGTTCTAAAATGTGACAATCTAGAACGTACAATTCTATTATCCGTTCTAAAACAACGACATTCTAGAACGTACAATTCGAAAATCCGTTCTAAATATGGCATTCTAGAACGTATATTTTGAATATCCGTTCTAAGATTCGACATTCTAGAACGTTTAGTTGAATATACGTTCTAGAAGGTCGACATTCTAGAAGGTATAATAGAATATACGTTCTAGAGTAATGACATTCTAGAACATAAAAATTTAAAATACGTTCTAAAATACGACATCCTCGAATGTATTTGGGTTATCCGTTCTAGAATGTCAGACCTTCTAGAACATATTTTTTAATTATACGTTCTAGAATGTATTATGAAGAACGGGGCAGACCCAAAATGCGACTTTTTAGAACGGGTATAAAACATTCTAGAACGTATAATTATCTATTCAAGAATGCCTGTCATTCTAGAACGGGTAAAAAATATCCGTTCTAGAATGTCGGACAAATCTAGAACGGCTGCATCTAGAACGCAGCAGAATCCGTTCTAGACTGCCTGTTTTATCCGTTCTAGAATGCCTGTTTCTGCACTAGTGATGCTTACTTGAGAACAAACACACTTCTTGCCCTTAACTGACCTGAGAAACCTACCCAAAAAACGTTGGAAAGGACCATCGGAGGGGTTCCGATGGAATCCTCTCCAAAACTTAAGTCAATAAATTGCTAAAAAGGATAGGAGTAAAATAATTAGGAAAGAATGTGTTACCCCCTCTCTCTATGAACTAAGATATTTATAGCCCAAGTTAGTTAGGGGACCTTCCGAGATCCCGTAGATATGCCCATGAATCTCGGACCGTTATTGAAATGACCCGAGCGGATTAATCCCCCTCTGGACGACCAGAGCTGCTTGAGCATGGTCACAATCTCCTCCCGGACTCCTCACCTAATTAAGATGAGCTTCTATCCTGGACTCGAGCCCAGGTAAGAGTGAACTTTCCCGAGTGGTTTATGCAAATTCCCACTATGCTTTACTAAGTCGGTCTCGTAGGATCAGCTCAGTCTACCCTTTCCTGACCCCCATTTGGTCTCAAGAGCTCTCCTTCATAACTTACTTCGCTCATCTTGATACATCCTTCCTAAATTACTCCCCTCATTGTGATACATTGAGATGCTCGGATTGATTTTCTCGAGCTGTTGTGGAACTTGGGACCTCTTCTGGTCGACTAAGATTAGGTCGTATCAACCGGTCCCCCCCCCCCCCCCCCAATGGTTGGGGTGAGCTGGAACGTCTCAATTTTACCCCAACCGATTAGTATTCCAATCACGTCTCTTCGTACACTACACAAACACGCATTAATTGCGTGTATCCCTCCAAATCCTCTTTTTTCCAAAAACCTCTTTCATAACATACTTTTCCCTTTTCTCGAGGTTTATTATCATCTTCTCCGCTTCCTTACGCTTTCCTCAGTCGAAGTTTTCCTCTGTTTCTTCTCCAGTCAAGGTCTTTCTTCTCACTTTGAACCAAGTACTTTTCTTTTCCCTCCAAATTTCTAATTATGTCTTCCTCTTCTTCCCTTCACCTATCGAAATCTATGTCTGGGACCCTGTCTCTATCTTCTTCCGAGGAACATAATTCCTCTTTCCAGGGTTGTGGCCTTAACACCATCGTCTCCACCATTAGTGATAAGTCCTTGGAGGATCTGAGTGCAAAATTCAAGATCTCCAGCGATTTTTCTCTGGTGAATCCTAACGCCGGTGAAAGGGAATCCCAACCTCCATCCGGCCACCTCACCTTTATTGACGACCGATTCCAGGGCAGGCTGCGCCTTCCTCCTCATCCTTTCATCTTATTCGTGTCTCGTATTTACCGGATTCTGGTACACCAATTTGTGCTTAACACCTTTATACTAATCATAGGGTTTTGGTTGGCGGCACGATATTTTGGGCTTATTCACACGGCCTAATTGTTCTACTATTTATATCAAGCGAAAAGTTAAACTTCCGGTTTCTTCTATTTGTCTGCCCGTGCTGGCGTCTAGTTCCTTACCGGCTACCCTTCCTCCAGTAAGGCTTAGAGGAAGAAATATTTCTTTGTCCACTGCTCAGGTGATTGGGGCTTTTTCCCGGTGTCCATATGGACCCTTCCGGCTCAAGCCCATTTGACCAGGGGAGAGCGATCTCCTACGCTAAAAAAGATCATCCACACCCTGAGCAAAAATATTTTCCATCTATCTCGACTCCTTAGCTCTACTGTCCTGAACTTTATCAACTCTATTGAGGAGATCGGTCCTCTCCCTGCTGAAATTAGTATACTGAATTAGCTATTCAGCTCTCCATTTCCCACCTCTGTTGTCCTGACCTAATGGGGCTTATTATTATTATTATTATTATTATTATTATTATTATTATTATTATTATTATTATTATTATTATTATTATTATTATTATTATTATTATTATTATTATTATTATTATTATTATTATTATTATTATTATTATTATTATTATTCTTATATTCTTACTCATCTTCCCTTGCAGTCACCATGATGAAGTAATTACTGGCAGCGTCACGCAAGAAGAAGTCTGTGCCTCTTGGTGATAAGGGTTTGCTGGAAGAGCAGGCTAGACCTGTGGTCGATCTCAAAGTTCCCTCAGACTCGAAGGATGAGCAGGCACTTGCCCCTCGAAAGCGTAGACAATCTGGCGAGGGAGGCGCGGCTTTGGGGTCCAAGGTGGTGAACCCCAACCTGAGCTTATTCAATATAACCTCCATCCTGGACTGCCTTGAGGGAGTTACAGTTAAGTTTGTTCAAGGACAATGCCCGTCCTCTTACCGCCGCATCCTTGAGAAGTGGCTGGACTTCTAACTGATCGAATCCATGTGCCAGAATAAAGCAAGGGTGCCCATCCTCCCTTTTCTTTATCCTCTTTCTCTTCTCTATTTCTTTTTCTAACATCTGGTTGCCCTTATTAAATGCCAGGATGATGTACAGACGACTATTCTAGTGGCTCGGACTCGGAGCGCCCTCATGAAAGTCGACCTGGACCGAGAACACGCGGCTCTGAAGGAAAGAGAGAAAAGGCTAGTGAGCCTTTGCAAAGAGAAGGATGCCTCAATGAAAGACCTGAAGGATGAGCTAAAGAGGGCTCAGGAGGAGGCGGGAAAAGCGCGAGCTAAGACGCTTATTTAGGCCGAGAAGGCAAATAAATTGTTTGCGGAGGACAAATCTGAGGAAAAATCGACTTCCTCAACTCAGAGGAAGGATTGCGGCTCATTTAGATGATGAGAGATGTAACCAAGCGAGCCTTTTCCCATTCCAGAGAACTTTGGATGCTTTTCGTCCCAGAGGCTGAGGACTATTACCACTTCGGCCTGGATGCCTACGAGAAGTGGTCTAAAGAGAATCTCTCAGGCGCCCCCTTCGACTGAGATGCACTCCTCGAAGATCCTCCCGAGCCTGCCAGCCCCACCTTTAACCTAGAGGATGATCGCCTACACCAGCTTGGGGCTGCGGAGTTCGTCGAGCACCTTCTCCAGATCTTTCGGGCTCCTGATCCAAGCTGCCCTCCTCACCCAGAGCATACCTTAACCCTAGCTCTACCAAGAGCCGTCTCCTCCCCAAACTTCGTTGGCCTGGGTGAGCTACAGAGTGGGCCCTAGATCGATACTGTTTTCGGGGTTGATGGAATTTTGGGAGGGTGGTTTAACTCGTCGGAAGAGTTGTCCGATGCTTCTCAAAGGCAAGATGTGAAGTGACCTCGCCATGACCGAGAAAAGGGAGGTTGGTTTTAACACGCATGACTATGTGATGTAGGATGTCTTCTCTGTGATTGCTTTATATTAAACAATATTTATGTTCGTTTATTTTGTCGTTTTGCTATGTTTGGGTTTTATTAGATCAAGGAAACCCTTATACTATGTATATGTTATTTGCTTTATATATATATATGGTTTTCTTTTCTACGTATTATCATTATGGCTTCAGAATCTTTAGAGAAGGAGATAAATATCCTCAAAGGAAATACCTCTCCTTTTTTAATGAAAATCTTCTTCTTTCTGAGAAAAACACCACCCTTTGCGAGACATTTTCTCAATTGCGCAAAGTTTTGGAAAGGAAAAGGCAGAAGAAATGCCATTAAAAACATGAATGGATTAAGCTCCATCAATTGAATTGGCAACTCCGGCAGGAGCGTGCTGACTTGCTCAGGTCTGTGTAATGCTAATCTGTTGCCATGAATGATGCTCAAGTCGAAGTAGAGCGTGCTGACAAGTACCACTTCAAATTTCATGAGACGGAGCAAGAGCTATGGCGCAGCCGACAAGTTCTAGCTGCGGACAGGAGGGTCTCCTCATCCCACACTTAAGCATTTACAGCGTTTGTCCTGTGAGGACATTCATACAAACCTATCTGAGCAGGGTTCTAGGTACCTTTATGTTCATCCCCATTAGGGGGTGGCCTATCTTGTATCGGTTTTACCTAGGAATTGAGACATCTTTTTTAGATTTATCGTGGTTTTTGTAATATTTTTTGCTTTAACCAGGGTGTACTCGGTTCAATCATGTATAGCCGAGCCCTGTTCGTAGTATATTTTTATCAAATTTCTTCTATGTTCGGCTTTTGATTTTTCCTTTTGCTTAGTACTGATCTATCAGGTAAGCTTTTTTAGGGTACCCATTCCCTACTTGATCAAGTTGACTATTTTGGGGCTTTGGCCCTTGGCTGACTTATCAGATCATGTGTTCCTGAGGTATTCACCTTTGGTTGATCAGACCCTCTTGGGGCTTCCGCCCTTAACTAACCTAACAATTCACGTCTTCCTGGGGTATCCATCCTTTACTTGGTCAATCGAACCATTCTGAGGTTTTCGCCCTTAGCTGACCTATCAGGTCAGGTTTTCTTGGGGTATTCACAATTTAGTTGGTCAATCGGACCATTCTGGGGCTTTCGCTCTTAGCTGACCTATCAGGTCTGGTTTTATTTGGGTATTCAACCTTTACTTGTTTAATCGGAGCACCAAACTAGAGTACGGTAGGGGTAGAGGGAATTTTCGGTGGAGCGGTGAAATGCGTAGAGATCGGTAAGAACACCAACGACGAAAGTACTCTGTTGGGCCGACACTGACACTGCGAGACAAAAGCTAGGGGAGTGAATGGGATTAGATACCCCAGTAGTCCTAGCCGTAAACGATGGATACTAGGCGCTGTGCGTATCGACCCGTGTAGTGCTGTAGCTAACCGATTAAGTATCCCACCTAGGAGTACATTCGCAAGAATGAAACTCAAAGGAATTGACGGGGGCCCGCACAAGCAGTGGAGCATGTAGTTGATTTGTACTTTTTTGTACACCTTTTTGTTACCTTCTTGTGTCGCATTCACGTGTGTTTTGCTTGTATTTACGGGTTTTAGGAGTCGTTTTGGCCTATTTTATTAGTTTTAGGTTTTTATAGCTTTTGTGCGGTTTTTAGTAGCTTTTCGTATAGTTTTACCCTTTTTTGTATTTTTGGCCGTAGGATGACCAAGCGGGTCTCGCGCACGCTCAAGACATCTCTTTCGACTCAGAGTGGAACGGGAAAAACAAGGGAACACAGCGTGAATGAGGAGTGACAACCGGTGGACGTTTAGAGCGAAATGAGAAAACCGAGACGGAGCAGTCGAGCCAGTCGATCGAATGATTGTCCAGTCGATCGACTAGATCTCTCTGAATCGACTAGAGTATAGAAGATTTGGCAATTTTGGGCAAAGAAGTCGATCGACTGCCTGCTCCTCAGTCGATCGACTGAGTCGCAGTCCATTTCGTAATTTTGGTCCATTTTGGAGATTTTGCCCCTGCTTTTTTGTATAAAGAGGACCAGGTCTCTCCAACCTTATCCAGCCCTTCCTTGGTGGAATTTGGGGCTTGCTCCATTTCCTCCAAGCATTTCCTTTACTCTTGCATAATAAATCCTAGTTTAAATCCTTAGTTAATGAAGTTTAGTGAATCAAACTTTTTCGCGTTTAAAATAATGATAAGCTCGTCTGCAAGAGAATGGAGCTATTGTAGGCGATAAGTTGACTCGAGTCGAATCACAAGGAAGACTAATCGGAAACTTTTCCAGTGTTCGATTTTACATACGTAGAAACGAAAATAAAAACTAGACTAGACTAAATTAAACACGCGATCGAATAAGGTTTGGAAATTTTCTAACATCTACGATCAATAAAATTACAAGCTTTTAAAAACGATTTATAAAAGCGAGGGTCTAGTGTGCCGGAATCGTCTCCACACTAGAACAATAAATCTAGCTAACAAGCATGATCGTAATCAAATCATAAATGCAACGCAAGCATGATCACAATCGATAATAAAAGAAATACAAAACTAAATTAACATAATCATTCATCTAATCTTACGAGAACTAACAACTAACTACTAAAGCAATAAAAATAAATTAACAACTAGGAAAAAACGATAAAAGGAAAACGACTAAATTAACGAAACTTAAAGTGCATAATAACATCAAAGAAAAGGTCATTGAAGCCAAATACACAAAGCAAATAAAAGGTGCATAAAAACCTATAATCTATAGAAAGCATCAGCCATTGAACGATCCTCAGCGGCGATAAAAGGCCTTGAACGTCGGACGCCGTAGAAATCAACGAAACTATGAATTATCTAACTCTAATCTTGCTTAAATTGAATGGTGGCATGAACCGAGGGTTATTGACAATATCTGGACCTTTCCCCCTCATCCCAGCACTTGAAAATGAAGAAAACCACCAAATTTTATAGATTTTTTGAAAATAACCGCTCAAACTGCCGAAGCGTCGATGGTGCGTTGACAGTGCGTCAGTCGACGTGAGCCAAACTGCACACGTCGACCAGGCAGTGCGTCGATCGACGGAGCTAGGATCGACGCAACAGAACATTTGTGTCGACGGTGCGTCAGTCGACGCGAGCCAGGCTGCACGCGTCGATAGGTAGTGCGTCGATCGACGCGAGCTAGGATCAACGCAACAGAATATTTGCGTCGACGGTGCGTCGACAGTGCGTCAGTCGACGCGGGCGTAGCGTCGACAGTGCGTCGATGGTGCGTCAGTCGACGCACCTGCATGGCTTCGGCTCGTCGCTCGTCCCATTTTCCTCGTTTTGAGCTGAGATATTAACATTAAACAAAGTTAGATTATTTCATACAAAATAAATTAAAAACACATTAAACACCATAAGAAACGAAAAACATAAAAAAGGAAGAAAAAATGATAAAAAGATAAACTTAAAACACATAAAAGCACACAACATACGATGCAAAAATACACGAAAATCACATACAAATATGTACAAATCAACTCCCCCACACTTAGCTTTTTGCTTATCCTCAAGCAAAATCTAATCTAGACGTAGACAAGGAAAAGCTAATTACCCGATGACTTAATGACTAATGCATCCATATGATTCAAGAAGTTAAGGGCCAATTGAACATTAGAATCCACATCCTCTTCCTTCTCTATCCCAACTTTTGCTTTAAGCCGATTAATAATTTTTGACATTTCTGCTACCTTTAAAATAAAAAATTGTGAATAAAAAACTCTCTCAAAAAATAAAATAATAAATAAAATAGAAGGAGAAAATAAATGGACCCATTTATACTATGCGGAAAGAGTCTAGTTGGACTAAGTCCAAAACAGTACAGTTGAAGCGAAATTTAATCATATTATTTCCAACCGCAATCAACTCAATACAAAATAGTACCCAAAATCATACCTCAACTATCGACTATCGGGCAGAATAACAAAAACACATCACGAAGGAGAAAAATAGCATCAAATAAAGCAAAGAAATAAGAGAATTAGTTTCATCTTGTTTTTCTTGGCTTGAAGTTTCTTTTCCTTCTTGTCCTTCATTCTTATTTATTTTACATCTACAATTCTATTTATTTATAAAAAGATTTAATCTGTAACAAAAAAAAAATCGAGACTCATCAATTAATTGAACACAAAAGGCAAACAAAATGAATTAACATATAATTCAACATTCTAGATAGAGAAGACCCATTGATTTACTGTGGGAAGCTTTTACTACCTGGTAAATGCAAGTAATCAGAACCTAGACCAAAAAAGTGAATAAAAATAACTGTGAATTAAGAATAAACAAAAAAATAACAAAGAAAATAAAGACCGTTCACTAAAACGAATATTGTATAATTCAGATAAGTTGCAAGGAAGAGAATAATAGGTGATCAGCTAGAATACAATATATTTACCATCATATTGGAAATCAGTAATTTTTTATTTTCTCCACGTGCACATATAAACATATCATTTACCTGAACCAAAAACATTATATGGTGTAACCATAAGGGCCTTTTTGTCTTCTAGGTGTCTACTGATGTGGTGAAGCACTGTCTATCAGATGATAAATAAAGAAAGAAAAAACAAAAAATAAAAAGATACAAGGGAAGGAGAAGCATGATCAGCTTGAGCTAATACATGATAAATAGTCATCATATCAGCTATCAAAACATTTAATCATCATTTCATTCTTAATTCCCAAAAAATAAATCCTCATTACTAAAGAATTCAATGCTTGATTATATTGATCACAAAGGGTTTACATATATACAAAAGATAGTCAACTAACTCCCTACAATTAAGGCTAACTAATATACCGACAGTAATTACAATAATTATGAATGAGCTATAATTGAGGAGTCTAATACACCCTCGCAGTCGAAGCGAGAGGTTTCTGTATGCTGAGACTATCTCGAAAATCTTCAAAGAGTATACGGGGAAGCCCTTTGGTAAATATATCCACAATTTGGTATCAAGACGGTACATGAAGAACTCGAATGTGGCCGCGAGCAACTTTCTCACGTACAAAATGAATATCCATTTCGACATGTTTAGTGCGTTGGTGTTGAACAGGATTTCCAGAAAGGTAGATGGCACTAACATTGTCGCAGTAAACAATGGTGGCTTTCTGAATCTGAAAATGGAGCTCAAGAAGGAGATTGCGTAGCCAACATGATTCAAAAACAACATTAGCGACTCCTCGGTACTCGGCCTCGGCGCTTGAGCGAGAGAGAGTGGGCTGACGTTTTGAGGACCATGATATCAGATTGTCACCAAGAAAAATGCAGTATCCAGAAGTGGAGCGTCGAGTGTCTGGACAACCGCCCCAATCTGCATCTGTGTATGACACGAGTCCAGAAGCGGACGATTTATAAAGTTGCAATCCAAGATCAAGCGTCCCTTTAATATATCGAAGTACGCGCTTTAACGCGTTCATATGCTCAATCTTCGGGTTGTGCATGTGTAAACAAACTTGTTGGACTGCGTAYGATATATCCGYTCGTGTGAATGTGAGGTATTGTAACGCACCAGCTAAACTTCGAAAGTGTTTTGGATCGTCGTAGGGGGGATCCGAATCATGACTCATTTTGGAGTGTGTGGCAACTGGTGTGTGTGTTGGGTTACATGATGTCATTCCAGCTCTTTTGAGAATCTCCTCTGCATATTTCGATTGATCTAAAAAGAGTCCGGAAGAATTCCGTGTGACTGCAATTCCCAYAAAGTAGCTAAGTGATCCCAAATCCTTCATAGCAAATTCCGAAGCGAGAAGAGATATAATAGACTGACGAAGTGTTGAGGATGACGTTGTAAGAATGATGTCATCGACATATAGAAGAAGATAAGCCAGGTCGGAGCCTTGATTGTAGATAAACAAAGAATGATCAGATTTGCTGTGAGCGAGACCAATGGTGGCGACAAAATCTGCAAACCGCTGATACCAAGCACGAGGAGCTTGTTTGAGACCGTAAAGTGACTTCTTCAATAGACATACGTAATCAGGATGTTTGGAATCCCTGAAACCCAATGGTTGATGCATATAAACCATTTCGTTGAGGTGTCCGTGTAAAAACGCATTCTTTACGTCTAGTTGATGTATGGGCCACGAGTGACATAAAGCAAGAGAACGGTACGAATGGTAGCAGGCTTCACCACGGGACTGAATGTTTCGTCACAATCTACTCCAATTTGTTGATACCTGACATCACCTACAAGTCGGGCTTTATGCCGCTCAAAAGAACCGTCATAATTCTTTTTGTGTCGAAAAATCCACATAGAACGGATAACATTCACATTAGATGGGCGTGGTACTAAATCCCACATTTTATTTTTAATAAGAGCATTAAATTCATCGTTCATGGCAGATTTCCAATTTAGATCGGACAAGGCGTCTTTTGGGTTACGAGGAATAGGTGACGGGGTGGTGGAGGAGGATAGATTAAAGAGACGTTTGGGACACGATATTCCACGCATACTTCGATTAGTGATAGTACGAGTGGATGGAAGTCGTGCTGGTGGGGGATTGGGGGGTGCTGGTTGTGCAAGCCCAGTTGGCAATTGAGGAGGTGGGCTTAAGGGAGGGGAGGTATGCGATGTTGTATGTGGCCCAATTGGGGCAGTGCTGGATGATGGTGGATCCTTGGTTGGCTGAGTTGTTTGGAGTGGCCCATTACGGGAAGGTGGCTGTAATTGATCGAGTTGGGCTTGGACAATTGGATGAAGTGGGCTGTCCAGAAAAGAGTAACTCGAAGTGGATGGGGGCTGTAATTCCGCAAAGGGAAAACGTGTCTCGTCAAATATGACATGTCGAGAAATAATGATTCGTCTAGAGGAGATATCATAGCATTTATACCCTCTGTGGTTGGTGGGATATCCGAGAAAAACACACGGGGTGGAACGAGCTTGTAGTTTGTTTATTGTTTGTGAGGAAAACATTGGGAAACAAAGACAACCAAAAACACGAAGGTGGTCGTAGGTTGGAGCTCGATAGTAGAGAAGTTTTGTGGGAGAAAAAATTTGGAGGTTTTTATGAGGAATGATGTTGAGGAGATATGTGGCCATTTGCAAGGCGTGATGCCAGAAATTTGGTGGAGTTGAGGAGTGGACGAGAAGAGTTCGCATGACATTGTTAATGGCTCGTATCTTTCGCTCGGCTTTTCCATTTTGAGGGGAAGTGTATGGGCAAAAAAATCGGAAATCTAGACCATTTTGTTGGAAAAACAGTTTAAAAGCATTATTTGAGAATTCTTTTCCGTTGTCACATTGGAATGTTTTTATTTTCTTTTGAAACTGAGTGTGTATGAATGAGCTAAAAGATTTGAATATGGGTAAGGTTTGCGATTTGTGTCTAATGGGAAAAGTCCAAACAAAATCGCTATAATTGTCAAGAAAGAACACATAATACTTATGGCCGGCGGCACTTAACACAGGAGATGTCCATAAGTCACTATGCAAAATATCGAAAAGAGAGAAAGTACGAGAATTTGAAGAATAAAAAGGTTGTTTCACATGTTTACCAAAAATGCAAGATTTACAAGTGCCATTATTAGAAAAGGGTTTACAATGGATGACCCTCTTATTCTRGAGTGAATTAAAAACAGAAACTCCGGGGTGGCCTAAGCGATCGTGCCAAAGACGTGGAGATAAAGCGGCGAAAGTGGAATTTGTGGAGGCTTGATCTTTTGAAGAGGTGGTGATTAGGTAGAGGTCGCCAGAACTATTGCATCTCATTATTGTTTTCCCAGTTTGAATTTCCTTCACAGAGAAACCATATGGATCAAATTCAATGGTCACATTGTTATCAGTTGTAAAACGACGAACAGATACAAGATTTTTAATGAGTTTTGGGYCGTGAAGCACATTATGTAATTMTAATGGAGGGAAAGGTGAGGGGAGTGATTTTTGTCCATAACCATGAATAGGAATTTCCTGACCACTACCGACAATAATATTTTTATTTTTGCTCAAATTAAAATAACRCGTAAGATTACCTCCCTCGCCTGTCATATGAGAAGTGGCACCCGTATCCATGTACCAGGTATTGTCCGGTGGGTTCAAAGTCATGGTTTGGAAAGCTTGCTCCAACGCAGTCGGCTGCAAGTCTGCATGGTATGCTTGTTGTGGATGGTTTCCCAATAACCCGGGCTGCTTGGATGGAGCCGGTGGACGTGCCCACCCATTTGTAGGGTATGGGCATGGTGGAGGAGCCCAATTTTGAGCCCAAGGCGCAGTCTATGGAGGAAAAAATGGGTATTGTTGCCACTGCCCCTGTTTTCGTGACTGCCCACCACCAGGATTAGAACCCCCGCCATTTTGTGATCCATCACGATTGCGATTGGAATTCTTACCTTTTCCACGACTGTAATATGGGCCCCTGTTAGTCGAACTGTGTGTGTCTCAATTAGGATTCTGCGAAGGGGTTGAGTTGCAGTTATGAGTTCCAGATCCGGAGGTTGGAGATCGACTCGTGCCATTACCTGGATTTGCGACAAGGGCATGTTGAGGCGATTGGGCGCGAGCAGCAGCAGCCTGAAGTTGCTGTGTTTTCCGAGCTTCTTCCAAGAGCAAACGGGATCGGGCATTGGTGAACTCCGGTAAGGGTTCCAATTGAGAAAGTGTAGAAGCTATCGTATCATAATTTTCATTTAAGCCATTTATGAGACGAAGAACTAACCGGTGATTCGAAACTGGGGAATCGACGTTAGCGAGTTGATCCGCCAAATATTTTAGTTCCTGACAGTAGGAGGAGATGTCAGGGAAGTCATCGAGAAATGTGTGCATGAATTTGGTTTCGAGAGCCGAGGCACGGACGTTTTTGTTATCCAAAAACATATTGGCAATTCGATTCCATTGTTCTTCAGCGGTGGCATTCTTCTTCAGGATGTTGATGAGGAGAGCAGGTGTTATCGTTCCGTAGATCCAAGTTAGAACGATTGTGTCAAGGCGATTCCATAGATCCTTGTCGAAACTAGAGTCCTTCACGCGTTCTTCGAATTTGATTGAGGGGATGATGTGTTCATAAACATCATAGGCACGACAATGAATTGTAAACAATTCAGCCCAAGAATCATAAGGTCCTTTTTTCTGAGTCAAAAAGAATCGGGAATGAGTTCTTGATATTTGAGATGGCTAGGGCAGGGTGAAATTTAGTGGAAGATTCTGTCATGGGAGCCAAAAGAGACAAGAACAAAGAAGAATGAGAAGAATGGCGGAAGCGTGAATATGGTTAGGAGTCGGTGACTGCTGATACCATAAAGAATTCAATGCTTGATTATATTGATCACAAAGGGTTTACATATATACAAAAGATAGTCAACTAACTCCCTACAATTAAGGCTAACTAATATACCGACAGTAATTACAATAATTATGAATGAGCTATAATTGAGGAGTCCAATATTTACTATGGCAAAGTACTAGTTCTCAGATAATAACAAATAAAATAAATTATAAAAAAAGGCGAACTAGGAAGAGATAAAATGGTCAGCTAGAGGCTAGTACATGATAAATAGCCATCATCTTAGCTATCAAATTAATCTTATCATTTTTAGTTCCCAAGGAAATCATAAATCATAATCTCATTTTCTATGGGCTCAGATATTAACAAAGGCAAAAAAAATAAAAAATCAAATGGAAAAAAAGGGTAAGTGAGAAAATGATAGAATGATCAGCTAGAGCTAARACATGATAAATAGCCATCATCTTAGCTATCAAATTATTATTATCATCATTTCATTCTTAGTTCCCAAAAAAATCATTAGTTTATAATCTCATTTTTTTATGGACTCTGAAAAAAAATAAAATAATAAAATAAAAATAGAGTGATCAAAATTAGGTCAGAAAATAGAATAAAATGCACAAAATTAGGTCGAGAATCTCTACAATCTTATTCACTGTAAATGATTACAAAATGACGAAAACCTTACAAGATTAAATGAAGATCTTACGAAATTGAGGAGGCCTAACCCATAAATGCGTTTGAGGCATCGTTCTCTGACAAACTTTTTGTTGTGTGGCTATGACGGAGATGTGAGTCTTGTTGTTTTAGAAGATAGCAGGTTTTTTTTCCTTTTTTTCACGGCGGAGGCTTACGATGTGGCTGCGAAGGAGGTTTTAGGGTGGTGGTGGTTGGGTTTGGCGGAAGCTGGCGGAGATTAAGGTCGGGATGGGCCAGAGTGGAAATTGAGATTTCTCTACTCATTCATCCTGTTTTTCAATGTCTTGGAATAGTGAAAAATATTAAGCGGTCTTTTTTCCCCCGCTTCGGAAAATAAAAATTAACGCTTTCCCGCTTCCCAAAAAAAAATAATAAAATTGATACTTGCATCCCAATTTAACTCTTTTTTTTTCATTTGAGTTTTGTAAAAAGTATAATATTGAGTATTAAATAGAGATATTACACATAAATTATTTATTTAATTTTGCCAAAAATACTTTTTTTTATACAAAATAATTATGAAATTTACCTATTATTATGTATTTCAAATAATAAAAAATTATTTGTCATAACTACAAAGATTTATAATTACAAATATTCCAAACAATTTCAAAGATGTCAAATTTAATTTTTATCGTATTGTACTGGTGTCTAACTATTAATTAATAATAATTATTGAATAATTTTATATTTTCATTTTTATAATAGAGTTAACAAGTTTTAGTTACTTACTTAAATTATCATGCAAAAAAAACTCTTAATTTACTTATTTAGATTATCTAAAATCTTTAAAATGAAATTTATTTTAACTTTTATTATAAATACAAACTATTTAATTATTGAGATTGCATTGAAATTCAGCATATTCAATATAGTCGTATCACATTATTTCAACCTAGTGTAATATATACTTATCTATGTTATATATATTACATTTTCAAAATGGTAAGCACACAAATATCATCGAAACGTTATAAAAACCATTGCTTGATTTTTATTTTTATTTTTGCTACAACATGAGACCGAGGCAAGTCGGAACGGACTGAGACTAATGATTTGAAGACCAAGTCAGATAATACTAGATGTCTTGCAGAACGACTCTCAACGAGACTCAATGGTAAAGAGTATCGCTTTCATACGGCGGGTGCTACCCTTCGTTTCAGCAATATGGAACTTCTCAACAACTCCTATTCTTCTACAGGGTCCTATCAAGATAGGTAGGTTCAAGCCTTTTCCCTTCGTGAATTGCCTCATTTGGAACTGTCAAGAGCTTCTTTGGTTGATCAATCTCTTAAATTGTGTACATTCTTGGTTTTATCCCTCCTGACCTTGTTAGACGAACTATGGGCTTGTTATTTTTCGCAATCACTGATCAAATGTCATGTAAGTCATAGAAAAATTATGATGATTGTGGTATCTATTGCACGAGGCATGTAGAAATCTACAAGAGGAATCTGTTCCACAATACTCATGATAGAGGAGAATGAGAAAAGGAACGAGTGTTAAGAGATGCAAGATATTTAGTTTGTCGTCGTTATGTTTTTTGAAATTTGATTTGTGGTTGAGACTCTACTATTATAAAAGATAGTTTTTGAAATCTGATTCTCTGTTGTTTGGTGTAAAAGACGATGTTAGATGGGTAGGGTATTTGGTGTAGAAGCTATTATTATTAGATAATTTTTAAGAAAGTTGTAGCTTATCGATTGACATTACGAAGAGAATATCAAATAAGTTATTAATCAATTAAAAATACATTTTTCCAATCACGACTATTGGCAAGACCAAACAATTACAAATACAATTTAACTTATCAGTTATGTGAAATCTACCAAAAAACTAAGTAATTGATATAGACTTGTGCATGACTTCTTGGATGTATTTCAATTCATATATATAGCGAGAAGAGATTATCTGGTGAAACCTACCGGCGACAAGAGACAACACAATGACATAACTTTATATATTTACTATTTCCATGTAATTCATATTCAACAAATTTATAGACAACCTATAAAGCCAAATAGCCTACAAAACTCCAACTGACAAGTTCCATCACTGTTCTCCTTACTTTTTATAATTTCAATGTAGTCAATATTATTAGGCACAACTGCATTTCATTGATATTGGGATGGACTGTACTTGATAGTGTTTAGTGACATTGATTGGGATGACAAAACAACACACTTCATCAAAATACGAGCTGTGCAATTATTCAAGTGAATAGACAGCACATGGACAAAGTTTCTCACTTAACTCATGCGTCTCTCTACACACACACACACACATGTGTGTGTATGTGTGTGTGTGTGTGTTTTATATTGTAGTTTTTTTTTTTGGTATCAATTTGTCAATTTTTATTTATTTTTGTATTATTTATTTAATTTTACCATATAAGAGATGTCTTAGGTATTAGAGATAATCATGTTTGTTACTAGATGAATAGAAATTGTAATAATAAAACTTGAAGTAGGGTTTAGGTCGACAACTTTTTTTTTTTCATTTTCGCTCCGGGACGCCACTCCTTCTGGCGTCCCGCTCTCCTTTTTAATTTTTATTTATTTTTTATTTTTTTAAATTAAATTTAAAAATTTTAAAAAAAATTGAGCTCTTTCCTACCGGTAGGAAAGTGTGGAAATAGAGTTTTTTTTTTCAAATTTATTTTTTATTTTTTAATATTAAATTAAAAAATTTAAATAAAAATTGAGCGCTTTCCTGCTGGTAGGAAAGTGTGGAAATAGAATTCTTTTTTTCTTTTTTTAAAATTAAATTAAAAAATTTAAATAAAAATTGAGCGCTTTTCTGCTTGTAGGAAAGTGTGGAAATAGAGTGTTTTTTTTATTAAATTTAAAATTTTAAATAAAAATTGAGCGCTTTCCAACCGATAGGAAAGTGCGGAAATAGATTTTTTTTTATTTTTTTTAAATTTAATTTAAAATTTAAAATAAAAAAATTTATATATCGCCAACGTGATTCTCTACAAAGTGGACATGTATCTCTATCGGCATACTCTTTATAACAAAGTTAACAATCATACTTACAAACATGTGTGTTCTCATAGCCGAGACCAAAACTTGCAAGCAACTTCTTAGCCTCATAATGTGAGTTGACAATATTCATCGATGGGAATGCAAGTTTCAGCAACTTAATCAACTCGTCAAATGATCTATTTGTCCACTTATTACTCACCTTGATATTCATCAACTTTACTAGAAAATTCATCGAAAAGAATGATGAAATCCCTTGATATAATTCAGTGTTCATAGCTTCGTACATGTTACGATACTGCTCATCAGGGCCATCCGATCCGTACTTTTTTTCTTGGTCCAAGTCTTCCATAACATTTGTCATGTCATCCATCATTTTAAGTCAACGTCTGACGGACCAGTTTGGTGTGACGAACCAGGTTGGTGTTTCGGTGAGCAATCGCCATGGTGAATCCAAGTATTATATGATGCATCAAGCCCAAACCTCTGAATATGAATTTGAACAGCTTCTAACTTATGAGACTCCATATTTAAACATTTGTTGCACGGGCACTTAATCAAGCCTTTCTTACTCACAAGAGGCCTACATTTGTTAATAAGTTCTCTCACTCCACGCCTGAACTCTGTGGACATCTTATTCGTAATATGCATCCATGTCTTGTCCATCACTATATTTGATATCCTGAAAAAGAAAAGAACCAAAAGTTATTAGGTAATTTCTTTGCTCCTCCATTTTACTGTAATTCACAAAAATTACTACAACCATTTTGATTTATCATTTTTCTAATACGAAAATATACATTAATGGCATGAATGAAGTAGGTAAATAGATTTTAGCTTGATAATATTATAAAGTAAAAATAAAAGCAATCATCATTTAAAACTGCAGATAATCATGATATTTTTTTCCCTTACAAATTAGATTCTTATAGGATGAAAATTTTGTTAGGTACTTATGCAAACCTAGGGACATTTGAAAATTTTAAAAATTATTGGGGTATTATTTCTGACTATTTATACAACTAGTAAAATCAACAATATAACTTAAACTTTTGCAGTTTATGAGCCATTACATGATGATGATGATGAAATTATATTCAACTAAAAATTAGATTACATATAATTATAGAAATGAGAAGAATTGATTCACACCTTTATTTCGTTTTCTCAAAAATTATTTGCCATTATTATTGATATTGCTGCCATTGTTGTTGATATTGCTGCATTGTGCTTGATATTGATGATGTTGACATTGTTATATTATTTTTGTTGTTGTGGATATTGTTTGGAGAGTATTTGGAGAGTGATAGTGATATTCCGAATGAAGTGGTACTCTATTGGTTGTTAAAGAAGTTGTGAGCTATTGGGATGACATTTTAAACTTATTGGGAGGACTTGTCTATGTAATACATTAATTCGGTTGGTGGGGTATTTATTCATAGTTGGTCAAGGTAATTAAATGCTCTTTTTTTGGATGACTTACATCCTATAGGAAGGACAAAATGTCGTCCCTAAAGTTAGAACATATAGAGATGACTTATTATATCCTATAAGAAGGACAAAATGTCATCCCTAAATGTAGAATATATAGCAACGACTTATTATACTTATAGGAAGGATAAAATGTCGTCCCTAAAGGTAGAACATATAGCAACGACTTATTATATCTATAGGAAGGACAAAATGTCGTCACTAAAGGTAGAACATATAACAACGATTATTTATCTATTGGGAGGACAAATGTCCTCCCAATAGGTTATAAAACCTATTAAGGACTTTTGGATGTCGTGCCTATATGTCCTACCTATAGGGACGACACCAATGTCCTCCCAATTTTGTTCTCCCTCTTAACATCAATTCTTGTAGTGATTAACAATATGCAGCAACGTGTTAGTGAAATTAATAGGCAACTTTTTGTGGACTATTTTTGAAAATCAGTAGCTTAACTAGATAACATTTTTATAGAGTAATTGGAAAATTTGAAATTGGAAGATTTTATAGAATGTGGCATTGAGTACTTTTTTTGGTAATCTGAAGAAGTTGTTGATGGGTCCTTAATTCGTTCTCAGGCTAGTGAATTAAAGATGTTGAATTCATTTGCTGAGTTTGTTGATATTGAACTTTGGAGCCTTGAGCATTTGATTAAGCATCTGTTGTTATTGTAGTTGAGTCATCAATTCATTAAACTTATAAATCTTGAAACATAATAGATTCATATGAAGGTGTACCCTAAGGGGGGCTTAACAGTTGTTATGTTTAACCCTAACAACTTGCAGCATTTTTATCTTACTAGCCTTTCTTTGATTAAGTTCAAAGTGTGTCTACTACTACTACTGTCCATTTAAATACAAAACCTTTTTTTTTATTCTTTTAAATCCATACACTTTTTGTCCATTGATATTATAATAGTTTATTCACCAAGCAAGTTGTTTCAAGATGTCCAATAATTTAGACCACAAAGAAAACTCAAGTACATCTATTGAATAATAGCCCAAAATATCCCTTGTAAATCTAACTGAGAGAACAATCTCATGAAGCCATCGAGTGAGTACATTTTATTGTTATTGTATCACATCTCCAATTAATATTCTTGATTTTATTTTTCCATTGATTTACTCATCAGTATTCTTTTCTTCTCAAGTTGAAATAATTCATGTGTCTACAGGGGTAGTCCACTCTATTTGGAATTGTTGGGCGAGGATATTCTGAGTCAAACTCCAATACCCGAGGGTGATTGAAATAAAAATGTTGAACATGACTCCAAGAGAGTTTTGCTAGAGCAGCAACTAAAAGTTATAACAGATGCGGATGTTGACCTGATAGAATCGAGGTTATATGTAACACCCACGCATCAAATTCACATTTTCATATTTTATTTTTATTTATCATTATGCATTGGAAATATGATCCTAGTCCCAAGCTCGTCGCCATAAACGAATTTCCTATTTTAGTTTTAAATAATCTAAGAATTCTATTTAAACGAATTTATAGTTCGCTTTCAAATAAAATTATATTAAAAACTTCTAAGAATACTATTATAATTATTTAGTAATTTATTTATTTATTTACTTAAATTAWAATTCTSAACTTTTAAGTAACTATTATAATTATTAGAAATTTATTCAAATACTTATTTGAATTACTAGTGAGTCGACGTCTTTTAATTGTTTTCGGTTACCGGACTTTAAGACAAAGCCCAACATGGCCCAAGCCCAAGAACACTAAAACCCAAAACCCAAAACCCTTCCAATAGGAAAACCCTAAAGGAAAGTGCCAACCTTATCCACCCAAATTTGAAATCTCTGCACGTCTACAGCCACCCACTACCAACATTCTTTTAGTTTTCTGCAACACTACACTTTTCCTTCAGCAAAAACAATATCAAAACCTACCAACTTTTATTCAAATTTTCTGCATACAACAAGCAGCAACAAAAGTTGAATGAAACAAAATCTCAAGGCAAACAGGTAAAGGATTGTATCTTTTTAATTCATATCCTACAGCTTCCCAAATCAAAAACGGAACCACTCCAAAACAAACTTTTTTTTCCCGGCTGCAAAATAACCACCGGTAGCCGCCACTTTCCAGTCTCCTTTATCATAAACCATAGCCACTAAACTCAACTTCTTCGTCTCCAAGCGAAAACCCGTTTTTTTCTCACAAACCCCCACTACCAGCTGCACGAAAGGGCCCGAAGGTCGGGTCTCGTCGTCGTGCTGCCACCACGACCTTTTCGAACAACCAAGAAATCTTTCCAGACCGAGCTCGCCAACGCCCCAACTCTCAGCCAGCCGGCAAACCCTCTACGGAACCCGGCACAAATCCGAAACCCCCTTCTTCGCCGCCGTCACGGCTTGCCAACTCAGTCACACCACGGCCATTTCTAACCGCCACGCAGCCGTTGCCGTCGCCGCTAGGCCGTTGCCCTGCCAGCTCTCCACGCCTGCCACTCGACAGCCCCCACGCCCAAACTGCCACTGACCGATGGCCGACTTGCTTCCGCCGCCGATGAAGTCGCCATTTTCGGCCAGACGCAAAACAAGCCGGAGAACCGAACGCTGCCATCCGCCGAGGCCACCACCGAGAAGCCTCACTCGCCGGTTGCTGCACAACGCCGCCGCATTGCAGACGCCCCACTGTTGCCGTTGCTCTGCCGAACGCCGCCGCCCTTTAACCGCCGACAAGGATTGAGGAAGAGAGAGGCGCCGCTCGCCGCTCGCCGTTGCCGATTGCCGATTGTTTCGCCGGCCGAATTCTGAATTGTAGAAGAAGGAGAAAGCCGAAGAAGAAATGAATGAAGGATAAGAAACGGGCGGATGAATTAGGGATTAAGGGGCTGAAACCCTTTTAATCTAAACTTTCTAAAAATTACAATTTTACCCCAGCACTTTCCCAAATTTCCAGTTTAGCCCCCCCAGCTTTCTAAACCACTTCAATTGAACCCCTAGATCTTGCCACCCTTCCCAATTGACCCCACAAGTTTTCAATTCATTCGATTGAGCCACCTACTTATCCAAAACCTCAATTTCGACCCTCCAACTTTTCGAAACTTCAATCCAACCAAATAAAACTTATTAAGCTTCAATTTAGTCCATTATTATTATTTTAATATTATATTATGTATTTTAAATAAATAAATAAATATATTATATATTAATATTTTAAAAATTATTTAATTATATATATACTAATTAAGTATATTTTTAAAATGATTAGGTGACGAGGAAATCGGGACATAGGAATCAACCACGTGCATTCAATCGATTTATTTCACGACTTCATTCGAGGTAGGGACCACCGACTTGTCTTATGTTAAATTCTATGTGCTCAAATCTATGTGCAATGTATATCATGAAATTCTATGTTTATAAATTAATATAGCCGTGGACCGCAAAAGTTGTCCGTGACCGGGGAAAAGGGTCATTGGGTTTATCCCAACGTGCTATATCCAATAATTAAAACCAGGGGCCTTAAGTGCCTATGACTGGGGAAAAGGGTCATCGGGGAAACCTATGACCGGGGAAAAGGGTTATAGGGGAAACCCGCCGCGTTTTAGCTGCAGTCAACTGTCTTCCAAAGTAAAATTACAAATTCTATGGTTACTTGTGCTATTTTTGAGTTTGTATAATTTTGCATGAGGTATGTCGGTGTAACTATTGAGTACGTTGAACTCATDCCAAATCAACGATGTTTTTCTTTCAGATACAAACGAGAATATCGAGTGAATGGGAAATGAGGAAGGAAAAAGGATACGTGTTATCCGTTTTGTTTAGTATGTTTTCAAAAGAATGTGTAATTAGATTTAAATCGTACTCTAGCTATCGTTTTCCACTGATAGCAATTTGTTTTTTTTTTATTTGTTTTAAATATTCCGCTGCGTAAACTTGATCATTTTGAAATTTATGAATTTTACTATGTTATTGTTATGAAATTTGAAATTTATTTGTGACGCCAAGATTCCTTCAATTATTATTTAAAATGTAAATCTATTTATAATTATCGAAATCGGGGCGTTACATTATATCTCAAATAAGAATTTTGTTTTTGGTTTAACATCCTACTTTACTACATAGTATTCTTCACTGAATGTCTTTTTTACTCTGATGTTCATTTTTAATTTAAAAAAAAAGGTTACTTTGCTTAGTTCTTATCAACCCTTTTCTCGTATTGTTGTGTGTTGCAATCCCGCTCACTGTATGTTAAGAATCTAAATTTCAAAACATCAGACGAGGAATTGAAAAGGCATTTCACAAATCACATGAAAGAAGGAATCATATTAAGTGTCAGGGTGGGTGTTTCTCGACCCTGTCAACTTGTGTCCCTGCCAATTCAGCGCATTCTGTTTACTGTTTTTGCTGCTATTTTTTCATCAATGTTCTCTCTTTCTTTTTTTATTATGTTTTTTTCTCAGGAAAGAAGCATCTCAAAAACGGAAAACATATTTCGATGGGTTTTGGGTATTGAATAAATATACTCTGCTCTGTTCATATAATTTTGGTTGAAGTTGAAATGATCTTTTTTTTATTTATATTAATTTTATGTTTATCACAATTAGCCCTTTTTGGAGGATTCAGAGAACCAACCTCTCAACGTAATTATTAAAAAACAACATTTTGAAAATAAGATTATTTTCAAGAATATGTAAAATAATTTTCAGTTTCGACAATTCTAAATATATGCAGGCACCGGGTGTGTGGGACGACTAGCTTCATAATATCGTACATAACGGGTTCAACTTAAGCGCTCTTCATAATAGCTCGGATTTAAGTGGTATTTATTAATTAGATAGTTTCTCGTCAAAATTTGTTTTTCATTGTAATATCCTAAAACTAAATGTTTCTTTTTTCTTTTTCCTTTTACCAGGTCACATGAAAGCTGAACCCTAACAAATTTCATCGGTGTGTGTTATAATTTGTGGTTTTAATGTGGTCATTGTGTCATGGCCTGACAAGAGATTGGAATAGAGAACTATTTAATTCCTTATCCGAAGACCTTATCCCTGTCTGGCAAGTTTACCAACTCTGATGACTGTTAATATCATGCAAGATTATACCTTGGAATACTACTAGCTAGGGGAACAAGATAAGTTTGTTGTGTTCTTTTTCTTTCTTGAATTATAATCAGAGATGACGTAATTTTATTCTTATTCTTGTTTAATCAATGCAAAATGTTTGAAGAAATGTGTGCCAACATATCATCGTTGTTTTGTCATATTAGTATTACTTTCTATACATAGCCTCGTTTACTTTTTGTGGTAATAAGAGATGAGTGATTTTAGATTATTATTAATTTTTTTTACTAATCATAGAATTTTGATCAAATAACCTCATATATACTTTATAGGTATGATTATATGATATCTATATCAAATATTTTCTATGATGAATTATTACTTGGATTATGCTATTTTTGACTAATTTGCCTAGTCACATGATGTTAACGATAATATAATTTTTGCAAATAATCTTGCATGGTGAAAAATCTGCTGGTGGGGTAAATTTTATTATTATTATTATTATTATTGGGCCTTTCATGTGAAAAATGCCCTAATTAGTTCGATATTGTGTTTTTTATGTTTTTATTGTAAAATTGTAATGTAAATATTTTTTTTAAGTATATTGGATACTTTTGTTAACATTTGATGTTGATTAATTTTAATTTTCATGAAATATGAATTAAATTGCAATTGTTTGGTATTTATAGTTTGGGATGAGGATAGGTAAAATATAATGGACATTTAATTCTTTTTTTTAATTATTATTTTAGAATTTAGATGGGTTATATTAAAACCGATGTTAATGTTCTCTGTGCCACCACATCGGTTTCTTGGTTTCTTCAGAAACCGGTGTTATTACTCAGTATTATTTGTGGCGCTTCTTGGCAAAACCGTCACCCATCCAACATTATTGGTGGCGCTTCTTAGCTAAGAAGCGCCACCCAGTTCTGTTTAGGAAGGACAGATATTGGCACGACAAGTCGTGCCTGTTGTCATTTAAGTTTTAGGAACGACGAATGTCGTTACTATATATCAGTAGCAAGATATCTATGGCAAAAAATTCTTTTGGAGGACATATCGTTTCTATATAATTAATGCAACGACAATGACATTTATAGGGACGATTTTTGTCGTCCGTCTTTAGCATTATTCTTGTAGTGATAAAGAATTTTCACATGCAGAACAGGAAGAAGATATTAGTTACTATGATGGTTTTATTGGTATGCCCACTTAACTGTTTTTTATAAAGAATTAAGAATATGGACTAAAAGGAATTACCATTGAAAATGCAACTGGAAAGTACATGGAAATTTAAAATGTACATAAACAAGATCTCATTAATTGAAAACCTAAGAACTAATTTTTGTGTATAACACCTACTGTAATTTCATTAATTGTTATTTAAAATGTACTATGTTTTAAGTATTATCCATATAGCTATTTTTTTCATAGAACTCATCTTAATTCAAAAATATAAGAAAGAACAAAGGTTAGTACAACATGGGTACAAGATTAATTATTATATTAGCTTTGGGAGGCCATATTGCTCCAGGTACTTTATATATATATATATATATATATACACATAAAAAATCATAAAATAAAAACCATGATATTTTTTTCTTGAGAAATGTAATCTTATTTTCAGGATATATAAAGCAAATTTATCCTATAATTTTCAGCAGGAGAGCATTTTGCTACAATGGAGTCCAACAACACCGAACTCCAACATTTATGCGACTTATGTTTATTAAGGCATCCTTCAAGAGGTTGTGTAAGAACTTTGTGGTTTTAACTCTATGCTTTACTGACCATCATGTTGCACTAGTTGATTTTCGATGGTTAAGGGTACAAGCTGTAAATATTTTTATTTTAGTGACTAATATTTTACGGATGAATGTAATTACTGAAATAATTGATGGGTTTCTGGTACAAGGATTTACTTGGGTATAACTTCATTCCTTATTTTAGTTCTTAACAATGTGTTATTACAATCTTCCTTCTTCGTGTCTGTATGTTGTAGTGTGTTTTTTAAAGTGATTTTTTTTCTTCTTTTTGGGGTAATTTGGTAGTTATCTTATATGAATACTTGAATCATGGTCTTATAAAGATGTTGGTTTAGGTGGGAAAATTGTTTTTTTGGTCCATTATATTATCTATTTTTCAATTTAGGATCAAGATATTTTCCACTATCCAAACACATACACAAAGTTGGTAAAATAATCAAAAAAGGTACAAAATTATCACTTTCGGGCCAAAATGATGACGTGGCGTGATTATGTATTTACTTATCATTTTTTATTTAATTTTATATAATTAATTATTTTCTTATTATTTTTCTTTAATTATATAAAATTCAACAAGTCCAAGTAGGCCTGGATCGAGTGAAAAGCCGCAACAGCGTCCAAAATCCCATCCAACGTCCCTTTAGCCGATTCCAGCTCATGCGGCAGCAGAAACTGGTCGGCGCCGAGGGTTTCAAGTGCGTACGTTTTCTTCTCCGGCGCGATGTCGATCACCGTCACTTTCGCGCCGAAAGCCTTGAGGAACTTGACCGCCACGTGGCCGAGCCCGCCCAGCCCGGCGACCCCGACGTGGAGGCCCGGCTTGTCGAGCCCGTAGTATCTCAGCGGGCTGTAAGTGGTGTTGCCTGCGTAGACCAACGGGACGCCCCGATCCATCGGGAAATTGTCAGGCCAGCGGATGATGAAATCCTCCTCGGCCACCATCAGATCGGAATAACCGCCGTAAGTGATGGACCCGTCGGGGAGAACGCCGTTGTAGGTGTCCAGTTTCTCCAGGCAATAATTCTCCAGATTGTTTTCACATTGGTCGCACTTACGACACGAGCCGACCATTACTCGGACAGCAACATTGTCGCCGACCTTAAATTTCTTGACTTTGGACCCGGTTTCGGTGACCACGCCGACGATCTCGTGGCCGGGGATCATCGGGTACTGGGAGAAGCCCCAATCGTTCTTGATCTGGTGAAGATCCGAATGGCAGACGCCGGAATACAGCACCTTGAACTGGACGTCCCGGTCGCCGTTAGCCCGTCTGGTGAACTCCAGAGGGGACAAATGACCCGACGGGTCCTTGGTGCCCCACCCGATTGCCTTCACGGTTTTCGCCATTTTCAAAGTAGAATGGAAATAATTATAATTAAAGAAAAATAATAAGAAAATAATTAATTATATAAAATTAAATAAAAAATGATAAGTAAATACATAATCACGCCACGTCATCATCTTGGCCCAAAAGTGATAATTTTGTATCTTTTTTGATAATTTTACCAACTTCGTGCATGTGTTTTGATAGTGGACAATATTTTGGTCCTAAATTGGAAAAGTGAACAACATAATAGACCAAAAAAGCAATTTTCCATGGTTTAGGTCAATTAATGGATTTAGTCTTCATAAGAACAGGTTTGAGCACTTAGCATTCTTGAACCTGGCTCAAGATTTTGGTGGTCACAAATTATTTTATTTCTCTTCATATTTTTGGATGCTTATGATTGCACATTTTAAGTAGTAATAAAGATTTGGTCCAAATGTGGAGATGGTTGTGCTTCGCGGTGGATTGATCAGAGACCAAAGATAGAAAATGGACTCAAAGGCAAAGAGAGAGCATAGACATCAAAATGCTTAGAATAAGAGAACACCAATGATAAAACTCGTGTTTCCCTAAGCTGCTTTATTAACTTGAGACTTATAATGAGGAAAGTTTATTTACTTTGTTAAAGATGTGGTGGAACACTTCACATCTGTTTAATTGAGATGCAATATTCCACTTTTTTTTTTTTTTTTTGGTGACAAAAATATTCTATTTTTGTCCCTAGATGGATCCTCAAATCCCCGGAAAGAAGTCAGTTTGTTAAACTCGCAAACTAGCTGGATATTAGGCTCATAGTTGATGAGATCATTCTGGTTGCCTTATTTTAATTGTTTTACATGGTACACGTGAAACCTAATTAATAAATGATTGGGGAAATTGTACAGTTCTATTGGGAATCTGTAAATGCATGTCGTGGCAGATCTTAGCTGGTTCCTGCAATTCATAGTGCTGGCATTCATGGGGTTTTTTGGGTAGCTTTCAAAACTTCACGTGGTGGACTCTAAATTTGATTCCTCCACCGCAGACTACTCCTCCTTGATTAATATGAGGAGAGAGATCATAGCGAGAACAACGGCCGTGCCATCGAAAGTTTTGAACCCTGCACCAATTTCGACCAAGTCGCTGTCTCAGACCTCCCCACCAAGAAATATTGTTCAAGTTCAGAGATGGTTAAGTACCGGTATGTGCAATTCTTTTACTTGCCGTAGTAGTGTGTAACTGTATATGTGTTATGCTGTGCAAATCTGTGTTGTAGACTTTGGGCCGGGTATACATGTATGTTTATAATAAAAAATTATGTTGCTCCAGTAATTTCTAGATGTGAGGTGATTGCTTCTTAAGATTTATGTCAAGCAATAGGATAATGTTTTATAAGTTTCTTTGTTTTCAGGGGCGGATCCACCTTAGGGTGAGGGGCCACTCCCTTCCCCAAAAATTCCAATACCATAATATTATTTATAATTTTTTTTTATTCGTAGGTATATATATATATTTTGGCTTCCCAAAACTTACAAATATGTAAATGGCTATAGTGGTTTGTGTGTTTAATTCCTTCTCAAATGGTTCATGGTTCAACTCTTACTCTAGTCCATTTTTTCTTCTATATATTTTATCTTTATTTTTATATTCTATTTATCATTTTTTTTCTTTTTAACCTCTTTTTTAATTCTTTTTATACAATAATTCATATATTCTTTATCCTTCCTTTTTATTTTCCTCTTTCTCGTTAATTAAATTTAAAAACAAAAATATAGAATTAAAAATATCACCCCTCTTTTTATTTTTGTTTTTATATTCTCTTTATCATTTTTTTTCTTTTTAGTTTCATTCTTTTTACACACTAATTCATAAATTTTTTAATATTCCTTTTCCTTTCTTTTTATTTTCCTCTTTCTCATTAATTAAATATAAATACAAAAATATAGAATTAAAAACATCACCCCTCTCTTTGTCTTTTTCTTTTTCTCTTTCTCGTTATTTTTCTAAAAAAATAAAAATATAAAACAAAAAAAAATCACCAACTTCTCTCTTTTTTCTCACATTTTCTTTTTTTCTTTCCATATTCTCACAAATTGATGGTACCAATTAAGAAGTAAAAATATATCTTTTTTATTTTCTTTCACCCCTCTAGTTTTTTTTTCCTTCTTATTTTTTATTTCATATTCCCTCTAATTTATCGTAACATCAAAAAGATTAAAATATATTCTTTTCCCTTAATATAATACGAATCGGTTCTCGCCATTTCACCAAATTATTTTTATCTTTTAATACACGATCTCCCCAAACTAAGAATCCTGCAGGATCCGCCCCTGTATGTTGTGCTTTAAAAATTATACATTGGTTACATTTTTCTGAGTTGTCTATTTAGTATAGGTTCATTACAAGGAATATCATTTGGATCATAATCATAGTCAGCTTCTATGTTTCTATTTAAGTCATAAAATCTTGTGTGCAAAATTCCGTTAATGAAATTAGAAGTCATTTAGTGAATAATGCATGCAATCTAGTATTAATATTATTATTTCTATTATTATCATTATTAGTATTTATTTTCATGTTTTTCCTCTTTCGCAATATTGTTTACAATGTTAATTAGAATATAGGAATTAAATTTGATGCCAGTGATAGCTACTGAGTTGAGGTGTGACAAGTGTCACGGTATTTTGGTACCTTTAATGAACTTAAGGTATTCTATTTCCTTAAATATATTCCCACTTTAGATTTGTGTCATTGCAAGAAAAATGTGTTAGTAATTTTATTCATATTTTAATAATGATCCTACTATTTAAATAACATGTCCTCTGCATGTGCAATCCTTAACTCAGCTTGTTAAAAATAGCATTGGGATTCTGTATTAATAAAAAATGCATGAATATGAAATCATCTTACAAAGCTAACCTTACAAGGCGAACATCAGCTTTTAGATGGAGGAAAGGTTTTCAATACTCTCTGTGGGTGGAAGTTTAAAGAGTCTCGAGCAGTCGAACCAAGCTGTGAGTATGTTGTTGTTGTATATATTTACGTGCGTATTATAATTTGCTATTTTTGTTGTAAAGTTATGTATTTATATAATTGTTTTAACTTATGAAGCACTAATATGAGTATGAGACACTGGTGCGATACGATACGTGTACGAAAATACGTCATATGTTGAAATTTAAAGGATACGAGTACGATAGATATATACACATATACATTCATATATATATATATATATATATATATATATATATATATATATATTTATATATATAATATTGAAATATAGTCGTATTAACTAAAAAAATTAAAATTTCATAAATATTAAAACTTCAAATGTGATAAGTTTTAAAAACACATAAAATAAGTAAATTATTTTTACAATAAAAAAATATTTTTATTATTTTCTTGAATATATATTTGTACTATCTCTCTCAATTTGTGGTTCATATTCGGAGGAATTAAAATTATTAATACATTTTATTTATTAAATCCAGGAGTCGATGCGTTCAAAATTTTCTTTAAAATATTGACACTTTATGGGTACGTATTAATACGTCTCCGCAGAAGTATCGTATCCGGTAAGTAGTCGGTGTGGGTATAGCATCCTCGTAGAAGTATCCGTGTTTCATAGGCTTTAACTTACTGTTTCTGATGTATATTGTAACGTGCTAAAAATTACTTGAGATGGGTTTATATAGTTGAACATTGTATTACTAGTGAAATTGGTAGGAGAAAAATAATGTTGTGATAATGATGTGAATTATTTATTGGGGGTGATATAATATACCTGTCTCAATTGGAGTGTCGATGGGAGCACCATCACGCTTTTTATTGGTTATACATATTCTGTTGTTCGTGTTTAGTGTATTGGTCATTACTACAAAGCAAATTTAGTTGAGTTGTTATAGTGGTTGTTAAATCTTACTAGATTCTTGTAGAGAATGATTTTAAAGTATTTCTTGGTTGTTTTGAGTTTCTAAGTAATTTTATTGGGTACATTTTGTGTGTTACTACTATTAAATTAATATATTCTTTTTTTCTTAAATGAGATATTTAGATTGTTTATTAAGTGAGATGGTACAAATAAATATGGTGGTTTAAAAAAATCTCATGTAACCACATCGGTTTTCAAGAACCGATGTCATACATTTAACATAGATTTTTTTTAGATATTTAACATCATTTTTTGAACTGATGTCTAAGTCATCAATTTTAAAAGTCACGTCATCAGTTGTTTTAAAACCAAAGTGACTTTAAACATCAGCTTTAGTCAAAACCAATGTGCATACTGACATCTTCCACATCGGTTTTCACAAAAAATAGATGTAAAAAGTCACAGTTTTTTACATCAGTGTTTATTAATAACCTATGTGAAATTTCGCATCGGTTTTACTGAAACCAACATTACTATTAACATCAGTGGTTTTGACATTGGTTCAAAAATCGATGTTAAATGTAAAAAAATGATGTTAAACCCTATTTTTATAGTAGTGAATAATTAGAAGGGGCAAGAAAGCAACAGTGTTGCAGTCGATGGTCATGCGATGAGTAGTAATACTGATGCTTGTGGTGGTGTTAGTTTTTTGAAGTGCTTAATATTCAGTGTTCTAAACATCCAAGATACACTAGTGGAAAAAAGTCGATTAGAGGCGGTTCAAAACAGCCTTTAGAGGCGGTTCTAAACCGCCTCTAATACGACCG
>BMAC01000530.1:296957-337175 GCA_014905375.1 Phtheirospermum japonicum | reverse complement strand
TTCAGCACCTGAGGAGCTCCATTAGTAATTCTACAATAAGACAGCCAAAAAAGAAAATAAGCAACTACATCACTATTAATATCCTTTCTTAATATTAGATATAGAAGTGGTAGCTGCAGATCACTATCAAGAGTCAATGCATGAAACGATCCCAATTCTCAATGTGTCTGTATTTGGCCAACACATAAATAAGCAGAATGCTAGTAACCTTCCATTGCATAAACATTTGTAGGGAAATACAAACCTAATTCATTAAGAAAAAAGGAAATATTTCCAAGCATCTCATCCATTCTGCTGAAAACCATTTAACAGCGGAAAATGTGCAGTTTAAGAATCCTTCTACTTTTCTAGTGTGTGCTAATTCCCCAGGAATGAAGACGTATTATTATTATTATTATTATTATTATTATTATTATTATTATTATTATTAATTATTATTATTATTATTATTATTATTATTATTATTATTATTATTATTCATTTCTTCAATCTTTATTTATAACAATTTCCATAACAACTTTATTAGGGAATCACACACTAGTCCATATATAATATAGTATATAATATATATCTATATATATATATATAATAGATACTATATAACACACACACACACACACACACACACGTAGTGGGAAACTAAGGCATTACATGTAGTCATGTGTAGACGTAGATAGAATATAATAAGATACACACACACATGTGCGAGTGTGTTTACATCTTACCCACACTTGTTATAATTGGGTAGAAAGGACAGAGTCTCCTTTCGCAAGATCATGGACAACTAATGTATTCTGCTGCTGAAAATTGCCCAAAGTGGACATCCCCCTACTGCCTGTCATCACCAAACACCCAATCCCACTACCAATAAAGAAGTAATTCTTATGCGTCAACTCCAAATTAACCCCATTCAGGAAGTGAAACACAAACACAAACACCCAATCCCACTACCAATAAAGAAGTAATTCTTATGCGTCAACTCCAAATTAACCCCATTCAGGAAGTGAAACACAAACACAGGAAACTTATTAACCCTTTTGTGAATTCATGCTTCTAAATATGTTTGAAAGTTGAGTGAGTGTTTGTTAAATCTAGCAGATGCATACCAACATTGTATACATAGACATAACGGATAGAGTACATGTAATCTACAACACAGTTCTTATAAGAAATAATTAAAGTAGTAATTAAAGTAATACCACATTGATTTTAAAGCTTTTGCAAGAGTACAGTACGTCTCAAGCCACAAAAGAGAGTTCTAGCAAACATGTCACATTGCTGCCAAGAACAACATTATAACATCCTTAACATCCTGCTAACACCACAAAACAAAGCAAAGCAAAAGAGAAAGCAACAAACCAAACATAATTGAAAAATTACAATACCAAGACGAGTCCAAATATGACAGGTCATGTCCGTTCCTGAAAACTGCAAAGAGGAGCTTACATCATCTTTCCCACAACTCCAGCACCCCTGCATCATTCAAATGAAATAAAAAGAATGATGATGATGATGATGATGATGATGATGATAATAATAATAATAATAATAATAATAATAATAAATAAAATAAAGTAATTATTATAATTGTTGTTATTTAATGACCTCATCTTCTTTTTCTTCGGGGTCTCCTCATGATTCTTCACCACTATCACTGATACTGATTCTTCGTTGTTGTCGCTGTCTCCTTTTTCCCCTTCTTTTCCTTTTTTGGCATCTTTTCTTTTATTTTTACCAGCATTCTTCACCACTCTCACTGATACGTTGTCGTCGCTGTCTTCAATCTCACCTTCCTTTCCTTTTTTGGCTTCTTCTCTTTTGTTTTTAAGAGCACCAAATTAACCCTTGACTCTATCAGCTATTCTGAGTCACCAGTCTCTCTCATCATTTTCTCCAGTCTAACAACTTCAATCTCACAGAAGGCACATTCATATACTTCACTATTTTTTTCTTTCACTTATTCCATCATCTTGGTCTATAGCCTTAAACGCTAATTTCAGAATTAATCCATAGCCATGAAAAGAAGAGTGCAGAAAATTAATATAGTGGTCAACTAAGAGTCAATCCCACAGGCACTCTAGAAAATTGTCAGCAAATGAAATATAGGCGGGGAAAAAACAAAGCTTTTGGTTGCTTACAGAAATTTGTAAAATGAAAATACAATAAATTGTTTCCGCATCAAGTTGTGAACAATAAGAAAAATTTTAGTTTAACATACCAAAGTTCTGAGGAGAAATTTCATCTCCTTCTCTCTACATGAACACAAGAGATTCACAATGAGGCTTTTCTTTCTGGTCGTACTTCCACTACCTATTTGCACACTGATGGAGTCCATGTAAAGATAGAACATGTTTAAAGAGAATATAAAAGGCAAAATAAGATTCAAGCATTTTTAACCAAACTAACATGGAAAACCTCACTCTTGATAGCCTACAACAATACAYTGCCTATATAATGATGATAAACTGTAAATATCACAATGAAGAGAGCTCCAATGCAAACTTTCAACATAACAACAAAGCAATGCTAGTAGGAGTGGGCATTGATTCGGGTTTCCAGGGCCCGATCCAATCCCATTGGGTTTAACCTGAAACAAAAACGTATTAGATTATCCAGACTCATTTTAAAGTGCCAAGTCAGATATTGTGCTTGTAATTTTGGCTGATTAGGTAATCAGTTGTCCGACTTAAAAAGGGGGGATAAAAAATAAAAGGATGATGAAGAAATGGCCTCTGAACAGTGCCCAACTAGTGAATATATATGGGAAAGACGAAAACAAGAGAAAACGTAAAACCAACTCCGATTGTGTAGCAAAACATAGCACCTGACTCATTAGGTAACCAACCCAATGCCCACCCCTACAAAAATATTCTTCACTCTAACTAATTTAGAGCAGAAGATATTTACATATATATAATATCAAAGGTCATGGACAAGCCTCCCAAAGTATGCACCCTAGAAGCTAGACATTGTCATTCTTACACTGCAATACAAGGCAGAGATTACACTAGGGGAGATGAATTTCAGGTTTACCTAATAAAAATTAACCAAAATTAATTCTTCTACAAAATATAATCAATTCGAATTGCTGGTTCAACCTATTCATCTGTAAATATACGCGGAACTATAGAACATGAAGAAAAAACATAAAATCGAGGTGAAAAGAAAGAACTTACCACCAGAGCATTCGACTAAAACTCCAGATTGAAGCGCTGTAATTGTAGGTGTAAATCTCTTCAATTTCAAGGGCTAAGTAAATTCAAGGACCAATTAATTTCAATGGAGAAGTGAAACGAATGTTTGGAAATTTTCGAGAAGTAATTTCAAGTTTTCCAGGCAGATTTTTGAAGAATTTTGGGGCTGCGGTACGTATTTGATATTGTTTGATTTTAAGCGACGTTTGAAGAAGAAAGCGCGACTAATGTTCAATTATAAGCGACGGTCCCGGAAATAGAATTTGAGGCGCTCTATAAAGTGGTGGTTACTTACAGAACCGCCACCCGGTGAGTTTTTGGTGACGCTTCCCCCTTGAACCGCTGCCCGATCGTTTTTTTTAAGTGTCGGTTCGAAAAGCAACCGCGGCTTATAATATTATTGGTGGCGGTTGGAATTCAACAACGCCACCCGGACTCGATTTTTTATTAATTTTTTTTTAATAAGTGACGGTTCTTTGCTAACAAGCGCTACCTTTGCACCTTTTGCAGCGGTTTCTCGTTGAACCGTCACTTATGCGCCGCCTCTAATCGACTTTTTTCCACTAGTGATATAAACTAAACAGAACGATTTTTATTTTACGTGTTATCTTAGGAAGATTCAGGCCGACGTGTAGTTTTCTAGTGATTTAGATGCTTACTTGGCGAATTTTGGAGGTTTAGAGACTTACTAAAATATATTAATCCTAATATATACATAATATAATATATTTTCTTTTATTATATTTATCTAACTTAATATTTTTCTTTTATTATGTTTTTTCCTAATTTAATCCTTTTCTTTTATAATATTTTGTCTTATCCATTATTTCATTTTATTCTTCTAGTATAAAAATATAAAATTCATATACTTATAAAAAATATCTAAATTATTTTCCTTAATTATAAAATAAATTACTTTTAAGAAAATATTAATTAAAAAATTAAAATAATTTTATTTACAATAATCTAAGTAAGTTTTATTTATAATAACAGTTAAAATAACTTTATTCTTAGAATTTCAGAGATAAAATATTGTAAAATTAGGAGTTATTTGCAATATCTAAGTATGTGAGTAGATATTATTAATGAATTCAATCCAAATATAAAAAATGTAAAATTATATAATAATAAATAATAAATATTGATTAAAAATATGACACGAGTTGATAATATGACATCTTTTGAATATTTTTCTAAGTATGTAACTAAATTATTAATGAGTTAATATAAATATTAAAATATAAAGTATTTAATATAATAATTATTTAATTATTTAATATAGAAATTGTGGGAAAATGAGATGTTCGGATCAATACTCCAAATGGTTCTGTGTTGTAGTTGCGTAATGTGAGACACATTCCTGGTTCGAGGAGAAATCTACTTTCAGTAGGGCAGCTGGATGACGAAGATTATGTTGTGACATTTGGCTGTAGTAACTTGAAGATAACCAAAGGAGCCATGGTGATGGCTCGAGGAAAGAAGGAGGGTACGTTGTATATGACAACTAGTACCAAAGATTGCATTGCTATTGCAGGAAAAAGTAATGATGCAGATTTATGGCATTGTCAACTTGGCCACATGAGTGAAAAGGGGATGAAAGAACTGTGTTCGAAGGGTAAGCTACCAGGCGTCAAGACAATTGATGTCGGTTTGTGTGAGGATTGTGTATTCGGTAAATAGAAAAGAGTGAGTTTTTCGAAGGGTGGCAGAACCTTAAAGAAACAGAAGTTAGAGTTGGTACACAGTGACTTATGGACCAGCGCAGTAACATCCCTTGGTAGTGCGTCATACTACATGACTTTCATTGATGATTCTATAAGAAAGGTATGAGTTTACTTTCTGAAAAATAAATCTGATGCATTTGATACTTTTAGAAAGTGGAAAACCCTTGTAGAAAATGAAACAAGTTTGAAAGTAAAGTGCTTAAGATCTGACAATGGTGGAGAGTACGAGCTTGGAGAATTCAAAGAGTATTGTACTACAAATGGAATTCGCATGGAAAAGACCATGAGAGGAACCCCTCAGCAGAACGGAGTGGCGGAACGAATGAACAAAACTCTGAATGAGCGTGCCAGATGTATGCGGTTGAAGTCAGGTTTACCAAAGATGTTTTGGGCAGATGCATTTAACACAGCTGCATTCCTGGTTAATAGAGGGCCATCAGCTCCTTTGGAGAATGGTATACCGGAGGAGTCTTGGAGTGGTAAGGAGGTAAACCTAACTTATCTACGAATATTTGGTTGTGTTGCTTATGTTCATATAGATGCTGCAGTAAGAAGTAAGTTGGATGCTAAATCTATTAAATGTACATTTATTAGATATGGCGGTAATGAATTCGGTTACAGATTCTGGGATGAACAAAATCGAAAAATAATTCGCAGTCGAGATGTCATATTTAATGAAAAGGTTTTGTACAAGTATAAGATGGGTGCACCAGATGCTGAAAGTGCAGATACTCGGGTTGTATAGTTAGATACTTCTAACTCAGGTGGGAGCAAAGCAGTTCAGAATGACCAGGAGGTTGTTTAGGCTGAGCCGAGAACACCACCAGTTTTGTTGCCAATGGTCTACAAGAGTGCGAGGATCACTAGATAAGCTCACATCATTAAATTAATACTTGTTGCTGACTGATGGTGGTGAACCTCAATGTTACGTAGAGGCTGCACATGGTAAGACCAGAAGCAAATGGATGCTTGCCATGGATGAAGAGATGGACTATTTTATGTCCAATGACACTTGGGATCTTGTTGAGCTCGCAAAAGGAAAGAAGGCGTTGCATAATTGGTGGGTCTACAGAATTAAAGACGAGGCTGATGGAAGCAAGCGTTACAAGGCAAGGCTGGCTGTGAAGGGATTTCAATAGAAATACGGTATTGATTATACAGATGTTTTTACTCCTGTTGTAAAACTAACCACTATTCGAATGGTTTTGAGTATGGTTGCTGCAGATAACTTACTGTTAGAGCAGATGGATGTAAAAACAACATTTCTCCATGGTGATTTGGAGGAAGACATATATATGAACCAACCAGAGGGATACCTGTTGGGAGGTAATGGTGACCTAGCATGTAAACTGAAGAAGAGTTTGAATGGTTAGAAACAGGCTCTGAGACAGTTGTACAAGAAGTTTGATAAGTTCATGCTTGATATTGACTCTTTCAGATGCAATGCTGACCATTGTTGCTATTTTAAGAGGTTTGATGATAGTTATATCATATTATTGCTATATGTTGATGACATGTTGATAGCAGGTTCTTGTGCTCGAGAAGTGGATAGATTGAAGAAACAATTGTCAGAACGGTTTGCTATGAAAGACCTTGGAGACGCCAAGCAGATTTTGGGTATGCGAATTACTCGAGACTTGGTGGGAGGGAAATTGTACCTTTCTCAGGCGGAGTACATCGAGAAGGTGTTGAAAAGATTCAATATGGAGAATGCCAAGCCAGTGAGTATCCCGCTAGGTAGTCATTTCAAACTATCTAGCAAAGAGTCTCTTAGCAGTGATGAAGAGCATGCCCATATGTAAAGGGTTCCATACGCTTCAGAAATTGGTAGCATCATCTACGCGATGGTGTGCACGAGACCAGACATTGCTCATGCGGTGGGAGTAGTTAATCATTTTATGAGCGATCAGGGTAGACAACATTGGGAAGCAGTGAAATGGATCCTTAGGTACTTGAGAGGTACCAAAGAGAGAGCCCTATATTTTGAGGGCAAGGGCGTTGAGCTTGCAAGATACACTGATGTAAACTTAGCATAGAGCGACCTTGACAAAAGGAGAAGTACTACCGAGTACGTATTTACTTTGGGTGGTACAGCGATATCTTGGGCTTCTAAGTTGCAGAAGGTTGTGGCTCTATCTACCGCAGAAGCAGAGTATGTAGCAGTGACAGGGTCTAGTAAAGAGATTGTATGGCTGCAAAATTTTTTAGGTGAGTTGGGGAAAGAGCAGAAAAATGGTATCCTGTACAGTAATAGTTAGAGTGTTATTTTCTTGTCTAAGAATCCAGCATTTCATTCGAGAACAAAGAACATTGAGTTGAATTATCACTACATACGTTATCTCTTAGAGGAGAAGATCTTGCAACTAGTGAAGATTCGTGGAATTGACAATCCTGCCGATATGTTGACTAAGGTTGTGACCTTGGAGAAGTTGGAGCTATGCATGGCTTCAACTAGGCTTGGAACTTGAGAGGAAGGCTTGGAGCTGCTGAAATTATGAGTTACGTTGAGAAGATGTAGAGATGGTTACATCTGAGATCAGTCTCCAGGTGGGAGATTGTTGTGTTGTGGAGCCTGAAGTACTGTACATCCAAGCACACGCTCACGGTGATCCAAAATTTATTTTTGGGAATATTTTAGAGAGTTCGCCTAAAATTATAATTAGGGTTTTCTTGTTATAAATAGCCTGGTTGTGTAATTGTAACCTTATCTCAAAAATTATTATAGTACAAACTCCTTGCTTGGCAGCACTCCCAGACGTAGTCAAAATCTCTCTCTGACAAACTGAGTAAACAATTTCTCGTGTCGTTTTTATCGCTTCTCTTTTCATCATATTAATTTTATTCCTAACAACAAGCCATACACAACTTCAACCTAGTTCCTAGTGCACTTTGCAAGCTTTTCCAAAAGTTCGAAGTAAATCTCATATCTCTATCCGACACAATTGAAATCGATACCCCATGCAACTTAAAAATTTCCCAAATATAGATTTGGGCATATTGTTCCATTAATAAATTCATCTTGACTGATAAAAGGTGGGCTAATTTTGTTAGACGATCTACTATGACCCACACTGCCTTGCTGCCTCTTGATGACGGCGGTAAACCTACCACAAAATCCATCGAGATATGCTCCCACTTCCATTATAGAACTACTAGTGGTTTTAGCAAACTTGATGACCATTTATGTTCAGCTATAACTCGTTGACCTACTAGACACCTTCCCATAAAGTTGGCAATGTCCCTCTGCATGCTCCTCCACCGAAACATTGTCTTCAAATCCTTATACATCTTGGTACTCCCAAGATATGTAGTGTAGGTGTACAATGGCTTCTTCTCTAATTTCTTTCCTTAAACCCTCATCTTTCGGAACACAAGTTCTTCCATCGTAAAATAAAACTTGACCTTCTTCTAAAACAAAATCTATGATAGTTCCTTTCCACACTCTACCCTTCATCTTGTTTATGAAACCATCCCGAGTTTGAGTTTCCTTGACTCTTTCTCTCAATGTTGGTTGTACCACCAAGGATACTATGATCACATTTGCGTTCCTTGGAGGTATCACAATTTTGGTCTTCATCTCGGAAAACTCCTTAACCAACTCATTTTGATCGGAAAGTAAGCTCATAAGTCCTCCCTTACGACATTATGCATCAACTACCACATTCGCCTTTCCTGGATGGTAGTTAATGTTGCAATCATAATCCTTTACTAATTCTAACCATCTTATTTGACGCATGTTCAACTCCTTCTGAGTAAACAAGTACTTCAATCTCTTATGGTCGGTAAATATCTCATACTTGCCTCCAGACAAGTAGTGCCTCCAAATTTTCAATGACTGTACCACTGCTGCGAGTTCTAAACCATGCATAGGATATTTCGTCTAGTGAGTTTTGATATGTCTTGATGCATATGCCACTACCTTCACATGTTACATCAAGACAACACCCAGACCTTGTTTCAACTCATCACAATAAATACAAAGTCTCCTGTTAGGTCGAGGATTGTCGATATGGGTGCGGAAGTGAACTTATTCTTCAACTCTCAAAAACTCTCTTGGCATTGTTTACTCCACATGAACTTCTCCTCTTTTCTCTTTAATCGAGTCACTGGCATGACTATATTAGAAAATCCTTTAATAAATCTTCGATAGTTTCCTGCTAGACCCAAAAACTACAAACTTAACTTGCATTCATGGGGGTGGCCCATTCATTAATGGATTTTGATTTAAATTGATCCGCTTCTATCCCTTGAGCGGTGATGATGTGACCATTGAACACTACTCGGTCCATCAAAAGATCATACTTACTAAACTTCACATATATTATCTCATTGCAAAGTGTCTCCAACACTATTCGTAATTGTTCTTTATGGTCTTCTTGATTCTTAGAATAAATCAAGATGTCATCAATGAAATTTGTCGTGTCCATATCGTGTTTTAAAAGCCATCTTTCAAATGTCACTCTCGTTGAACTTCAAGTGATGATACCCCAACCTTAAGTCGATCTTGGAAAAGATACTTGCTCCTTTTAATTGATCGAATAAGTCATCGATATGAGGTAATGGGTACTTGTTCTTTATAATAAGTTGATTAAGTTTTCTATAATCGATACACATCCTCATTGACCCAACTTTCTTCTTAACAAAGAGTACCAGTGCTCCCCACGGTGAAACACTCAGTCGAACAAAACTTAAATCCAATAGCTCTTAGATTTGAGATTTTAGTTCTTGTACACTACTGCAGAAAGGGGAATTCACGGCGCCTTATCCACGGCGGTTCTGAAAAACCGCCGTTAAATATATTTTTACGGCGGTTTTCCAGAAAACCGATGTTAAATACATAATTTAACGGCGATTCTAGGAGAATCGCCATAGGAAACCTACATTGTACGACGGTTTAAGAGAACTGACGTAAATATTCACATATTCTACGGCGGTTTGAGAACCGACGTAAAACTGGAGGCCAACTGATTTTAACGGCGGTTCACAAACAACCGCCGTAAAAACTCAAAGATTGTGAACCATCGCAGAATGTATATAGGATAAGAAGCTCTTTGCTTGACACGTGGATATATAAGATAAGAAGCAAACTACCCTTAGGTTTTCTGAGTTCCGTCCCTCTCCACACAAAATCACACCCTCTGCCTTTCTCGTCACCTCTAATTCCATTTCATCTCAGCCCTCCTTCACATCTCAGCTCACCACTCCAAAATTCGTCAACCACCACATATCTCCTCAACATCGCCTCGGAGTGCGGCAAGCTTGACGATCAGGGGATTTGAAAGTATGTCGACTAGGCTTCTGCCACTTAAATGGTGGTTCTGACCTCGATGGGAAACTTGGCGACCACAAGACCAACGACACTACTAAATTGTTGTCAGAGGTGAAGAACATTCTGGCGGCGGCACGGATTTATCAATCCTCACTCCACCACCACCGTGCAAAGCTACGCAACCACCATCACCACAAATACCCTAAGTCTCATTTTGGTTTTTGATCTGTCTGTGTAACTGTGTTGCAGTATTTGACTCCAAACTTTTTTTTTTTTAATCTCAAAAGTCATTTTGATTTTTGAGCTATATGTTGTGGTGTAGCCTATTTGTACCTATGTCGTGAAATTGAGCTCAATGAGCGAGCTCTTATGCTCTCAGGAATTTTTTTTTGAACTTTGATCTCGATTTAACACCTCTAGATCTATTTGAATCAGGATTTGTAAACTTTTTCGTGTGCTTTTTTTATTTTGTGTGTGTGTGTAGTTGTTGGTGTTTAATTTCACACTTATACTGTTCTTAATTGACACTTTGAGCTATATATTTGTATGTGCATTGTGAAAATGAACATAAAATAGCTTGTTGTTAAGTGTTCATATGAGTTTTGCATACTTAAATTAAACATAGACTTTGTGTTTTTAATTTCTTGAACTTATCTCTGTTTGAATCTATCTATTCGGCGATCATTACATGAGTTTTTTTATCCTCCTTTTGTGATAACTGAAATGAGGATACATACATATGCAGACAATTACTATGATCCATCCGTAACAACGAAGACGAACATGAGCCCGGGTGTTGACTCTGTCGGCTCTTTTCGCGAGTTCTGGATAGGAAATGAAACATTTGATGGTCTGTACCTGCGATTTGATATGCCGGGAGTGGGCAAGGAGAACATCAAGGTCCGGGTCGAGAAGGACACGGTGGTCATGGAAGGCGAGGGTCTAAAAGACTTTGAGGATGACGTGGTTGGGCCGGCCAAGGTACAACTTCAGGATCCAGCTGGATGATGCAACACAATACAATACTGATGCGGTCAAGGTGAATTTAGTGAACGGTGTGCTCAAAGTGTTTAAGCCCAAATTCAAGGTTGGTGAAAAGACTAATGTGTTACATGTGAGTGTCGATTGATTGCTTAATTAATTCTGAGTAGTTGAGTGAGTAAGAAGTAAGTAGTGGCTGATTAGAATCTCTAATAAATTGCTGACTTTTAAGAGACTATTCTAGATATGGATGAAAAACTAGCGATGGGTATATTTTGTGTTTGTGTATTATTAAATGCTTGTGTTGATTGACCCCATATACAAGTTGGTTCATGTTGTTGAACTTAAAAAATGGTTGATTGTATCAAGATATAAATAGATTCATGCAGGAAGTGATTTCCTGCTTTATAGTGAAATCTGGATATCTATGGCAGAGTTGAATCAACCAAGGGTCAAGGCAGAGGTGGCCCTGGATATAGCCATATAGACCATGCAGGTGAGCTGCCTAGGACGTACCACTATTTTTTTTTTTTTTTTACCAATTAGGGCTCCCAAACCTTTTTTTTCCAATCAAGATTCCAATTTTTTTCATATTTAATATCTATAGCCTATTTGTTTATATTGAGATCAGTTTTATATAATGATATTTATACTTTAGCGTTATATATAATGAGATTAGTTTTTAATTCATTATTAAAAATGATAATGTGGCCTTTGATGCCGGAAAGCTCCAAATTTTGGTTTGATTCTTGCCAAAATTGACTTATCTGGCAGAATTTGTCCTTAAATTGGCTCAAATTGTAAATTATGGTATTGAAATTAATTATTTGTATTTTAGTTAGAATAGTTTTGGACAACTAGCAAGTAGGCTTTAACCTGGAGTCAGAATAGTAGTTACCTGTCTCAAATTGCAAAGAAACTATATGGTATCTTATGCACAGTGTGTCATTTAGCTAGTGAAACATTTTTCACCATCGTGTTAGAATCCATTATTGGAACTGCAGAGTAATTTTGGTCACTCATTCCCGTGACAGGTTTCCACTGGTCCTTTAATGGATTACTTGGCAGCTTCTTATCAGATTTTAACTGGCCTAGAGAGTTGCTATCCACAGGATTTTGAGTACGACTTTTGGCATCTTCCTTGTTGTGTAGCACCGTGTCATTCATAACAAAATTGGTCTGTAGTGGCACCTTATAAATATCATTAGGAAATCCATTTCCAGAACCGCCACTCTCCTCAAGCTTTGGTTGTTCACATGGGGCCATAACTGCAGATGCTGTGTTTTTGGGCAGGTGAGTGTTCCCTGAATCATCCTAATGATTATGGTCAAGTATTTCCCTGGTTCTTGAATCATGTGGTTCTAATTGTGCATATGCATGTAATTCTTTGTCTTCATGTGTTAAAACCTCAGCATTGGTTTTCCCCATTGCAACTGAAACTTTTATGTCCTGTTCATTTTCAGCTGGAATTGCATGTCCACTACCTCTTGCTTCTGACAATTTTGCAAAATCAGCTTCTTTTGATGAATAGGAATTCAGAATAGATGGGTGACCCTTACTGGTATCTGAGGAATTTGTTCTTGTCGAGAGGACTAGAGCTGATGGAACAGTTGAACGGTTCATATTTTCGTCCGGTGGGAATGTTGATGTGTATGATCTCCAAGCTTTATGTGATAAGGTGATTCTAATATTACATTGTTTTTATCCATCTCATAAATTCTAATTATCTACTCTCGAGAACCATGATTACGAACAAGAGATTACCTGTCATAAGTAAATCAAATCAGGGTAAGGGCTATAAGGTTATATGGCTTAGCAACTAATCACGATTCTGTCTAAAGAAGAATATGATAAAGGTAGGCACAATCCTGTTAGGTCAGTCTAATAGTTCGATCCGTTAGGCAGGTTCCTAAAACTAAAATTTACAATTATTTTTAATATGTGGTGGGTTGTGAATTAAGTGGTGTGATTATAGAACTACGACTAAATTGAGACTTCATGGCTTCAAAACTTTTTAGCCCTATCTCTTAAGGGCTCGGGTAGGGACTGGTTGGGACGACTTATTAATATTTCTTTTATTCATTATTTAAAATTTCTATTTATACAAAAAATTTGAGTTGCTACTCACTTGCAAATATATTAATGTTTAATTAGGTTGATACATATTACTAATAGATTACCAATAAACTAGTCATGACCAATTCTTTATGTAAATTAATAATAAGATCATCATCAATATAGGACAAAATTATTTTTATATGATAAATTGGTCAAAAAATAAAAATAATTGTCTAGACGGACTAAAAATATAATTATACGGTATAGAAATTGCTACCTAAAATATCAACACATCCAAATATTGTTAGTTCTTCTTCCTCCCCTTCCCCCCCATTTTTGGAAGAAAAATCAGATAGATAAAAAAAAAAGAATATAATTTCATTTTTATGACATGAACTAGAATATAATTTTATAATGATTATCTATTTACAGTTTATTTGTGCAGTTTTATCAAAATGGATGAAATCAATAGTAAAGTTTAACCATTTTTTCTCAAGAATTCCCGAATGCAGTTTTCAATTCAAGATCATACAATGATCTATGTCAGAGAAGAGGAGCTCGGTTCATTGTTAGAGCTGAAAGTAAGATATACAATAGCTTGATGACATGATTTTGTAACTAGATTTGTTTTTTTTCCTTCCTCTTTCCTTTATTTTTTTAACATGCAACTAGATTTGTTATTTTTGCTTGTCTTTATGAAATATCGCATGATTTGAGCTTTGTTATATTATTGTTTTATAAATGCAGTGGTGCTTTTCTGTTTTGGTGCATCTGCTCTCGATTCTAGAAGGTATTTTCAAGAACTGCTGTAAAATGTCCGGTCTGGAAACCAGATTTTCTACAAGGTATTTTTCAAAATCCGCCGTAGAATCTACCGCTATTGTTTTTTAAGGCGGTTCTTAAACATCCGTAAAAAGAATCACTTTCTACGCGGTTTAAGAAAAATCGTCGTAAAAAGCCTCACTTTCTACGGCGGTTTTACAACAACCGCCATGAAATTTACGGCGGTGGATTTAAGGCGGTTCCAAAACCGCTGTAAAAAGTGAGAAAAAATCGCCGTAAAAAGCAGTTTCTGCAGTAGTGGCAGTTCCTTTGGTGCCATCCTGTATGGTGCCTTTGAGATTGGTGCTGCCCCTGGTATCAAATCAATAGTGAACTCGACTTAATGGTTGGGCGGTAATCCTGTTAGCCCTTTAAGGAAGACGTCCAGAGAAACTTGAATGATGGGCACTTCAAGCGGCGTCACCTCTACCGCTGGATTGCTAACTAAATTCACCAGGGATCCTTGGCATCTTTATTTATTCAACAACTTCATGGCTTTCATTGTTGTTATCATGTGGCACCATCTAAGTTTTGGCACCATAGAACTTAATCTCTTCACCTTTTGGGAGTTTGAAAGTTATTTCTCTTTCTTGACATTGAATCTTCGCTTGATATTTTGTGAACCTGTTCATTCCTAGTATGAAGTTGAAATCTTTCATTTTGATCACTTACAAGTCAGCCTCGAGATTATTTCCTCCTACATCGATCTTTACCCCTTTAACCATCAAGTTTGTGACCATCATGTTTCTGGATGGTTAACCAAGGTCTAAGGGTTCCTCTGCTCTAGTTCTCTTAATTTAGGTTAGATTATGAAATTTCTCTAATACAAAGGAGTACGAAGCACCCGTATCAAAAAACACAAAAGTAAGAATTCCTATGGTTAACATCATGTTATAACTCCTAGATTTACTTCAGCTTCACCACGTGCCATGGCATCCAATCGAGCATTTCCTCCGGTAGCTAGTCCTGAGTTTATAAATCTAGTACCTTGATGCCTTTGGCCGTACAAAGTGCAAAATGGTATCATATGCCCACTATGGTGGCAACGGTAACATTTTCCTTGTCCTAACAAACATTCTCCAAGATGATTCTTTGGGTCTGTTGTTCAACCCCTGTTGACTGTTCTCACTGCAGTTCTCACTGCAATTTTTCAGTTGCTTGCCTTGGCTAGAACTTCCTCCAACCCACTTCCGCTTATCCACCATAGTCTTGGGTCTAGGATTCACCTCACCTGCCCCAAGACTTGCCTCTACGTCCTGGGCTCTTTTAACCATTTCGGCATGCGGGAGATCACCCATTGCTGATAAAATATCTTCTAGTTAAGACCTCAAGCCTCTCTTGAACCTCAACAACTTCTTCAAATTAGTACTCACCAGGTGTAATGAGAACCGGTTTAACTTGTTGAACCTTGTCTCGTACTAAGTGACATTCAAGCTCCCTTGTTGAGATTTAGGAACTTGATCTCCTTTTGGTCATGATAAAAGCGAGGACAGAACTTATCCACGACTAGCATATTAAATTTGTTCTAAGTGAAAGCATCTCATTCCGCCTCCGAATAGGTTGTAGAATAACCTTCCCACCAGTGGTCAGCATCTTCGCTTAGTTGAAAGGTGGCACATGTGACCTTTTGAATGTCGTCGTAAACTAACATCCGAGAATCCTTTCGAGTGATCGAAACCACTCTTCAATAGCATCAAGTCCATCTATTCTACTGAAAGTGCACGGTCGATAGAGGCCAAATTGGTCGACTGATCTCGTGTTGTTTCTCCCATTCCCAAACCGTTACCTTAGAGACGTTGGTGGAAGTTGGGGAAGACCGTGTATATAGCATAAAAAAACACGAGAGAAAGAAAATGAAAGCAAAAGTCAAAAACAAAACCCAAGTAATAAGACCTTTAGTCTATTATAATGATCGTTTTTCTCCTCTTCGAAGAACTCTCTACCGTCGAAGCATCATCCCTAGGTGGTTTACGTCTACGACAGAGTGGGGCGGTATGCCCGATGTAACACCAATTACACACAAACACGTAATCCACCTTCTCCTTCCCTTTGGAAACCTCTTCACGGTTTTCCTTAGGAGTTTCTTCTTCGGTCTCCTCTTCTTCGGATTCTTCCTTGTTGAGTTCATCCTCCTCAATAGCCTCTTTGGTATACTCTTTGGGATCCTCGGCTACCTCCTTCTCAAGTACTATCTCTTTGGGCACCTTTTTTGTAGTTTTTAGTGGTGCATAGGGTTCATTGGCTCGGTATTATTGGAATTCGATTGTTTGTGTGAATCAATGTGTTTATATCATTTGGAATATAAATGAAAACGAAAATAAAATGAAAACTATGAAACTAAACTAACTATGAAAGGAAATGCATGTCTTTAGGATGCCTCGTGCATATGCACAAGTTGAAAGTGTAAGCAAACGTGAAAGTAAACAAGTAAAACCAAAGTTTCACTAAGTACAACTAAAACAACCTAAAGTACAACCATGAATGCATGATCATAAAAATCTAAATAATACAAATTAACAAAAATTGAAAGCATCAATGGTAAGAGCAATAAAAGTTGACGTGAAAGTTTAAATCTTTATGAAAAATAACTAGAAATGAAGAGTAGATCTAGGATTTAACATAAAACAATGCATGAAAATAAAAAATAAAATAAAGCATATGAAAGAATTAAAATAAAAACTATCAAGGACTCGATCTATGATCAAGGTGTGTCACTCACCTATATTCCATGGATGATTCACAAGATCTAAAAATTAATCTAAGAGCTAAAGCTAAAACATTGATTTGAAGACAAAGCATGAAAATTAATGAACAAGCATGAAATACTCAAAATAAAGACGATCAAGGTGTTTCACTCACCTAGATTCCATGGACGATTCACAAGATCTAACAATTAATATAAGAGCTAAAGCTAAAAGCATAAACTGAAGATAAAGCATGAAGTTGAGGAAAAGCATGAAATTAAAGAAAAGCTTAGTTGTATTAAAAAGAGAATCCAAAAGAATGAATGAAATTGCAACAAAATAAAATCCAATGGAGTACTTGAATTCTTTTTGAGCTTACAAATCCAAGGAAAGCTTTAAATTAAATCTAAAATTTAGAGAGAGAAATTTTATCCCCCCATTCTTGGGTTGGGAGGAGAGTGGATGTTTTTACAAAATGAGAGTAGTCTCCTATTTATACTAGGTTTAATTGGGTTTAAATGGGCCAAATTAGCTAAAAAGACTTGTATTTCCCAGGTTTTACCACATTTGACCCGTAATGGCCTTGCTAGCCACTTGGATAGCCTTTTAGCTCAATCTGGCTCAGGGTGGCTCGGTCATGGCCGAGCCGGGCACGCATGGGTGCGGGCGCTAGGTGCTGGGCGGCTGGGGGTTGGGGCCTAGGCGTTGGGGCTGGGGCGGCTGGCGAGTGCTTGGCGTCGGCCTTGGCGAGTGCTTGGTGTTGGCCTTGGCAAGCGCTTGGCGTCGGCCTTGGCAAGCGCCAGGCGCTGTTGGCGTGAGGTTTGGCACAGGATTTGGCGACCGCCAGCGGCAGGCATGGCGAGTGGTCTCGGTAGGCGCGCGAGGCTGGCGCGTGCGGGCGCTGGGTGCTGTCGGCAGGCCTGGGCGGGAGCTGTCGAGCGCTGCCGGGCGCTTTCGAGCGCTACCAAGGGCTGCGTGCGGGCGAGAGCGCTGGCGCGGATTTTGGTGTGCGTTTTGTCAAGCGCCAGCGCTTGGCGTTAAACGTGGCGAGGAGTGGCGAGTCATGTCGAACATTCCAGAAAGTTTGGCATTTGGGAGCTTATTCTTGGAACAACTTTTGGCACGGCTTGGCTTGAACTTTGGTCCTCAATGCCTTGGCCTATAAAATAGGAATTTTGAACATAAAAACCCTAGAATTTTACCAGACCTAAAATTAAGTAAACCCATTTAACCAGATTAAATATAAAATAAAAAAGAAGCACGAAAAACAAGGAATCAAGGAAAACAACTTAGAATACTAACTAATCGACTCAAAAATAATATAAAATCCTAATTAAAAACATGGGAAAAATACCACAATTACATGCAAAACAACCACCCCACACTTATCGGTTTGTTCGTCCTCGAACAACGAAAAGAATCGAGAATGTACATGCAATGAACATTATGCAAATTGAAAAATCATTGTGCTTATCCTATTTAATACGATGAAAGTATCAACATAAACTCGTTATCGTCAAGCATTGCTCGTATTATCCCTTCTCAAATGAAAACCAAATTGATGACTTCCTCACAAATGGAATTCACTCAAGTGTTCGTTATATGGGATGTGTATACGCTCGAGTCGGGCAATGCATGCACCTCGTCAAGATTTCACAAATCGGAAACATAAAAATCACCCATTGTAAGAGGTCTTTGTTTTGGGTTGTAATGTTGGCTCTTTGGTAAGGTATGGAATATTTGGATATAGTGGCTAACACACGATCAAACGTGATCAATAAAACACAAAATCCTAACTTCTAACTTGAAGCTTATGATCGCTTCACCTTTCCCAAATTACCAAACTTTCAATCGAAAACCTTTCGTACACTTGCACACTTTTTTGACTTTTATTTCACAACACTTAGAAGCTTTTTGAATTCGCTTCTTTTTTTACTAAACTTAGCCTTTAAATTAGGCTTTTCACTTGAACGCACGCTTTATCACTTTTCGTGATTTGTGTTAAAGTTTTATTCTCTTCTTCTTTTTTTTTTTTCCTTTTTTTTTGTATAAGCAACTCAAAACCCGAAACCCACAATTGATTCCCTCACATTTCTACTCACAATATACACTCTCACCTCACAATTTATGAAGATATAAGAGTTAAAATCGAGCTCGGCTAACAAGAAACGAGGCATAGGCTCATGGGGGCTCATTTGGGATTTTTAAGTAGCTTATATATTTGGATCCGGAATAAAGATGATATATGTGCCTCGAGGTCATTTCCCAGTTCAATCATGTACGGGCAAAATCAAGCCACCTCAATGCAATTTCCATAAGAATGCAAGCAAAACCGATAATTCACACAAGGCTACTCACTAGTTTGCACCGAGTTTTGGAAAACACAATCAAAAGAGTTTTTAGATCTTTGCAATCTTTTGACGAGCAAATGTTGATTATATATATATAGGCGGGTTTTGGATGAAGCACAAAAACTCAACTCCTTACACAAGAGGATATATACATGAAAAAACCCGACAAGTATACTATTCAAACTTCCAAGAATATGGTGATTGCTCAACAATGTAATAAAGACACAAAAGACGCAAAAATGACTCAACCATATAAATGCACAATTAGTAAGCATCACTTCGCCAAGGCTCGAGTTAAGAAAGACAAATCATGCTTTTCGACACATGGACCCTAACCACCTACCTTCCCCACACTTAAACCATGCAATGCCCTCATTTCATTTTAATGAAAAACAAGTAAGCATCACTTTGCCAAGGCTCGAGTTAAGAAAGACAAATCATGCTTTTCGACACCTGGACCCTAACCACCTACCTGCCCCACACTTGAACCATGCAATGCCCTCATTGCATTTTAATGAAAAACAAGTAAAAGGAGGGTGAGATAGAAGCTTCCTAAACCGAGCGAGTTTGGGTCGAGCTCGGTGGGGTCCACTCAAGCATCCAAGCAATCCAAGCAAAAACCGAGCATGGCTTGTGTCTCCCGGCTCCATGAACTCTACTAGCTTATCAATTCGGCAAAGGTTGGAGTCGGAAAATAATACACTAAAAAGGAAAATCACACAAAGTTAAAAACACTAGAAAATATTCACAAGAATCAAAATTAAACAAATAAAATAAGGGTTCACAAGAACCAAAAGACATCAACATTTTTTTTAAATTTTTTAATTTTTTGAAGTTTTTTTGATTTTTATGTAATAAGTAAGAAAGGAAGAAAACAAAAGGAATAAATGAAAAGAACATGGGTTGCCTCCCAAGAAGCGCTTGTTTTACGTCACTATCTTGACGAACTCCCTTTTTAGTCATAGAGGAAAGAGAACGGAAGGATCCACCGAAGCAATAACCTCCTTGTCGGGAGGGTCCGTTCTTCGGAACGTTCTTGGGGCATCGCGTAAACCACGTAAACGTCTTTGAGAAGCAAACGTTCCAAAGGTCATCTCGGCTAGATCATTAAGTGGAATGGTGGTTTTGTAGTGGCCCGATAAATTATCTAGAAATCGATAGGAATAATGGCCGGCTAATGTTCCAATCGGGCAAGTAGACGTCGCCTTGGGTAGATCTTCAGGAGGAATTGTGGTTTTGAAGTGACCCGACGACTCATCCAAAAAACAAAAGGAGTAATGGCCAGCTAACGTTTCCAACATGTGGTTGATAAATGGGGGAGGGAAACGATCATTCTTGGTAACCGCATTTAACTTCTTAAAAGCGATCAACATCCTCCATCCCATTTTAGACCTCGTGGCCATCAACTTTTCTTTTTCTTCCTCTATCATCTTCTCGTCTTCCACTATCTCCTTAAAATTTGGGTTGAAATGCCTTTGGAATTCTCGAGGTGGTTTGGCATCATCCTCCAAGACGAGTTTATGCAAGTAGTACAAGGGTTAATTCCCTTAATAACTTCGGGTCTCCAACCAATCACACCCTTACGAATTTTAAGCTCTTCAATCGACCCCTCCTCTTCTTCTCTATTCGGATCGACAAAGACGATAATCGGCTCGCTCTCCTCTTCCGCTAAATAGACATGCTTAAGGTGAGATGGGAGAGGCTTAAGCTCGGGCTTGTGCCTCCTCTCGACCTCATTAGGGTCTAATTTGAACAATTCGACGATCCCCTCAAGATACTCTTCAAGCTTTCGAATCTTATCATCAAAAGTCTCAACCTCCCCCGCCAAAAATCTGTCGGTGCCCACAATGAAACAATCACTATCCCCTTCACTCAAGTCGTTGACACATTGAAACACAATGGACTTGTCGTTACAAACAAGGGGCTCATCATCCTCACAACAATGCTTAATATAGATATCCCAAAAAACCACCTCCTCATTGCTCTTTTCCTCCATATAAACTCGTTTGACCGATGTTTTGATCATGTCCATAAATATCCAATCTTCATAAGATTATTTTGAAGGAATAGGGGCAAAAAGAGTAAGAACACTCGGAATCAAAACCACTTCCTCTTCCAACGGTGAGACAACCGTATTATCAACCACCCCACACTTATCAAGGATCGCGGCCGTAGGAGTATGCAAAGGTGGAATCGGCAATGTCGCATCATGAACAAGAGTTCCGTATTGGAAGGTGGGGGGGAAGCATTTACCGGTACAAGTGGACCCACGTGAGGAGTAACACCCGCATATGTATTGGCAAAACTAAAAGGCGGATGCATGTGGTTGCTAGGATGACAAATAGGATTATGAATCGGAGGGGGAGCAAAAGATGGTATAGCACAACCGGCTACCGCTTGATTCCCATCACCTCCATACACGTCCTCCGAATGAGGCATCGGCATATTGAACGAAGGAGTTGAAAGACAAGACGTGGTACCATGACCAAACACTCCACACGATGCACATGGAGGATCTGGGCTCGGGCTAGATTACTTAGCAATTTTAGCATCCAAAGCCGCTAGTTTCTATTCATACTCAAACACCCTAGAGGAAGAAACTTTACTCACTTCATTAGCATTATAAAACATTGATTGAGAAGACTTTGGATTGGGAGGAGTAAACACCCCTAAAAAGGGTTTGTTAACATCTCTCATAGTGCGGATTGGGGGGCCACTTGCGACAAAGGATCTCGGACCTCCAAACAACTAATACGGATCGGGCTTTGGAGGACTATTGTTGGTGTCAATCGGGGCATGATCGGAATTGTAAGTGGGCTCCAAAAACGGTTTGTTCACATCTCCCATAGCGCGGATGGGGGGCCACTTGTGATAATGGAGCTCGGACCTCCAAACAACTCATACGGATCGGGCTTTGGAGGACTATTGTTGGTACCAATCGGGGCATGATCAAAATTATAAGCATGAGGACTTCCACAAGGGCCGGGAATCGGAAATTGGCCTCCCGTATTCCCATTCGGACTAACAAAGCCTCCATTAGACATATTTGTGCATTGACTGGGAGTATTATAACCACCATATGGACCGGATGTTGGATTATGCATATTCAGAAAGTGATTGGGAGCACCATATCCTCCATACGAACCATTCGTACCAGTGGAGGCACTTGACCCAACATAGTTTGAACCATGCCCTCCCATGTTGGGTTGTCCATAGCCGATTCCACAATTGGCAACGTGGTTTGCACCATGCCCTCCCACATTTCCAAAACCATTATACAACATTCCATTCCCAACATGGTTTGCACCATGCCCTCCCACGTTGGGAATGTACACTCCATTACCATAAGGACCTTGCACACACTCCATAAAAACATTATAAAAAACAAAAGAAAGCTAGAAACACAAAGAAGCCACAAGCAATTCAAAAATCATAACCAAGCCGAGTTACAACGACGCCATTTTGTTTTGTATATATTTAGTGGTGTATAGGGTTCATTGGCTCGGTATTATCGGAATTCGGTTGTTTGTGTGAATCAATGTGTTTTTAGATTTTGGAATATAAATGAAATGAAAATAAAATGTAAACTATGAAAATAAACTAACTATGAAAGGAAATGCAAGTCTTTAAGATGCCTCGTGTGTATGCCCAAATTGAAAGTGCAAGCAAAAGTGAAAATAAGCAAGTAAAAGCAAAGTTTTACTAAGTAAAACTAAAACAACCTAAAGTACAACCATGCATGCGTGATCATAAAAATCTAAATAATGTAAATTAACAAAAATTGAAAGCATCAATGAAAAGAGAAATAAAAGTTTGACGTGAAAGTTTAAATCTTTACAAAAAATAACTAGAAATGAAGAGTAGATATAGGATTTAACATAAAACAATGCATGAAAATAAAAACCAAAATAAAGCATATGAAAGACTTAAAATAAAAACGACCAAGGACTCGATCTATGATTAAGGTGTGTCACTCACCTATATTCCATGGACGACTCACAAGATCTAACAATTAATCTTAGATCTAAAGATCAAAGCATAAATTGAAGACAAAGTATGAAAATTAAAGAACAAGAATGAAATACTCAAAATAAAGACGATCAAGAACTCGATCTATGATCAAGGTGTGTCACTCACCTAGATTCCATGGACGATTCACAAGATCTAACAATAAATCTAAGAGATAAAGCTAAAAGCATAAACTGAAGACAAAGCATGAAATTAAAGGAAAGCATACTTGTATTAAAAAGAGAATCCAAGAGCTTGAATGAAATTGCAACAAAGTAAAACACAAGGGAGTACTTGAATTCTTCTTGAGCTTACAAACCCAAGGAAAGCTTGAAATTAAATCTAAAATCTAAAGAGAAAAATCTTATACTAAACCCATGCTTGGGTTGGGAGGAGAGTGGATGTTTTTACAAAATGAGAGTAGTCTCCTATTCATACTAGGTTTAATTGGGTTTAAATGAGCCTAATTAGCCAAGAAGGCTTGTATTTCCCGGGTTTGACCAAGTTTGACCTGTAATGGCCTTGTTAGCCACTTGGCTAGCCTTTTGGCTCTATTTGGCTCAGGGTTGCTCGAGGTGGCTCGGTCAAGGCTAATCCCGGGCATGCATGGGCGCAGGTGCTGGGCTGCTGGCGTCGGCCTTGTCAAGCGCCAGGCGCTATTGTCATGAGGTTTGGCATAGGATTTGTCGAGCGCCAGCGGCAGGCATGGTAAGCAATCTCGGTAGGCGCGTGCGGGTGTTTTACATGTAGTTGTGGTGTTTTTCTCGTGTTTTTAATTAGGGATTTATGTTGATTTTAGTAGTTTTTAATCGAGTTTCGTTAGGTTTTTCGTTTGTTTTCTCGTTTTTATTAATTTTCGTGGCTCTTGTTAATTTTATATTTAATTTGGTTAAATGGGTGCAATTGATTTAAGGATAGGTGGAATTCTCGGGTTTTTATGTTCAAAATTCCTATTTTATAAGCCAAGGCATTGAGGACTAAAATTTAAGCCAAGAGCAAGTTCAAAAATGGCCAGACTTTCTGGAATGCTCGCCATGGCTCGCCGAGGCTTGCCAACGCTTGCCAAACTGCCGACACTGGGTAGCACTGTCGACACTGGATTACCCAGTGTCCTAGCAGCGCCTGCCCACGCCCAACCGCACTCGCCAACCTACTCGCAAGCGCTCGCCAACTCTCGCTAAGCAGTCGCCATCCCTCGCCAGGCGCTCGCCACCCCGCGCCAAGCAATCGCCAACCCTCGCCAGGAGCTCTCCACCTCATGCCCACGCCCAGGACCCATCTGCCGGCCACTAGCGCCCAGCACCGAGCCAGGCTTGCCCAATGCTGAGCCATAATTAGCCAAACCTAGCCCAATCAAGCCAAAAGGCTAGCCAATGGTCTAGCAAAACCAATTTGGTCAAACTTGGTCAAAACTGAGAAATACAAGCCTCTTATGCTAATTTGGCCCATTTAAACCAAATTAAACCTATTATAAACAGAACCTTAATCTCATTTTGTAAACACACCTCCTCCCAACCCAAGCTTGGGTTTGGGATTACTTTCTCTCTCTAGATTTAATTTCAAACCTTGCCTTGGGTTTTTAAGCTCAAGAAGGATTCAAGTACTCCCTTGGATTTTTAATTTCTTGCAATTTAAAACAAGCTTTTGGATTCTCTCTTTAATTCTAGTAAGCTTTCTTTTAATTTCATGCTTTGTTCTTAATTTGTTTTATGCTTTTTGCCTTAGGTATTAGAATTTGTGCTTGATCTTGTGAATCATCCATGGAATCTAGTTAAATGACACAACTAGATCATAGATTGAAGCCTAGATCGTTTAATTTCACGCAATTTCATGTGTTTCATGCATTTTCTTCGTTTTTATGCCTTTTGTCTTAGCACGTTGAATTCATGTGATGTGGCATAAATGATCAGGTCTGGATTGGGGTAGACCTGACCTGGCACCATGGGGAAAATCCGAGAAGCCCAATTAGCTCGCTCTTGGGAAAGACCTGACCCGTTCTGGCAGACCTAGGGAAGAACTAGAAGACACAACAAGCTTGGACCTTGAAAGATCTGGCCTACTCTCGGAAAGAGTTGAGATAATATTTCAAGACGGAAACATTGACAGCTCCGGATAAGTCTGGGCTGGTATAAACTTCTTGCGAGGCAATTGAGGGGAGGTCGGTTTAAGACAGCTCTGTCATCCTGATCTCCCCTAAAGAAATAGGTGGGACCACTTTTCAGTATTAGTTACGTAAACGGCCCTTGATTCGCGGCATGTGCCCCCAGGACCCCGACTGGGGTCCCCACAGGGAAAAAGTATAAATATCTCAGCCCCAAGACTGAGAGAGGTATGTCATTTTTATGCATTCCTTTCTTCTTTCCTGGAAAATACCTCATACGCTTTCTGACTTAAGCATCGGAGAGGTTTCCACCGGAAAACCACCAATGGTCCTTTCTAACATGTGTTCATGTGCAAGTCATATTTTGGTGTACAAATCTCAGGGGGTGTCATATTTTGGGGTGAAACAATTGGTGCCGTCTGTGGAAACCTCGATCAAGCTAAGACGTGAGATTCTGGAATTGCTTCAGATGGGTTACGGCAGAATTTGGTGGGAGAGCTGGGCGAAACTCCTAGTTCGGCCGCGCCGTGGGGCATGCCGCGGTCAGCAGAGCCATCGACGGTCAGGCCAGAGGGGCAGAGCCATCAGTAGCAACTGGACCCAGCGCCGTGCCACCCCCCTCTGGCGGATCTACGCCTACCGTTGCTGGATCATTGAATGACGCCTTTCTCAGGTAGCTATCTGAGCTCATCGGCAAAGCTGTGGAAGCGGCTGTGGAGGAAAAAATTGCGAAAATTTCAACACCGCCGTCTGGCGCGCGACCAGACTAGACGGTCCCGTGGGCGGAAACAGAGTCATTGCACCACCACATCACGGATCGGACTCCCCTCCAAGATATAGAAGAGTACTTCTCCACCTCTGACAGCGAGACGTCAAGCCAATCTAATCCAGGTCTGGCCGAGCAGATGCAGAGCTTGCAGAAGGAGGTGAGAGAGTTCAAGAAGAATATGGCGAGCGTCAACACGGTGCCAACACGGAGATGCACGCCATTTATTGAGGAGGTCATGCGCGATGAGGTTCCGGCTTCCTATAGATCCCTAGGCTTTGAGTATAGCGGGACTACTGATCCGTGGGATCATATGAGCCATTTCAAAATTGCAGCGGCGGTGCATAAGTTTTCGGATGCGGTCATGTGCCGGGTGTTCCCAATGATTTTCACTAAGTCAGCTCAGCTATGGTTTAGCCAGCTGCCACCACGCTTTATTAGCAATTTTGATGAGTTCAGCTCGGCCTTCCTGCATCAGTTTACCAGTTGCAGGAAGTAACAGAAGATGTCGCTCGAGCTGTTTAGCTTGAAACAGAAGGAGAACGAGAGTTTGTTCACTTATATCAATCGATTTAAGAACGCGAAGTTAGAAGTGCCTTCTGCGTCGGAAGAGCTCTTGGTAAAAACTTTGGCACAGGGCCTTAGAAGAGGTGAGTTTTTCCAGTCGCTGGTCGTTAAACAAGCTATGAAGTTTGGAGAACTCCTGGAGAGGGCAGAAAAATATATTCACCTAGAAGAGGCCCTGAAAATCAAGGACGAGGGAGAGAAGAAGAGGGAGAGATATGACAGGGAGGAGAGAGCGCTGGTGAAAATGTCCAGACCAGACCCGTCGAGAGGTCGACCTCATTTTGATCGGTACACGCCGCTTGCAACCCCTTAGGGGGAGATCTTGCAAGCAATAGAGAGGCATCCGGACCTCAAGTGGCCTAAGACCTATTCACAAAAGCCTAGGAAAGAGAGGTCTGACTGATTCTGCCGATATCATAACGAGTATGGCCACGATACGGACCAGTGTACTCATCTCAAAGACGAACTAGAAAGGATGGTGCAGGCAGGGCACCTTAAGGAGTATGTGTGAATGAGAAAAGAGGAGAACAGATCTGGTCATGGCAGTCAGGACCGACACTAGCAGAATAAGCGTGACCCGGATAGGGGACGCAATGAAGGGAGACGGAACGACCAGTCCCATGTCATACGGGGTGAGATACAGATAATTATTGGTGGCGAGTGGGATGAGCACTCCAAACGGACGCAGCATAGCTATGTTCGGGCTGCAAGGGATCTAATCCGGAAATCACGAGAGGTCGGGCAGATGGCTTCCACTCCAAATAGTTGCTTTGGCTCAGAGGATTGTGAAGGCATCCTGGCCCCTCATATGGATGCCTTGGTTATAACGACTACTATTGCCAATTACAATGTGAAGCGGGTGTTTGTGGATACAGGAAGCTCTGCCGATATCTTGTTCTATGATTGTTTTCTGCAACTAAGGTTAGACGTGGAGTTGGAAGAGGTGAAAACCTCCTTAGTAGGGTTTGAGGGGGGAGCCCTAAAACCTTTGGGAGCAGTTAAGCTCTTGGAAACGTTAGGCGAAGAACCATATAGAGTGACCAGAACAGTTCAATTTCTGGTAGTTGATGCTCCATCTTCATACAATGTCATGCTAGGACGACCATCTCTGAGCTAGTTCCAGGCCGTGATTTCGGTATATCATATGAAGATGAAATTTCCGGCAGAGGATGGAACGGTGAAGTCCGAGGTGATCAGTACGCGTCCAGGCAGACGTATGTTGATTTCGTCAGACGCAACGAGGAAGAAGAGCGACAGAGCAATAGGGCTCGGACGGAGTGTTTTCAATGTAATTGTTGTGTTTTTCTTAGTTTTTATAGTTAGGGTTTAGCATTGTTTTTAGTTGTTTTGAGTCATTCTCGTTAGGTTTTCGGTCATTCCCCCGTTTGTAGTATTGAAACTTGATATATGCATTTCTTGATGACGAGCCATGGGTTTTGAATCTAAATTCGTATGTTGTAGGTGGCACGAGGTATTAGACCGATGCTAGAAGTTGTAAGGAGCGAGTCGAGGCGTTGAAACTCAAGGAACCGTGCCAAAACGAGGAAGATTGAGCCAAGTCAACTGCCCGAGCGACTGCCCAGACTACCCTCAGTCGATCGACTGCTAGCCAAGAAATCGACTGGAGGATCGACTGACCATCAGAGAGTGCTGCAATTTGGCGAGGCAGTCGATCGACTGGCCACTAGTCGATCGACTGGTCATTCGATCGACTGGTCCTGAGGAAATCGACTGCAACCATCAAAAATCGACTGATCGACAGAGAGTTGCGGACTTTTCTAATAATCAGTCGATCGATTGGACCTCAGTCGATCGACTGAAAGTCCGAGAATGAAGCGCGTTTTGACAAGTTTGCCCCTGCTAATGACTATATAAAACCCTCCACTTGACTTGAGCAAGGCATGGACCCATTTACCCCTAATTAACTTGTATAAATAGAACCTCTCTTTCATTTTGTAAGATACCTCCTCCCAAACCAAGCTTGGGTTTGGGATAGTTTTCTCTCTCTAGATTTAATTTTCAATCTTTGCCTTGGGTTTGTAAGCTCAAGAAGGATTCAAGTACTCCCTTGGATTTTTAATTCCTTGCAATTTCAATCAAGCTTTTGGATTCTCCATTTAATTTTAGTAAGATTCCTTTTAATTTCATACTTTGTTCTTCATTTGTTTTATGCTTTTTGTCTTAGGTATTAGAATTTGTGCTTGATCTTGTGAATCATCAATGGAATCTAGTTGAGTGAAACATCTAGATCATAGATCGGGTCTTGGATCGTCATGATTTTAAGTTTTTCATATGCTTTATTTTAAATCTTATTTTTATGCCTTGTTTCATGCTTAAATCCTAGATCTACTCTTTGTTGCTTGTTATTTTCCTTAAAGTTTTAAACTTTCATGTCAAATTTTCTTGCTCTTTATATCCATGATTTGAATTTTTTCTTATTTGCATTATTTAGGATTTTAGGCATAGTTGTACCTTGTGCATGCATGCTTGTACTTGGTGAAACAATGCATTTTCTTGCTTCTTTCCTGTATTGCTTTGCATTTTCTATTTGAGGCATCCGACGAGGCATCCTACAAATTTGCACTTTCATTTTCTAGTTTAGTTTAGATAGTTTATTTGCTTTATTTTCATTTTCTTTATTTTTCCAAGCTTGAAACACCTTGAAACTTACAATTAAATCGAATTCTGATAATACCAAGCCATGAACCCGTTGAATTATTTCAACACCACGAAAACTCTTCTAACACGGAGCAACCTAGGTTAGGTCCTGCTCAGAGAGAGGAAGGGTTGATGATGGTAGAGGTAGTCCCGGGGGACAAGAATCGGGTCCTCCGCGTTGAGACAACCCTCAGTCCTGACGTCTTGACAGGATTGGTGGCTATTACGAGAGAGTGCAGACATATTCGCCTGGTCTCCCCAGGACTTGATTGGGATTGATCCAGAGGTGGATGAACATCACCTCAACATCAGCCCTGCGGTAAAATCGGTCAAACAGAAGAAGCGCAATTTTAGGCCGGAGAAAGAGGCCATTATAAAGGCTGAGGTGGAGAAGCTGTTGAAGGCTAAGCATATCCAGGAAATTCAATTTCCTGAGTGGCTCTCCAACGCTGTGCTGGTCCCCAAGACCCAAGATGATTGGCGTATGTGCATTGACTTTCGAGATCTTAACCGTGCTTGCCCGAAAGACCACTATCTGCTGTCAAGGATAGACCAACTGGTCGATTCCACTTCGGGTTGTGAACTCTTAAGTATGATGAATGCCTCGCAAGGCTATCACCAGATTAGGCTCGCGAAGGAAGACTGGAAGCGGGTCAGATTCATAACCCCGAAGGGAACATACTGTTACGTGGTCATGCGATTTGGGCTCAAAAATGCAGGGGCCACATATCAGAGACTGGTGGATAAAATGTTCAAAGAACAGCTGGGAAGAAACAAGGAGGTGTATGTGGACGACATGTTGGTCAAGAGCATTAGGGCGACCTCACATGGGGATGATCTGAAAGAAACCTTTGATACCCTAAGGAAGTATAAAATGAAGCTCAACCCAAAGAAATGCACATTTGGGGTTAGAGCAAGCAAATTCCTAGGGTACATGGTAACAGAGAAGGGTATTGAAGCTAATCCTGAAAAAGTCAGAGCTATTATGGATATGTAAGAGCCAAGAAACATCATAGAAATGTAGTGTTTGGAAGGTCGGATTAATGCCTTGAGTAGATTTATTTCACGCTCCGCTGAGAAGAGCTTGCCATTTTTTCAAGCCCTGCGTAAGAAGGCCAGATTTCATTGGAGCAATGAATGCGATGATGCGTTTCGAATGCTGAATGAGCATCTAGCTAACATGACCTTGCTCTCAAAGCCTATCCCAGGAGAGCCTCTAATCCTATACTTATACGTTGGGCAGCAGGCAGTCAGCTCTATCCTGCTTAGAGAAGAAGGTAAGGTGCAGAGGTCGGTTTACTATTGGAGCAAGGTCTTGCATGAGGCCGAATTGCAATATGTAGAAGTGGAACGAGCGATGTTAGCTCTGGTTGGCACAGCTCGCAAGCTACGCCCATACTTCCTCTCACACAGCATAATAGTACGGACCAATCTGCCATTGAAGGCCATAATGGACAGACCAGAAGCGTCAGAAAGGCTAGTCAAATGGATAGTTGAGCTTAGCGAGTTCGATATTACGTTTCACACCAGAGCTATCAAGGCCCAGGCATTGGCCGATTTCATGCAGGAAATGGCCAGCTCTCCTGATGACGGGCAAGAATGGACAATTTTCACGGATGGTTAAGTCAGAAATTAAGGCTGCGGGGCAGGAATAGTTCTGATTGACCCGACAGGTGTGGCGACTGAGTATGCGGTACGTTTGAATTACGCTTTGTCAAATAATGCGGCCGAGTACGAAACCTTGTTGAGAGGAGTTCAGATGGAAAAAGACTTGGGAGCAGAGCGGGTGTGTGCCAAGGTGGATTCGCAGTTGGTGTGTAAGCAGATAAGCGGCGATTTTGAGACCAGAGAGGAGCATATGCAAAAATATCTAGCTCGGTTCAAGGAACTCACTAAGGATATGAAAGCTCTGATGGTCCTCCAAATCCCCAGAGAAGAAAACGGAAGAGCAGACTATCTAGCGAAAGTAGCGATCTCGGTCGTAGACTGCCAAGAAAGGACAATTACTCTATTAATGGTGGATAACGAATTTGGCTCAGACCAAGTGTGTTCAGTATATGATAAGGAGGACTGGCGCTCCCCTATTAAGGAATACCTAGAGAAAGGAGAGATGTCAGAGGATAAGAGAGAAGGAGTAAAAGTAAGATTCAGGTCTACCCGATTTTGTCTGATCAAGGGAGCATTGTTTACGAGGGGGTTTGGACGACCTCTATTGCGATGTCTGAGCTTAGAGGAAGGCACCCACGTCCTTCGAGAAATCCACGAGGGGTGTTGTGGCAACCACATGGGCGCAAGGGCCCTATCTAGCAAAATTTTAAGAGTTTGCTATTTCTGGCCATCACTGAGAAAAGAGGCCGAAGATTTTGTTAGAAAGTGTGAAAAATGTCAGAAGATGTCCCCCTTGACTCATCAGCCAGTAGAGGAGCTCATGACAATGATCTCTCCCTGCCCCTTCGCAGACTGGGGGATTGACCTGGTCGGTCCATTCCCAATGGCTCCAGCTCAGAAGAAGTTTCTAATCGTGGCCATCGACTACTTCAGCAAATGGGTTGAGGCGGAAGCCCTGGCAAAGATCACAGAAGAGGCAGTAATGGGTTTCATATGGAAAAATATCGTTTGACGATTTGGCGTGTCAAGGATAATGATATCAGATAATGATACCCAATTCGTAGGGAGCAAGATTAAAGCTTGGTGCGCCAAAATGAAAATCCAGCAACATTTCACATTTGTTTACCACCCACAAGCAAACAGACAGGTAGAGGTGACTAATCGCATCCTTGTTCAAGGGCTCAAAACACGCGTAGAAAAATCTGGAGGCAAGTGGGTGGAAGAGCTAAGCGCAATACTCTGGTCTTACCGCACCAACTCTAAAGGAAGCACTGATGAAACCCCTTTCAGCTTAGTTTATGGCATGGATACCGTCATTCTTGCGGATATCAGCCTTGCGACTCACCGATTACAAAACTTTGATGAAATCGAGAACACGGCATTGGTGTAGGATGCCCTGGATTTAATCGAGGAATAAAGAGATCAAGCAGTGGTAAAGATGCAACATGTGCGGGGGAGAATCCGGGCAGCTTACAATAAAACAGTCCAGAAGAGACATTTCCAAGTGGGAGATCTGGTTCTCAGAAGAGCTGACCTGGGGAAAGCCAATGGAAAACTAGATGCTGCATGGCAAGGACCACTCCGGGTCACCCAAGCCTTAGCAGGCGGAGCTTATAAGCTGGAAGAACTGGATGGGGTTGAAATCCCCCGCGTATGGAACGTCGTAAATTTACGGAAACTTTATGTGTAAATATAATCTTACAATGTTTTATTAATAATAATGCAGGTTTATTCTTGTCTACCAAACAAAAACAGGACTTCATAAAAGCCAGGATTGGCTAAGGGCGGATGCCCCATTTGCCTGACTTGATGATTAGTTTAAGCCAGAATTGCCTAAGGGCAGATGCCCCATTTACCTGACCTGATTGTCAGTATAAGCTAGGATTGGCTAAGGGCGGATGCCCCAATATCCTAACCTGATTGTCAGTATAAGCCAGGATTGGCTAAGGGCGGATGCCCCATTTGCCTGACCTGATTGTCAGTTTAAGCCAGAACTGGCTAAGGGCGGTGTTTTGCATGTAATTGTTGTGTTTTTCTTAGTGTTGTTAGTTAGGGTTTAGCGATGTTTTTCGTCATTTTGAGTCATTCTCATTAGGTTTTCAGTCATTTCCTCGTTTTTAGTGTTGAAACTTGATATATGCAATTCTTAATGACGATTCATGGGGTTTGAATTCAAATTCCTTTGTTGTGAGTGGCACGAGGTATTGGACCGGCTCTAAAGTTGTTAAGGATCGAGTCGAGGCGTCGAAGCTCAAGATCCATGACGAAACGAAGAAGACGAGCCCAATCGATTGCCCGGGTTGCCCGCGGTCGATCGACTACTTCCAAGGAAATCGACTGCACGCCTAAAAATCGACTGGTCAACATAGAACTCCACAAAATTGGCGAGGCAGTCGATCGACTGACCTTAGTCGGTCGATTGAGCAGTCGATCGACTGCTTCCAAGAAGATCGACTGAGCGCCTAAAAATTGACTGATCAACAGAAAGCTCACCAAAAATTGGCAAGGCAGTCGACCTACTATCCTATAGTCTATCGATTGAGGAGTCGATCGACTGGACCGCAGTCGATCGACTGAGATTCCGGGATTTAGCGCATTTTGACATGTTTGCCACTGCTAATAACTATATAAACCCCTCCACTTGACTTGAGGAAGGCATTCACTCAAGTTTTTGAATTTAATCTTCAAGTTTTGCCTTGGGTTTGTTAGCTCAAGAAAAATCCAAATACTCCTTTGAATTAGTACTTTTGATTGTAATTGAAGCTTTTGGATCCTCATTTTTTATTATAGTAAGCTTTCCTTTTAATTTCAAGCTTGTTCTTCGCTTTCATGCATGTTATTCAATTTATGATTTTTGCCTTAGCTCTTTGATTTCTTGCTTGATCTTATGAATTGACTATAGAATCTTGATGAGTGACTGTTTTGCATGTAATTGTGGTGTTTTTCTCATATTTTTAATTAGAGTTTTATGTTGATTTTAGTATTTTTGAGTCATGTTTATTTAGGTTTTTCGCTTGATTTCTTGTTTTTGTTGTTTTTCGAGTTTCTAGTTAATTTCATATTTAATTGGGTTTAATGGTTCAATTGATTTGAGGATTGGTGAAATTCTTGGGTTTTTATGTTCATAATCCTATTTTTATAGGTAAAGGCATTAAGGGCCAAAGTTCAAAGCAAGGCCAAGCCAAGGCGTGCCTAAATCGGTGCCAAAGAGAGGCTCCAAAACGCCAAACTCTCTGAAATACTAGCCAAGACTCGCCAGGGCACGCCAAACTTCACGCCAAGCAGCGCCAACGCAAGCCAAGGCTCGCCAGACTTCACACCAAGCAACGCCACTGCACGCTAAACTTGACGCCACTTGGTCAAACCGGGTCAAACTTGGTCAAACTGGGTCAAACTTCGTCAAATTCGGGTCAAACATGGTCAAATTTGGGTAAAACTTGGTCAAAATCGAGATTTTCAAGCCTTTTTGGCTAATTTGGCCCATTTAAACCCAACTAATTTGTATAAATAGGACCTCTCTTTCATTTTGTAAGACACCTCCTCCCAACCCAAGCTTGGGTTTGGTATAATTTTCTCTCTCTTGTTCTTAGTTTAATTTGGAAGCTTTGCCTTGGGTTTGTAAGCTCAAGATAAACCCAAATACTCCTTTGGATTTTTACTTTGATGCAATTTAATTCAAGCTTGTTTCTCTCCTTAATTCTAGTAAGCTTTCTTCTATTTTATGCTTTGTTCTTCAATTTCATGCATGTTCTTCAATTTATGCCTTTTGCCTTAGCTCTTTGATTTCTTGCTTGATCTTGTGAATTGACTATAGAATCTTGATGAGTGACACATCTAGGCTATAGATCGGGTCCTTGATCATTTTAATCTTTATTTTTTCGTATGCTTTATTTGCAATTTAGTTTTCATGCATAGTTTTAGTTTGAATCTTAGATCTACTCTTTGTTGCTTGTTATTTTCCTTAAAGTTTTGAACTTTCTTGTTAATTTCCATTGCTCTTTACATCCATGCTTTCAATTTTTGCTAATTTTCATTATTTGAGTTTATATGCATAGTTGTACCTTGTGCTTGCATGCTTGTACTCGGTGAAACATTGCATTTTCTTGCTTATTTTCATTACTAGCTTGCATTTACATATTGAGGCATACGACGAGGCATCCGACCAACTTGCTATTTCAAATTCTAGGATAGCTAGTTATTTTAATTGCTTTATTTTCATTTTTCTTTTATTTTCCAAGCTTGAAACACCTTGAAACTTGTAATTGAATCGATTTCCGATAAAACCGAGCCATGAACCCGTTGAATATATTTCAACACCACGAAAACTCTTCTAACAAAATGGCACCATTGCGACTCAGCTTGGTTAAGGTTTTCGATTTGATTGTAACTTCTTTATGTTTTTGGCTTATTTTGTTATTCGACATTTGTTTTTTGTTTGAGTATGCAAGGCACGTATAACTATAACTATGGTGGATACATTCCCGGCATGGGAGGGCATGGTGCAAACCATGCCGGGAATGAGATATTGTATAATAGGTATGGCAACGTGGGAGGGCATGGTTCAAACCACGTTGCCAACGGTGGCTACGGTTATGGAGACCCGGCATGGGAGGGCATGGTGAAAACCATGTCGGGTTTGATGGTTTTTCGGGCATAAATGGTTCCTTGGGGGGTTATGATGCTCAAAGTCCCTATCAAAATGTACAAGCCCCGACTTCCCGCCCGTATGGCTATGATGCTCCTCACTATTCTCCGAACGTGCACCGCCCAACTTCCGGACCGTATGGCTATGATACTACTCATTATAATTCAAATATGCGTCGCCCGAAGCCCGGCCCATATGGAGCCCCTCCTGTTTTTCATTCCATTCCTACGCCAACTACGACTCCAAGTGGAAATGTGGGGAGTGGATATTCGAGTCCCACCCCGTATGGTGGTAATGGCATTCCCGTTCATGGTCCGAATATACATAATGGTCGCTTTGGTAATTCCGACCCGTGTCGAGGTTCTTCTACTCCGAATTTCTATTTTGGGATGAACATACCCATATCCCTTTAAGATCTCGAAGAGTATGAGTTGTTTGGTGGTCTGGGCTCCAATTTTACATGTGGCCCTCCCATCCGTACTATGAGAGATGTTAGCCGACCTTTTTTGGGATATGGATGGTGTGGAATGAGTGATCATCTTCCCGACTATTACCCGGACCTCTCCTCGCCAACGCATCCCTCGGAGAACGTTTATGGGGATCATGGACTTCATGTGGAACCCGATTGTTCTATGCCATCTTTTGCTCCACCGCCGTCTCATTATCCGGTTGTTACTCCTCATGTGGGACCTTATCATCCGAATATCCCGGTGATTTCTACTACTCCACCTCCCGATCCGGATCCATGGGCCATTACAAGCCAATTCTCAAGTCCACCTTCAACTATCCCTCCGGTCACGTTCCCCGATAAGTGTGGGGTACTTGATTTGGTTGCCTCGCCGTCGGAAGAGGACTTATTTTCATTTTTGGATGATTTTAACTCTCTTGATACTTTGCCCTTTACTTCAAAAGAGTCTTGTGAAGAATGGGTATATATGGACTTCGTCGAGGCCAAGGTCGAACGGGTTTATATTGAGAATTAGATTAATGAGGACGTGGTTGGCCCGGACATCGATATTGAGGGATGTTGTGAAGATGAGCCCCTTGTTCTTGACGATGAGTACGTTGTGCCTCTATGTGCCCCCGGTTTACGTGAAGATGATTCTCGGTGTGCCGTTGAGGGCAACGACATATTTTCGGCGGGGGAGGTGGCGGTCATTGATGAGAAGATAAGAGTCGACCCTGTTGAGAAGCTTGAAGATGTTCTTGGGGTAGAGATTGTTGATGATGGGTTAGGAGTCGACTCCGTCGAGAAGCTTGAAGATTTTCTTTGGGTAGAGATTGTTGATGATGGGTTAGGAGTCGACTCCGTCGAGAAGCTTGAAGATTTTCTTGGAGTGGAGATTGTTGATGATGAGTTCAGAGTCGTTTCCATCGAGAAACTTGAGGATTTTCTTGGGGTGGAGATTATAGAGGATAAGATGGGAAGACTTAATGATTATCTCGAGAAAGAGGAGGAGTGCAAGTCGATTACCATCTTGGCTAGCTCGAACCGAGGTGAAGAGGAGTGGTCGTTTGATATTCTTAAAGTTCTTAAGGGGGGTATTGATTGGAAACCAGGAGTGGTCGAGAGAGTTAGCCCCTTGAATTTAATTCTTGATGAAATGGTGAGAGCCGGGATTTTGAGTTTGTTTTTGGAGGGCTTGATGTTCGTAATGTCCAAAAGTGAGTGGGTGAAGCCCATTGACTTGGTGCCCAAGACGAGCGGCTTTTTAGTTCTTGAGGAGGGGAAAGGAGGTTTGTTGGCCACGAGGGCTTCAACGGGTTGGAGGATGTCGATCGAGTTTAAGAAGTTTCATGAGGCCACAAAGAAAGATCATTTCCCTCCCCCGTTTATCGACCACATGATGGACAAGCTAGACGGACAATATTCCTTTTTCTTTATTGACGAGTCATCGGGGCATTTCAAAACCACCATCCCACCCGAGGACCGAGCCGATATGAGTTTCAATTGCCTATTTGGAACGTTTGCTTTTTGGCGGATCTTATATGAGCTATGCAATGGGCCAAAGACGTTCCAAAGAGTGGATCCTCCCGATAAGGAGGAGATCATTTTGATGGACCCTCCCATTATCTTCCCACCTTGATCAAAAAGGGAGTACGTCGAGCTAGTGACGTAAAACAAGCGCTTCTTGGGAGGCAACCCAAGTTCTTTCCATTTCTTTCTTTCTTTCTTTTATTGAAAAATCCAAAAATATTCAAAAATTAAAAAATCCAATAACATTTGAAAAATTGAAAAATATTTTTTTGTGATTCGTGTACATATTGAGTTTTTAATTTTGTGTGATTTTCTTTTCTAGGTTTGGTTTTTCGACTTCAACCTTGGGCAATTTGATAAGTTAGTAGCATTCATGAAGCCGAGAGATACTAGCCATACTTGGTTTTTGCTTGAATTGCTTAGATGCCTAGGTGGACCCCACCGAGCTCGACTCAAACTCGCTCGGTTAAGGAAGTTTCTATTTCACCTCCCTTTTACTTGATTTTCATTAAAATGCAATGAGGGCATTGCATGGTTTAAGTGTGGGGTGGGTAGGTGGTTGATTCGAACTTTTTGCACCTACTTTATTAAAGTTGTTAGTTTTAAAAAGCTCGCTCGCAAGAGTACGAGTTCGCATGTAGGTTGGTAAGTTGAACCGAGTCGATCTCTCGAGGAAGACTAGATTCGGAAGTTCATTTTGTGTTTGTTTTAACGAATAAGAAAATAAAAATAAAACTAATCTAACACGCGAACAGGGGGGTTTGTTTAAGAGTTTTAAGAACTAGAAATTAATTAAACTAATTAAAACAAGATTATCGAAGCTATGATCTAATTAACTAAATCTAAAAATTATTAAACTAAGAATTTAATTATCTAAATTATCTAAATCTAAGATTAATTTACCTAAGAATAATTAAATTAAATCTAGGGATTATTATCAATTAATTGGTTTTTAAAACGATTAAGAAAAATAGGGTTCTAGAGCTTTGATTCGTCTACACGATCGCTTGGGAAGACCCAATTGATGGTTCACAACGAATATAGGCTCTAGACCCATTAGATCTAGCCAAAAACAATATACAAATTCATCATCTCAAGCTCATCACAATCACAAGAAAGTTTCATCATGGAAATAATAATAATAATTATTAATTAAACTAATTAAAAGCATGTAACTAAATTGAAAGCGAAAGAAATAATTACTTACTAATTAAATCAAGAAGATCCGCAAAGTCTTGGTGTAGAAATCTTGAATCTAAATTAACCTAAAAGCTAATCTAAATTAACCTAAAAGCTAGAGATTTGAAATTAAAAATTATTAAGAGTAACTAAGAAAATAAACGGCACTCGTTGGGGTTGTCAGCCCCTAAGAGGCCTTAGAAAACCTAGGAATATGATAATGTATGTTAAAAATCCGAAATACATAGGTATTTATAGTTTTAGGAAGTCTTAAGGCCCAAGAAAACCTAAAATCGCGTGGAAAACGCGTTTTCTGGGCATTCGCGTCGACCGAGCGTCGACTGACGCGTTTCGGATCGACGCGACAGAGAGTTCGTGATCATTTTGCGTCTGCCAGGGATTCTATAACGGTTCTTTAAGAAATTCGTTATAGAATGTCAGCGTGGGCATGGCTCGGCAGCGTCGGCAGGCAGCGCTGGGCAGGACTCGGCAGGGCTGGTCGGCCAGGGATACTATAACGGTGACAGCTTAAACACCGTTATAGAAAGTCTGACAGCTTCTAATTTTTCAAATCGCGGCCCGTTTTCGCAGAAACTCTACTCGTTTGTCCATCCTCGACTACGTCCAAACTAAAATACTTCAAAAATACCTAAAATAAATATAAAATTAATTAATTATAATTAAAATATGATAAAACAAGTCGGAGATAATAAAATACGAAAATGTGCTCAATCTATCCAACTTTCACCGAAAACTAATAATAATAACGAACTAAAATACTAACTAAAATCAAGACAAATTCATGTTAATCAACTAACCCATGCTTAATTGGTTTATTCGTCCTCGAATAAATGATAAATTAAAAGTATAACAAGAATGAAAATAAGCTCAAACAAAGAGTTGTGTCGTGCTACATACATAATTTTGAAAATATAGATACATGTCTCGCAACTTCAACACTCCTCCTTTATTACATTGTCGCACCAAAATCAAATTCATGCATCCTCTCAAAAGGGGAAATATATAGATGTACGTTCAAACAGTCAAGCATTGCTGCATAGGACGTGTATACACTCAAATCATACAAATACATGCACAATAAATAAGCACAGAAAATCAATCTCTTCTCAATCGCAAATTAAGTGTGTTATCAAGCTAAGAATCGGAAAAGGTCTTTTCGGGTTGTAATGTAAGGCTCTTTGGACGGGTATGAAATATATAAGTCGTGTGGCTAAATAACTCACCCAACCTAATCTAATCACGAAGCAAAATGCTTCACCTCGTTCACAAGAAAAACCTCACTAAACACTCATAACGTAGCCTTTAAACTTAGGTTATTTCCCAACTCGTAACTCTAAAACCGACTTGAAGCTCAAACCACTTAAACACAATTGAAGCTCATGCTATGCTTCTTATTACAACTCAATTCTTTGCCTTTTAAACATTAGGCTTCATAAAATAAACAATAAATACAAGCCTTAATGAAACGCGTAGGCAATTAATCAACACTATCCACCATCCTATTCTTTTTTCATTTTTCTATTTTTTTTCTTTCTTCTTTTTTTTATTTTCCCCTTTATTATTTTTTATGGGTTATTATTTTTTTTATTATTTTTTTCTTTTTT
>BMAC01000530.1:263046-292724 GCA_014905375.1 Phtheirospermum japonicum | reverse complement strand
TGCTTTGAGATTGTGATGTTGAGATTGATGATTAGTATTAGCTAGATGTTATGGGTCTAGAGCCTAGATTCGTTGTGAACCATCAATTGGGACTTCCCAAGCGATCGTGGAGATGAATCAAAGCTCTAGAACCCTAGTTTTTCTTAAATCGTTTTAAAAGTCTTTTAATTAATTCTTAGTTAAAATGATCTTTAGTTTAATTAGTTTTAATTTAAATAGTTATATATTTAATTAATTAGTTCATAATTTAATTAATTCTTAGTTTTAATTAGTTTAATTAATTTCTAGTTTTTAAAACAAATCAAACAAAACCCCGTTCATGTGTTATTTTTCTTTATTTTCTTATTCGTGAAACGCAAACACAAAACGAACTTCCGAATCTAGCTTTCCTCTGAGATCGACACGAGTCAACTTACCCACCTACAAGTGATCCCGTTCTCTTGCGGGCGAACTTTTTAAAATTGAAAGAATAATACTCCAACACAAATCACGAAAAGTGATAAAGCGTGCGTTCAAGTGAAAAGCCTAATTCAAAAAGGCTAAATTTAGTAAAAAGAAGAAAATTCAAGAAGCTTCTAAGTGTTGTGAAATAAAAAGTTGGGAATGTGGGTGAATGAATGTGTGTTAGCCACTATATCCATATATTTCATACCTTACCAAAGAGCCAACATTACAACCCATAATGAAGACCTCTTTCGATTCTTCTTTGGTCATGTACTACGAGCAATTTTGAGCGTCCGATTTGTGAAATATTGACAAGGTGCATGTATTGACCGACTCGAGCGTACACACATCCCATATTAAACACTTGAGCGAATTGAGCGAACACCCTCAAAATACCACTTGAGAGGAAGTCATCGTTTGGGCTTGCAATTGAGAAAGAGTAATACGAACAATGCTTGACGATAGCGAGTTTATGATGATATTATCATCGTATTAAAAAGGATAAGCACAAGGATTATTTTTCTTCTTACATAATGTCCATTGCATGTACACTCTCGATTCTTTTCGTTGTTCGAGGACGAATAAACCGATAAGTGTGGGGTAGTTGTTTTACATGTAATTGTTGTGTTTTTCCTAGTATTTTTAGTTGGAGTTTTACGTTGATTTTAGTAGTTTTTAATAGAATTTTATTAAGTTTTTAGGCGGTTTTTCTTGTTTTGTTGATTTTCGTGTTTCTTGCTACTTTTATATTTAATTTGGTTGAATGGGTTCAATTACCTTGAGGTTTGGTGAAATTCTTGGGTTTTTATGTTCAAATTTTCTATTTTATAGGCAAAGGCATTAAGGATCAAAATCGGTGCCAAAGAGAGGCTCCAAAATGTCAAACTCTCTGAAATACTATCCAAAACACGCCAGGGCACGCCAAACTTTACGCCAAGAGATGCCTGCCTTCGCCACCTCTCGCCAGGCCACGCCCTCTCTCGCCAGCCACGCCATATCCAGCGCCAAATCCAGCGCCGAGCGATGCCAAGAGCGACGCCAAGACTAGCGTGAAGAGACGCCAAGATCGACGCCAATAAATGCGCAGCAACGCCAAGCGATGACAACTCCTTGCCTAGCGTCCAGCCACCTTGCGCCCAAGACCCAGCCCCGACCAAGCCACCTTGAGCTTATTTGGTCAACACGGGTCCAATTGGGTCAAACCCGGGATTTTAAAGGCTTTAAGGTTAAATTGGCCCATTTAAACCCAAATTAACCTTGTATAAATAGGCTAGAACTCTTTTTTTATGATCATCCACTCACTCCCCAATGACATATTTTCGGCGGGGGAGGTGGCGATCATTGATGAGAAGATAGGAGTCGACTCCGTCGAGAAGCTTGAAGATGTTCTTGGGGTAGAGATTGTTGATGATGGGTTAGGAGTCGACTCCGTCGAGAATCTTGAAGATTTTCTTGGAGTGGAGATTGTTGATGATGGGTTGAGAGTCGTTTCCATAGAGAAACTTGAGGATTTTCTTGGGGTGGAGATTATAGAGGATAAGATGGGAAGACTTGATTATTATCTCGAGAAAGAGGAGGAGTGCAAGTCGATTACCATCTTCGATAGCTCGAACCGAGGTGAAGAGGAGATGTCGGTTGATATTCTTAAAGTTCTCAAGGGGGATATTGGTTGGAAACCCGGAGTGATAAAGGGAGCTAGCCCTTGGGCTTACTTGTATAAACTTGTTTTGGAGGATGATGTCACACTACCTCGAGAATTTCAAAGGCATTTGAATCCAAATTTTACGAAGTCCGTGGACGACGAAAAGATGARCGAGGACGAAAAAGGAAGGTTGATGGCCCCGAGGGATAAAACGGGATGGAGGATGTTGGTCGATAATGAAAAGTTGAATATGGCTACTAAGAACGATCGTTTCCCTTCCCCGTTGCTCGACCACATGTTAGAAAAGATACCCGGCCATTACTCCTTTTGTTTTTGGGATGAGTCCTCGGGTCACTTCAAAACAATAATTCCACCCGAAGATCTATCCATGACGACTCCTATTTGCCCGATGGAATCACTAACCGGCCACTATTCTTTTCAATTCCTAGATGAGTCATCGGGCTACTACAAAACCACCATTCCACCCGACCATTGAGCCGATACGATAGGTGGAACGTTTGCTTTTTGGCGGATCTTATATGAGCTATGCAATGCGCCAAGGACGTTCCAAAGAGTGGATCCTCCCGACGAGGAGGAGATTATATTGGTGGACCCTCCCGTGGTATTCCCACCTTGATCAAAAAGGGAGTACGTCAAGCTAGAGACGTAAAACAAGCGCTTCTTGGGAGGCAACCCAAGTTCTTTCTTTATTTTTATTATTCTATTCTTCTGTCTTCCCTTTATTTTCTTGATTACTTCCGTGCTCTCTTTCAATTTATTTCTTCTTTGGTTAATATGTTTAACTAATTTGAGGATATGATTATTTGTTAGGTTAAACCCTGTGGGTGGCGAAAGAACTGAGAGAACGGGTTCGAGCACGCTTATCCACTTCGGATGTCTAAATTCGGTGTCAAAAGCAAGTTACAAAACACCAAACTCTCTGGAATACTATCCACCGCTCGCCAAGCGGCACCTTGCTTTGCCCTCTCTCGCCCGTGCGCGCTAGAAGACGCCAAGTTCGACGCATCGCCTCGCCACTTCCCCCCACAAGCAACGCCAAACCTAGAGCCTCACTCCTCGCCGCCTCACGCCAAAAGCGACGCCAAATCTGGCGCGTCCTTCACCCATTTTCACACTCGGGCGAACAGGAAATTAATAAAGGGAGGGAAAAACAGATACTAAAAACAGAAGGGGCAAGTAACCCAATTCCTTACACCTACCTCTCACACTCTTCTTCATAACCTCCTTTCGAATTCTTCACAACCCACCATCCAAATTTCTGCACAAACAAACACTTTCAACCCCATTATTCAAAGTATGTTCTTGTTTTGCTTGGATTGGAGCCACTTTCATTACCCAATTGCTTTGACTCCTTAATATTCTCACCTCGTACACCACATGCTCAACAAAATGCCCGAAAGAACACTTTTCTTCTTTCACTTCGAATTTGGCCTCAAACCTCTCACAAATGTCGACATAAGAACCTAAGAGAGTGAAATTATCTGATTGGCAAGCTGAAAATTTGGCCCTTATTCCCATTTGTGTTCTTGATCTCTACACCAAAATCCCCGTTTCCTCTACCCAAATTCCGAACCAATGCCTCCAAGAGCGTCTAAAAAGGGTAAGAGTGTTCCGACTTCTTCGGTTGCAACTCGTAATGCCATGCCCGTGGAGGGAGGCTCTGCACTCGGGGTGTTTTCAAAACGACCCGTCGCCGAACCCCGAGCATTTTCAATAACGGAGATGGAAGAGGATGCGAAAAGAAATCAGGTTGACGCAGCCGTGCTGAAGATGATTAAGTTTTTTGGCTACGACCTGTTGGCAAGTTTTCACGGGCCTTGTTATCGGGAGCTTATCATGAAGTTCTATGCTACATTCGAAAGGAATGGCTCCACATTCACTTGTAAACTTGCCGATCGAGAGATTGAGGTGGACGACAACATGCTCTTTTGCGCCTGGGGGTTGAAGTTTGGAGGGGAGAAGGTTCATTTGGAGGCAAGTTTCCCCGAGATTGAAATTATGAGACTTTAGAATGAAATCTCGAAAGCCAACGCGGTTAAGGACTTCAAGAAAGGGGTAGCATGGGATATCGAGAAGGACTCTTACTTCTATATGCACAGATTTATAGCTCATGTTATTCTCGGAAAGCAAGAAGCGAACAAGATTTCTCGGGTCGAGTTAGTGTTAATGTGGTGTGCACACAACGAGGAGCGCCCTTGCATCACTTCGCTCATAATTTCTGTCATGGAGTCTCTCGTGGTGAACTTCAAGTACAAACTTAGCTTCGGACCTCTTATCACCACTCTAGCTCAGCACGTGGGAATAGATGTGCGGAAGTTGGGGTACTCACCCCTTAAGATTCGAAAAATCAACCTGATTTCCCGAAAGTTGAAGGCGCAACCTCTAAAAAAGAGGAGAATTTCACAGCCCTCACCTCTAATTGAGGGACCTTCCCACAGCCACCCCGAGGACCTTCCCACATCTCCCAACACCCCTTCAGAAGGATGGGCGGGTGTATATCGAGAAGTTAGGGAGTTGAGGACGACAATCATCGATCGTCTCGACCGAAACTTCGAAGCCACACAAATTGCAAGAGTGACAAGATCATTATCGGAAGGAAAGTCGTAAGGAATACAAGTCCTTGAGGAAGTTTCTATTAACGTGTATGTGTATGAAAAGGGATGTGATTGTTGATGATGAGGAATCGGAGGAGGAAGTTCAAGCCGGCAAGACAAGAGGTGAGGGTTCGCGCCAAAACACAGGAACCGAAATGGAGCATGGGAGTGTGGTTGAATTCGGGAATGCTGGAGAGAACGTTGGAGAATTGGGAAATGAACGCGGGCCGGCAACGATTCAAGGGGATAGCGCACGGGGCAAGGAAATTGTGGTTTTCAAGAGAAGAAAGAATCGACCGAGCGTCGTAGTTGAGGACATAGGGAGCGAGGAACTAAACGAGGATGACGATATCGAAGAAGACGAGGACGATGCTCAAGAAGCGGAAAACATGAGAACAATGATGGTTCAATCCGAGAGCGAAGGGGAGGACGACGATTATTTCGACTCAAGCCGTCTGTCATTTATGAAAGGCAATGAATCCATCACTCCCTTTTAATTGTATGACAATGACAATTCTGAGAGCGAAGAGTAAGTGATGCGAAGGAGGATTAGTGAGCACGATTCTTTTCACTCTCTCTCGTACTCTTTTGATTTCATAATGAATTTTGTTGTGTAATTTATATATTTATATGGTATTATTCGGTAGATTTGGAATTTTATGGAGACGTCCGGATGTTTATTGTATGACTTTGTGTGATCGCTATTATTATGGATTTGGGTTGTGGTGTTTGTAATCGTTTTGTTAGAAACGTGTTTTGATCTCCGACTCCAACCAAGATCGCTTTGTTAAGAGACTAGCGGTCATGGAGCCAAGAGAATCATTGCGTGGACGGATTGATGCTTGGGTTACTAGATTAATAAAGTGGACCCCACCGAGCTCGACCAAATACTCGCTCGGTTAAGGAAGTTCCCTATCCTCCCCTCCCTCATAATTTGTTTCGAATTGATTTGCAATGGGGACATTGCACGGTATTAAGTGTGGGGTGGTGGGTGATTAGTTTAATTTCGAGTTTCGATAATGTGATGAATTCTTGGCGAAGTGACGCTTACTATTTGCATCTTATTATGGTTGAGTCGGTTTTCATGTCTTTTGAGTCGTTATTACATTGTTAAACAACTCCACGTACTTGGAACTTTGAAGAGTTTACTTGTCGGATTTTCTCATGTTTATGGCCTCTTGTGTGAGGGGTTGAATTTTTGTGCTTCGTCCAAAAACTGCCTATATATATATAATCAACATTTTCTCGTGAAAAGATTGCAAAGTTCTAAAACCTCTTTTGATTTTGTTCCCAAATTCGGTGCAAACTAGTGAGTAGCCTTGTGTGATTTATTGGCTTACTTGCATCTTTATGGAAATTATATTTAGGAGGTTTGATTTTGCTCGTACATGATTGAATTTGGAAATGACCTCGAGGCACATATATCACCCTTATGCCGGCCATATTCATATACGTAAGCTACTTTTAAAATCCCAAATGAGCCACCTTGAGCCTTTATCCCGTTTCTTGTTAGCCGAGCTCAATTTTAGCTCTTGTATCTTTGCGTTGATGAGGTGAGAGAGTGCGTTGTTAGTTGACGAGAGATGTGTGGGAAATTTATTGTGAGTTTTGGGTTTTGAGTTGCTTATACATACACAAAAAAAAAGAGAATAATACTCCAACACAAATCACGAAGAGTGATAAAGCGAGCGTTCAAGTATAAATCCTAATTCAAAAAGGGCTAAGTTTAGTGAAAAGAAGCAAATTCAAAAAGCTTCTAAGTGTTGTGAAGAATAAAGTCGAGAAAGCGTGAAAATGTATGAAAAGGGTTTCGATTGAAAGTTTGGTGAACTGGGAAAGGTGAAGCGATTATAAGCTTCGGGTTTTAGAAATTAGGATCTTGTGTGTTATTGATCACGTTTGATCGTGTGTTAGCCACTATATCCAAAAGTTCCATACCTTACCAAAGAGCCAACATTACAACCCTTAATAAAGACCTCTTTCGATTCTTATTTGGTCATGTACTTGAGAAATTTTGAGCGTCCGATTTGTGAAATATTGACAAGGTGCATGTATTGACCGACTTGAGCGTTAACACGTCTTATATACACTTGAGCGAATTGAGCGTACACCCTCGAAAATCCCTTGGAGAGGAAGTCATCGATTTGGCTTGCATTTAAGAAAGAGTAATACGAGCAATGCATGAAGATAGCGAGTCTATGTTGATACTATCATCACATTATAAGGATAAGCACAAGGATTTTTCGTTTTTACACAATGTTCATTGCATGTACATTCTCGATTCTATTCGTTGTTCGAGGACGAACAAATAGATAAGTGTGGGGTAGTTGTTTTGCATGTAATTGTGGTGTTTTTCTCATATTTTAGTAGTTTTGAGTCATGTTTATTTAGGTTTTTCGCTTGTTTTCTTGTTTTTGTTGTTTTTCGAGTTTCTAGTTAATTTCATATTTAATTGGGTTTAATGGTTCAATTGATTTGAGGATTGGTGAAATTCTTGGGTTTTTATGTTCATAATCCTATTTTTATAGGTAAAGGCATTAAGGGCCAAAGTTCAAATCCAAGCCAAGCCAAGCCAAGGCGTGCCAAATTCGGTGGCAAAGAGAGGCTCCAAAACGCCAAGCTCTCTGGAATACTAGCCAAGGCTCGCCAGGGCACACCAAACTTCACACCAAGTAGCGCCAGCGCAAGCCAAGGCTCGCCAAACTTCACGCCAAGCAACGCCACTGCACGCCAAACTTGACGCCACTTGGTCAAACCGGGTCAAACTTGGTCAAAATCGAGATTTTCAAGCCTTTTTGGCTAACTTGGCCCATTTAAACCCAATAAACTTGTATAAATAGGACCTCTCTTTCATTTTGTAAGACACCTCCTCCCAACCCAAGCTTGGGTTTGGGATAATTTTCTCTCTCTTGTTCTTAGTTTAATTTGAAAGCTTTGCCTTGGGTTTGTAAGCTCAAGATGAATCCAAATACTCCTTTGGATTTTTACTTTGATGCAATTTAATTCAAGCTTGTTTCTCTCCTTAATTCTAGTAAGCTTTCTTCTATTTTATGCTTTGTTCTTCAATTTCATGCATGTTCTTCAATTTATGCTTTTTGCCTTAGCTCTTTGATTTCTTGCTTGATCTTGTGAATTAACTATAGAATCTTGATGAGTGACACATCTAGGCTATAGATCGGGTCCCTGATCATTTTAATCTTGAGTTTTTCATATGCTTTATTTGTAATTTAGTTTTCATGCATAGTTTTAGTTTGAATCTTAGATCTACTCTTTGTTGCTTGTTATTTTCCTTAAAGTTTTGAACTTTCTTGTTAATTTCCATTGCTCTTTACATCCATGCTTTCAATTTTTGCTAATTTTCATTATTTGAGTTTTTATGCATAGTTGTACCTTGTTCTTGCATGCTTGTACTTGGTGAAACATTGTATTTTCTTGCTTATTTTCATTACTAGCTTGCATTTACATGTTGAGGCATCCGACGAGGCATCCGACCAACTTGCTATTTCAAATTCTAGGATAGTTAGCTATTTTTATTGCTTTATTTTCATTTTTCTTTTATTTTCCAAGCTTGAAACACCTTGAAACTTGCAATTGAATCGATTTCTGATAAAACCGAGCCATGAACCCGTTGAATATATTTCAACACCACGAAAACTCTTCTAACAAGGACACATCTAGGCTATAGATCGGGTCCTTGATCATTTTAATCTTGAGTTTTTCCTATGATTTATTTGAAACTTTAATTTCATGCATAGTTTTAGGATGAATCTTAGATCTACTCTTCATTGCTTGTTATTTTGCTTAAAGTTTTAAACTTTTACGTCAACTTCTCTTGCTCTTTTAATTCATGCTTTCAATTTTTGCCAATTTGCATTATTTGAGTTTTTATGCATAGTTGTACCTTGTGCATGCATGCTTGTACTTGGTGAAATAATGCATTTTCTTGCTTATTTACTTTATTGCTTTGCATTTTCTATATGAGGCATACGATGAGGCATCCTACCCACTTAGTTAATTTAATTGCTTTATTTTCATATTCCTTTTATTTTCCAAGCTTGAGACACATAGATTCCTCAATTGAATTGAAGTAAGATAATACCGAGTCATGAACCTTTGATATATTCAAAACCACGAAAAACTACACTTCAAATGGCACCATTGCGACACGGCTTGGTTAAGGCCTTCAATTTAATTGTTGTTTCGTTGTGTTTTTAGCTTTCCTTTTTATTTGACGTTCTCTTTGAGTGTATGCAAGGTCGTCGTTCGCTCGGACACAAATTATTCCCTTATACTTCTAATCCCGACCGATTACGATGCCTTCGACATCCCGTGCTTCTTGATTATAATATGGCAAACAATATTCCAAACACGGGCCCATTTCTCGACCCTTGCGGGAAATCTCCTCGGGCCGATCCTCAAAGTTCTTATTCGACCGAGCCCGGACTTCATGAGGAGCCCATTCCAAGTATCATGACCGGGCCTTCCGACCCCATTCCCCCACCACCTCATGAGCAAACGCTTGGATTTTAAGGGAGTGGTTTTGTCACTCATGGGCACGCCACGGGCCAACACCAAGGTATTGCTTCTTTCCCTAATTCATTTAAGGGTGGCTTTGTTCCCAACGTGGGAGGGCATGGTGCAAACCATGTTGGGAATGGTGGTGGTTCGGTTGGTATGGGCAATGTAGGAGGGCAAGGTGCAAACCACATTACTCCCGGTTCTCACGGCTATCGTCAACCTGGCATAGGAGGGTATGGTACAATCCATATCGGGTCTAATGTTCTCTCTGAGGCTAATGATTCCTTCGACAATTATGGAGCCTCGGATCACGTTCCGTATAGCTATGGTGCTCCTCACCGTTCTCCGAATGTACCAAATCCGACGCCCAGTCCGCATGGTACTCCACCCGTGCATGATTTCAATCCGACCTCGAATGTGAATCCGAATGGTTATGGTGGTGGTCCCGGATAAGGTCACGATCGTGAAATTCAAGAGGACGAGCCCGATGAGTATGATTTGTTTGGTGGTTACGATTCGAATGCTCCACTTACTCCGCCCGTCCGTACTATGAGGGAGGTGAGCTAAGCCTTCGTGGGGGCTCATGTTTCATCTTGCATATCTCTTTCCCCCATGGTGATGGCTATCGATATCCGTTCGCTCGATTTTGCCCGCCTTCTCATTTTTCACGAGTTTGCCAAGGAGGATCCACTCCAATTCATCAAGCAATTTCTATGGTATATCTCGAGTTTCCACCGCCCGAATATGATGAGTTTGGAGCATCTTCAACTCCGATGTTTCTCGTATGCTCTTAAAGACAAGGCATTATCGTGGTTTATGGGTCTTCTTCCTAACACGATTCACACGTGGGATGAGCTCGAAAAGGTCTTTCTCAATCATTACTATTCTATGGAAAAAATGACCGATGTGAGGGTTAAGATTATGTCTTTCAATCAAATGAAAAATGAGTTGTTTCACTCCGCTTGGTTTCGGTTCAAGGATCTTCTTGATAGTTGTCCGCATCATCGTTTACCCAAGGAGATTCTAATTCAAACCTTCTATGAGGCATTGGAACCCCAATTTCAATACATGATGGACACGTCGGCGGGGGGTAATATGACGATTCATTCTCCACGCGCGCTTCTCCATATTTTTCACTCTTTGGCCAAAAATTCTAAACAAAAATCTTCCCGTGATTTATATTCAAGCGCCAATGAAGTAAAGAACTTGAGTGAGCCTCTTTCCCCAAGAGAGCTTGAGATGGAAAAAGATATGGCCGCTATGAAAGCCCAAATGGCTAAGATGTTCCCCCCGAGCGTGGAACCGTCTTGTTTTTCTTGTGGTATAATTGGGCATGAAACGTTATATTGTCCGTCGAATCCTTCCCATTACATGCCGGTACCTCAATTGGAGGATGTTTGTGGGATCCAAGGTTACCAACCGGGTCATGGTGTTTCTAGACCACCCTTTCCTCGACCATCAAGTCAAAATCCCCCGTACCATCCGAGCAACCGCACGCATCCGGGCTTTAGGTACCCGAACCCTCCCATGGGCCCTTCTCGACCAACTCCCCCGATGAATGCTCCCCCACCGGCCACCGATCCGACTCTTACTATGATATTACAATAATTGCAATCCCTCTCCGCCTCGGTATCCTCCTTGACCACCACGGTGTCCTCCTTGAGTACCACGGTGTCCTCCATGGATACACGTTTGAATGTCACGGACACGAAACTTGAGCAAATGGTTAACGAGATAAATATGCTTAAGCAAGCCAATGAAATGGGGAAGTTACCGATCCAACCTTCACATGCCCACGCGATCACATGTCTTCGAAGTGTCCGGGCTATCGATAAAAAGTGGCTCCACCGTCCAAGAATGAGGAAGTTGCTACTCCGCCCGTTGTCGCTATTCCAGATTCTACCCCCGTGGGTGCCATCCTTACGAAAGAGGGCCCCGATAGCTTTCACAAATCCTCGAATGCCTATAAGCCTCCAATTCCAAAGGCTTCCCCGCCTTATCCGTCACAGCTCCAAAACACCAAGAAGGACGATCAATTCCAAAGAATCTACAATACTTTGTCCAATGTAAACATTACTCTCCCATTGTTAGACGCCATCCGAGACATACCCGCTTACTCCAAGTTTTTCAAAGACCTTTCATCCAAGAATCTCATAAGTTCTCCAAATGAGAAGATTGTGTTATCCAAAGAGGCGAGTGTAGTGTGTGATCCTTCGGTCTTGGCCCACAAGAAGATCGATCCCAGCTCCTTTTGTATCGATATCACGCTCCGAAATGGAGAGGTCACTACCGACATGCTTGATTCCGGGGCGGGGATAAACTTGATGCCATCCTCGATCTATGAGAAATTTGAGCTCGCACCCGTGCAAGAAACACGTATTTGCTTACAATTGGCCGATCGGTCAATTCGATATCCGAAAGGCGTTGTTAAGGATGTGCTCGTCAAGGTTGGAGGCTGTGGTTCCGGTGGATTTTGTTGTTCTTGATGTGGGTATGGTGTCTAACGATGGTGCCGAGCACACCATTTTACTCGAACTCCCCTTTATGGCCACCACGCAATGCCTCATTGACGTTGGTAAAAAGAACATCACCTTGTCCATAGCGGGTGAATCGGTTACATTCTCAATGACCACCTTGTCGTCGATTCCTTCAAGCATCTTTCATGCGGATTGTCTTCTCATTGACTTTATTCAAGAATCAATTGAGCAAGTTTTGTTTGCGGATGAGTATGATGGGATAATTGAGCTGGAGGTTGGTGATAGAGGTGATTTTGAGGATAATGGAGCTTATGGGTGTGGCACCAAATCGTGTATTGTGACGAATCTTTTTGGGAGTACTTGCATAAGTTTCGTTGAGTTCAACGATACGTTTTCGAAGAGGGAGGTGGGGCTTGTTGATGAGAAACAAGTCGTTGAACCGATTGAAGAGTTTGGCGCAATGAGAGCCGTGAGAATGGATTTGAAGGAGGCCGGCCTTGAGAGAATGTTGCAATTGGAGGAGCTTGATGAGTTTCGGGATATTCAATTTGATAATGCTCGTCTTTATAAAGAAAGAACAAAGAGAATTCATGACGAGAGGTTAGTCCCAAAGAAATGAAGTTGGGATGCCCGTTTTACTCTACAATTCCTGCTTATCCCTCCATCCCGGAAGATTGAACTACAAACGGACGGGTCCTTACACCATCGAGTTTGTTAATCCGAGTGGGGCGGTCACGTTGGTCGACCCTATAACTCAAGATTGTTTCCAAGTGAACGGGCACCGAGTTAAACCCTATCGTCATGGTTTCCTCTTGCCACCTGACGAGGAGGTTGTAGCTTTGGTTGATCCTCCCGTCTCATCCATTTCATAATTGCCCAAGGGAAACGTCAAGCAAAAGACGTTAAACAAGTGCTACATGGGAGACAACCCATAATTTTTCTAGTCCTTTCTTATTRTTCTCATTTTTATTTTATTTTATTTTTATTTTTCTTCTTTCTTCTTGAAATTCTGTGCATATCCCTCCCTTCTTTGCATTATCTAATGATTTTGAGTTGGTGTAGGTGCAATATTAGAAGTTTTGGAGAGAGGGAGATCGAAAATGAGGAATTGGCTGCACTACTGCAGTTGATCGACTGAATCCAGTCGATTCGACTGGTAAGAAGTTGATCAACTGTATAATCGACTGATACCCCCCCGGATCGACTGGCGGACAGAGACTCAAGTTTTTTTCTGAAGAGCAGTCGATCGACAGACCAATAGTCGATCGACTGAACAGCAGTCGATTGACTACCCCACTTGCACGGACTGGGCAGAGACCTTATAAAAGCAGTCGATCCATCTCCTCTCCTTCATTTCGACTGCTACCAGAAAAACAGAAACACAAAAAAAAAGGAAAAAACAAAAAGAGAAGAGAGTAGTCGATCGACTACGATTCTTTGCGCGGGGTTCCTACTTTTTTCCTTCCTTCTTCAACACAAGCAATTTGGGGATTTTTGCACCTTGGTTTTCGAATCCAAGATCCGAGCCATACGATTAAGGTAATTCGCTAGAACCGTTTCTCTGGAATCATTGGTTGATTGTTGGTTGTGTTTGGGTGTTCTTGAGTGTCAAATTCTCTCATACTCCTTACTTTAACCTTGGGCCTACCAAGTGTTCGAGGAAATGCCTCAATGAGCATCCTTAGTTGAATTTCCCTCGTTCTTTCCGTATTGAGCATTCGTATTGATTCTTGAAGTTCTTTGAAACATACTTCGATCCTTTTCACATATTCAATGGCAAACATCTACAACTATCCCAACCTTGCCGACAACTATTCCGCCCCGTTTTCCATTTATACCATGTCCGAAGGTGAACTTTTCGAAAACCTTTCTCAAAGGAACTTCGTCGTTCCACGTTTTGTCACACTCGATCGCCTCGACGAGTGGGTGGCGAACGGGGACTACCAAGGGTTCGGGTCACGGGTGCTCAACTTCATCGATAGGTTGGGCGCCCAATATTTTGCTTCCCTCCGAGCACCGGCATACCGAGAGTTGATTCTCGAATTCTTCACCACTTATGGGTCCCGTGATAGCTCGGAATTCACGGAACGTATAGGAGGGAGGGAGTGTCAGATCACCCAAGAGGTGCTCCAAGCGGTCCTCGATTTCAATTATGAGGATTTGTGGGACGATCGGCCAAGGGAGTTTGCCCCGATGAAATTTTGGGCATCGATCATGGGCGGGCGAGGTACTTCTCGGTATCTAACCTCGGCCATCACCGACTTGGAACTTTTGGATGTGTATAAGTTTTTTTCTCACGTCGTGATGGGCAAGCACGAGAGATCCAACCTCACCCTTGACGAGGTCTACGTACTTTGGTGTTTGGTTCACGGATGTCGAATTTCGTTCTTTCCATTCATCCATGTTGGGATTCAGGGGATTATGAAGACAAGAGGTGGGAGTGTGGCCCGGGTCGGGATGGGGCCCATGATCACTTTAATAGCCCATCATTTCAGGCTCGACCCGGAGGCGGCTCACATGATGAGAATCGAGTCGATGGAGTTGGGGTGGAAAATGCCGAAGATACTAATGAACCCCTAACGCTCGCGCCACCGTGGTCAAGAGCGAGAGGAGGAGGAGTTTAATAGGTGGCACAACGAGGGAGTCGATGCCGACGAAGCCCCGAACACCGGTTCGGATGCGCCGTTCAATGCAAGCACGAGCCAAGCGGCACTCCCGCATTACGGAGGCCCAAGCACCGGCCCGGGTCTCAACATGGGTTGGCACAACTCCAACGTTAAGTGTTTGAGCATTTTGACCGGCTCGACGTGGGGCAGGCAAGAGACGACCGAGCACACCGCGCCCTCCATAGCCGCCTTTTGTTGATCAAAAGCCGCATGCCCCAGGACGAGGACGACGAAGAAGAGGAGTATGACGATGACGAGGAGGAAGAGGAAAACGATGAGAACGAGGAGTAAGAAGAAGCTCCCGAGGAAGAAGAGGAAGAGGACGAGGAAGCGAACCTCCAACCCCGACGTCGGAGACGTCATTGATTTTCCTATCTCTATTATATTTATTCGGCTATTATGTTTGGTTTAGACTTGCACTTTATTTTAGGTTGTATTATTTTTGATTCGATTATGTTCTTTTATTTCTCGACTAATTCTTGAAAAATCCAAGAAAATTTGAAAATCTAAAAAATCCAAAATTCATTGTTTTGTGTTTCTATTCACTTTATCGTAATTTATGTACATATTTACTTGAGTTTTAATTTCGTGTGATTTTTCTTGTATATATCTCTCTTTTTCCGGCTCCAACTTAGGACGAATTGATGGCTTGGTAGAGTTCATGAAGTCGGGGGATACTAACCATGCTCGGGTTTTACTTGGATTGCTTGATTTATAGGTGGACCCCACCGAGCTCGACCCAAACTCGCTCGGTTGAGGGAGTTTCTATTCACACCTCTTTTACTTGTTTCTCATTAAAATGCAATGAGGGCATTGCATGGTTTAAGTGTGGGGTGGGTAGGTGCTTAGGGTCCGGGTTATAATCGAGCATGTTTTGTTAATCTTAAATCGAGCCTTGGCAAAGTGACGCATTCTTAGCGATGTGACGCTTACTATTTGCGCTATTATATGGTTGAGTCATTGTTGAGTCGTTTTTGAGTCACTTGTATGTCGTTTATGTGTCTTTATTACATTGTTGAACAATTCCTCATACTTTGAAGTTAGAATAGTTTACTTGTCGAGTTTTTGCATGTTTTAAGCCTCTTATGTGAGGATTTAATTTTTTGTGTTTCGTCCAAAACACTATATATATATATATATATATATATATATATATATATTATATATATATATATACACACACACACACACACACACACAACATATATATATATATATATATAATCAATATTTTCTCGTGAAAATATTGCAAATCTCTAAAAGCTCTTTTGATTCCGCTCCCAAATTCGGTGCAAACTAGTGAGTAGGCCTTGTGTGATTTATCGGCTTGCTTGTGTTTTTATTGAAATTGCATTGAGGAGGCTTGGTTTTGCCCGTACATGATTGAATTCGAAAATGACCTCGAGGCACATATATCACCCTTGTTCCGGCCATATTCATATATGTAAGCTACTTAAAAATCCCAAATGAGCCCTCTTGAGCCTTTATCCCATTTCTTGTTAGCCGAGCTCGATTTTAGCTCTTGTATCTCCATAATTTTGAGGTAAGAGAGGTTATTGTTAGTTGACGAGAAATGTGAGGGAAATCGATTGTGGGTTTCGGGTATTGAGTTGCTTATACAAAAAAAAAGAATAATACTCCAACACAAATCACGAAAAGTGATAAAGTGTGCGTTCAAGTGAAAAGCCTAATTCAAAAAGGCTAAATTTAGTAAAAAGAAGCAAATTCAAAAAGCTTCTAAGTGTTGTGAAATAAAAGTCGGGAAGAGATTGTGTAAGAAGAAAGGGTTTCAAGTGAGAGTTTGGTAATTTGGGAAGGGTGAAGCATTTATAAGCTTTGGTTTTAGAAATTAGGGTTTTGTGTGTTATTGATCACGTTTGATCGTGTGTTAGCCACTATAATCAAATATTACATAACTTACCAAAGAGCCAACGTTACAACCCATAATAAAGACCTCTTTCGACTCTTATTTGGTCATGTACTATGAGCAATGTTGAGCGTTCGGTTTGTGAAATCTTGACATGATGCATGCATTGTCCGATTCAAGTGTATACACGTCCCATATCAAACACTTGAGCGAATTGAGCGAACACCCTCGAAATTTCCATTAGTGAGGAAGTCATCGGTTTGGCTTGCATTTGAGAAAGAGTAATACGAGCAATGSTTGACGATAGCGAGTTTATGTTGATACATCCATCATATTAAATAAGGATTAGCACAAGGGTTTTCTTTTTACATAATGTTCATTGCATGTACACTCTTGATTCTTTTCGTTGTTCGAGGACGAACAAACCAATAAGTGTGGGGTAGTTGTTTTGATGTAATTGCTGTGTTTTTCTTAGTGTTGTTAGTTAGGGTTTAGCGATGTTTTTAGTCGTTTTGAGTCATTCTCATTAAGTTCTCGGTCATTTCCTCGTTTTTAGTGTTGAAACTTGATATATGCGATTCTTAATGACGATTCATGGGTTTTGAATTCAAATTCCTTTGTTGTAGGTGGCACGAGGTATTAGACCGGCTCTAAAGTTATTAAGGATCGAGTTGAGGCGTCGAAGCTCAAGAATCCGTGCCGAAACGAAGAAGTCGAGCCCGATCGACTGCTCGACCGATTGCCCGGGCTACCCACGGTCGATCGACTGCTTCCAAGGAAATCGATTGGTCAACAAAGAACTCCACAAAATTGGCGAGGCATTCGATCGACTGAGCAGTCGATCGACTGCTTCCAAGAAGATCGACTGAGCTCCTAAAAATCGACTGATCAACAGAGAGCTCGCCAAAAATTGGCAAGGCAGTCGATCGGCTGACTGTAGTCGATCGACTGAGAGTCCGGGATTTAGTGCGTTTTGACATGGTTTCCCCTGCTAATAACTATATAAACCCCTCCACTTGACTTGAGGAAGGCATTGACTCAACACCTAACTCTTGCATGAGCCTTGGGATTAATTTTCTCTTCATTTCTAGATCTACTTTCTCTCTCTTAGGTTTTTGAATTTAATCTTCAAGTTTTGCCTTGGGTTTGTTAGCTCAAGAAGAATCTAAATACTCCTCGGGATTAGTACTTTAGATTGTAATTCAAGCTTTTGGATCCTCATCTTTTATTATAGTAAGCTTTCCTTTTAATTTCAAACTTGTTCTTCACTTTCATGCATGTTATTCAATTTATGCTTTTTGCATTAGCTCTTTGATTTCTTGCTTGATCTTATGAATTTACTATAGAATCTTCATGAGTGACACATCTAGGCTATAGATCGGGTCCTTGATCATTTTAATCTTGAGTTTTTCCTATGCTTTATTTGAAACTTTAATTTCATGCATAGTTTCAGGATGAATCTTAGATCTACTCTTCATTACTTGTTATTTTCCTTAAACTTTTAAACTTTTATGTCAACTTCTCTTTCTCTTTCAATTCATGCTTTCAATTTTTGCCAATTTTTATTATTTGAGTTTTTATGCATAGTTTTACCTTGTGCATGCATGCTTGTACTTGGTGAAAAAATGCATTTTCTTGCTTATTTCCTTTATTGCTTTGCATTTTCTATATGAGGCATACGATGAGGCATCCTACCCACTTGTTATTTCATTTCTTAGGATAGTTTAGTTAATTTAATTGCTTTATTTTCATTTTCCTTTTATTTTCCAAGCTTGAAACACATAGATTCCTCAATTGAATTGAAGTCCGATAATACCGAGCCATGAACCTTTGATATATTCAAAACCACGAAAAACTACACTTCAGGCGGATGCCCCATTTGCCTGACCTGATTGTCAGTTTAAGCCCGGAGTGTCTAAGGGTGGAGGCCCCAATGTTTTTGAACTTGACAGATGAAGATCAATTTTACCAAGGAGGATATCCACAAAAGTGCCTGACCTGACTATCAAACGGAGCCAGGAGTGGTTTAAAGCAGAGAGGAAAAGGTTTGATTTAAATTTCTAAGTTTAAAACGGAATGCAAAAAACAGATTCTTTGTTTTCCAGATATGACGATAAATTCACAAACCAGGATTGGTTACCACTGAAAACCTTAATTCGCAAATTGAGGAACAAAAATCAAACTAAAATTCTTCTTGAAAAAAGGCATTTTCACTCATCTTTTTCTGGAAATACAAAATTGATTGCGCACATCTTCTACGAAGGTGGGCAAATTTAATTATAAGTGCAAGAAATAAAAGGAAAAACGAATACAAGAGTTTTCATCCATGAGAGGTTCTTCGATCCTAAGCCAGAGCTCAGCCAACACGCCATAGCTCACGCTCAGTAGCGTGGTAACGCTGACGGTATTTGTCAGCTCGCTCGTAAAGAGCATGTGCCTCGCCGGCGGCGACGGTCAAGCGATGCACCGACTCTGTTAAATCGGCTTTCTCTTCCCGAAGCTGGCGGTTTAGTTGGTGGAGCTTAGCCCACTCCCTCTTGTAGGGGCATTTCTTTTGCCTTTTCCTTTCCAGGAGCCGGTAGAAGTAATCGACTTTTTCTTGGAGCATGGAAAGCTTATCAGAAAGTTTGAAATTTTCAACGACCAAGGATATGTTTTTTCTCTTCACGATATCAAGCTCTTCAAGAAGGGGAGACGAAGCCATGTTGGAGATACTGAAAGATAATTCATACATACCCCTATATAAAGGAAACCAGGCGCATGCCAGAGAATTAAAAGTACTAGGGTTTCTGGAAAATAAGGAAACCCTAGATTACCCAAGGTTGCTACGGGACAAAATTTCATTTTCACAAGTCAGAATTATAGTTCAGTACATAAACAAAACAAATCAGACACACAGGCAAAACTACAGATCTGTTAGAAAAATTTGCAAGCAAAATTAGAAAAGCCAAGCCACCAGATATCCTGAACTAAACTCCATAATCCGCCGCTGTCAGCTCTTCCGGATCCTCATCCCGGGAAACCTCCCCAAAGTCCTTCTCGAACTGAGCAGCACCTTGTAACTCTCCCAGATTAGCGAAAGTTGGAGAATTTACAGCCGTTGCCACAACTATGGCCAACGACTGATCTGGGGGAGGGGGGAAGAGCTCGAGGAAGAAGAGCAAAAGACTTGGCGCACATGATCAGCAAATGCCGCAGCATCCAACTGATGTAGGCGGTCATCCTCGGCAACGTGGCAAAAGCTTGTGGGTTCAAGAGGAGTTTCAAGGGGGACAGAGCGGTCAAAAGGAGCGGAGGGATTTTCACTTAACCACTTGGCCTGAGCATCCAAACCCAGATGGTAGTACACCTCGGCCTCAGGGACCAGGATGTCATACAGCTCAATCGATCCCAAGAAGGCTCAACGAGTTATCTCTTGAGTTAGTTGGATTAGGCGCAGCCCTTCTTCCGAGTTGAGAAATTCAAGCCTGCCCTCTGCTCGCCCCTCGGTGCGACCTCGGCTCTCTCCATCTGCTTCTCTCTCAGCTCGAGCTCGCTGGACCTTCCCTTTGAGCTCTTGCTCCCTAATGAGTGCCAGAGTACGTTGTTTGCCCTCCGACTTCTACGACTCATGAAGCACTGACCGAGCCACCTCCAATCCCACTTTGAGCATCTCTATCTCTACTTTAGCACCCTGCAACTTGACTTTGACATCCTGGACTGTGGAGGTTATCTCTTGCTTCTGTTCCTTCAGGGTCTGGTTCTCCTTCTTCAGATCGGCCTGCAATAAGGAGCCCCAGGCTCAATCAAACAAAGATGCCCTTCCCAGCATGGCCTGGAAAAGGAAAAGGATGAATAGGAGACTTAGAGAGATTAAGGTCATAAAAAATAAAGGAATTCTTACTTGTGCCTCCGCTCGGCAGTAGTATTCGATCAGCTCAGGATCGGACATCTTATCCACGACTCGGCGGTCGGCAGTAGAAGCTAGCCCCATCATGAATTGCCTCGCTACCTCCCCAGGGCAGTTCAGAACTGACCTCTTGGGATAAAGGGGGACTTGCGGGGTCGCCTCAGGGATGGATCGAGTTCCAGATCGTTTATGTTTCCACGCCTGTAACTGAGGCTCATCTTCGGAATCCCCCAATAGAAGGTCTGTAGAGACCTGGGCTGTGGGTTCAGGCGCAGCACTCCTTACTTGCTCTAGAGTCTCCCTCGCCATTTCTGTGGTGGCTACATCAGCTTGGGATGCCATGATTTGTGTCACGGGCTGGCCACTGGGATGTGTTGAAGGAGCAACTGCCTCTGTGGAAGGAGAAATGAAAGCTCTGGTGGTTTCGCCCAGGGGGCTCTTTTGGTCTCCACCAGCTGCTTTCTTTTTCTTCGCAGCCATGCGTGCTTGCATCATTTTTACTGAAACAAAAAATGAGATGATGATTAATAATGATAATAATAACAAGAGAAGAAAATTTGGGCAGTTCTGGAATAGGTCCATTCTCTTTTTGGGTGTTAAAAAAGTTTAAAAGGTTAAATTTGAGGACTGTGGTCAGGTTAAAAGTGTTCTGGTTTAGATTGGCTATTTTCTTGGATAGGTGTGGCGCCCTGTCACCACGAGGCAAATGTGCTTGTGAGGGCAGTATGCTAATGGAGGCGGTGGAGAAGCCCCAATCTCCTGAGCACTTGATGAAGAAGAACTTCTTCTTCCAGGCCTTATGGGAAGTGGGAAGACCAGTCAAGAAGTGGACGTCAGGTCTAGCCAAGAGATAAAAAAAGCCAGAAGAGCTCTTGGCCAGGAACAGGGAGTAGAAGAGTTGAGCTGTGGGAGTAATCCCAGAATATTGAGCCGCTAGGTGAAAGCCAGCCATAACCCGGAAAGCGTTGGGCAAAAACTGATGCACCGGAATCTGGTACATCCTGGAAATGGCCAAAATGAAGGGATGAACGGGTAGGCTTAGACCGGCGTGCAATTGATCCACAAAGAAAGTCAGGTGATGAGGCCCTCTCATCAGGCGCAGGACTGGTGAAAATAAAGTCGTCGGAGATGGGGAAGGTGGCGCGTATATCCCTAAGAGTCTGATTTTTCACTATGGAGGTTATATTTTCATAAGGAAGACAGGGAAGGAGTAGCGGAGGTTCCTCCGGGAAATTCGCCAGAGGCGATTCTGGGAATGATATGTTTACGGTGGAGGTGGAATTCGTCGGGGCCTCCGACGAGTCCTCCGCCGTGGAACCAGAAAGGGAAGGAGAGGCTGACATAATTTAAAAGGCTATATAAGGAAACAGAGAAAGTACCTGGCTTACAAAGGTGGTCGGAGAAACTGAGCGGGGGAAAGTTGAGAAAATTCTCCGGAGGTGCTAGAGAGAAAAGAGGGAAACTCGAGAAATTTTGTAAAGGTAAACTTTGAAAAGTGAGAAAGGGCCAGCGGGAACAAAAGGCAAGTGGATAAAATTAAAAAAAACAAAAATCGAGAAAAGTGAGATTTGATGGGATCCCCGCATTTAATGATGACAGATAAACAGTACCCTAGGTAATGAGCTGGAACGCCAACCGTCCTAGGGTATGTCATGCACCGCTGAATTTTCAGTACTTGGAGAGACGTGGGGAAATAGTAACCGCTTGGGAATATGGGCTTGCACCACTAAGGCCAAATGATTAGGCCTGGCAACCAGGTGGATTCCTCGGGATTCGTACTGGTACGAGAAACAATAAAAGATGAGTGGGACCATATCTATTTCTGAGAGGCCCTGGAATTTTGCAGCTCTACCCCAACTGTTCGGGGGAGGAGTTGATGTGGCATAAATGATCAGGTCTGAATTGGGGTAGACTTGACCTGGCACCATGGGGAAAATCTGAGAAGCCCAATTAGCTCGGTCCTGGGAAAGACCTGACCCATTCTGGCAGACCTAGGGAAGAACTAGAAGAAACAGCAAGCTTGGCCCTTGAAAGATCTGGCCTACTCTCGGAAAGAGTTGAGATAATATTTCAAGACGAAAACATTGATAGCTCCGGAAAAGTCTGGGCTGGTATAAACTTCTTGCGAGGCAATTGAGGGGAGGTCGGTTTAAGACAGCTCTGTCATCCTGATCTCCCCTAAAGGAACGGGTGGGACCACTTTTCAGTATTGGTTACGTAAACGGCCCTTGATTCACGGTATGTGCCCCCAGGACCCCGACTGGGGTCCCCATGGGGAAAAAATATAAATATCTCAGCCCCAAGGCTGAGAGAGGTATGTCATTTTTGTGCATTCCTTTCTTATTTTCTGGAAAACACCTCATACGCTTTCTGACTTAAGCATTGGAGAGGTTTCCACCGGAAAACCACTGGTGGTCCTTTCTAACATGTGTTCGTGTGCAGGTCATATTTTGGTGTACAAATCTCAGGGGGTGTCATATTTTGGTGTACAAATCTCAGGGAGTGACACGTCTAGATCATAGATCGGGTCTTGGATCGTCTTGATTTTGAGTTTTTCACATGCTTTATTTTAAATCTTATTTTCATGCCTTGTTTCATGCTTAAATCCTAGATCTACTCTTTGTTGTTTGTTATTTTTCATAATGTTTTAAACTTTCCCGTCTATTTTCATTGCTTAATCCATTCATGCTTTCAATTTTTGCTTATTTTCATTATTTGAGTGTTTATGCATTGTTTTACCTTGTGCATGCATGCTTTTATTTGGTGAAACATGCTTGTTTTTGCTTAATTTTCATTGTTTCTTGCAATTTTCAATTCGAGACATACGATGAGGCATCCGACCAACTTGCAATTTCAATTTCTAGATTAGTTTAGCTAATTTAATAACTTTATTTTCATTTTCCTTTACATTTCAAAGCTTGAAACACTTTGATTCTTACAATTGAATTGATTTCCGATAATACCAAGTGATTCAAGCTTTTGTGTTGCCTACTTATGAAAATTTGTCAAAAGATCAATAGCTTGCCCGCAAGAGAACGGGGTCACGCGTAGTTTGGACACTTGACTCGAGTCGTCTTTCGAGGAACATACAATCAGAATTCTCAAACAGTTTGTTCAACTTAAATTCACATAAAATGGGGGGGGGGGGGGGGGGGGTATTTGATTGTCGCTCACCATGGGCCAGTCGACCAGAGATCTTGGTTCCAATAATAGTAGCCAAGACTTGGCTTTATCCTTCATGCAACTCGAAAAACAAACCATTTGAAGGTCTTCGTGATGAAGTCCCGGAGATGGGATCCTACTAACTTCGGCATAGAACTCCTAAAGGAACGTCAGTGGGTCTTCGTTGGCGAGGTCGTGAAATGTTGGGAGATTGTTCATGATATGAGGTTTCAATTCGAAGTCTCTCGCAGTTCTTCCCAACACAATTTCCGAACTATAAGGACCGACTTGAGGGTCGTGAACTCTCTTTTTCTTGGTTCACGCGCCTCCCGTTGGTATCTTGCTTGGTTATTCCACCTCGCGTATTCCTCTCTCTCGTGGTACTCGTCATATGCCAGCTACTAGTTGACCCGCTCGTCGCCGTGATATGATCTCTCAGAGTAGTCGTCCGGGACGTGTTGGTAACGATTGTTCCCTCGTCTTGGCCTTCATTCTGGTTTATCAAGTTACGTTGAATGTTTTCCTCGTGTGCTTGAGGCTGCGCTGGTCCGTCGGGACGATTTTGCTCATTCTCGTTCCCATTTCTTTGTTGTACGGGTGGATGCCTTGGTGACTGGTTGTCCCTGCTGTTGTGTGACTGGTTTTCTATCCGCAACATTGTGTTCGGAATAGGATCACAAATAAAATCAGTCGTGGCAGACGATTCACTTGTGGTTGAGTGAGGTGGTCTCACTTGATTCAGACGATGAACGTTATCGATGAACGGTGAAAGTTCGAGCCGAAGCGACCTACGGCCTTGCATGAACTCAACAACAAATCAAACGTATCGACAAGAGAGAATAATTATACAAATAACGACAAAAAAAATAACAATAAAAACGAACAAGCATAATTTTTGAAAACCTTTGTATGCTCCCCGGCAACGGAGCCAAAATTTTGATTCAAGCTTTTGTGTTGCCTACTTATGAAAATTTGTCAAAAAGGTCAATAGCTTGCCCGCAAGAGAACGGGGTCGCGCGTAGTTTGGCAACTTGACTCGAGTCGTCTCTCGAGGAACATACAATCGGAATTATCAAACAGTTTGTTCAACTTAAATTCACATACAATGGGGGGGGGGGGGGGGGGTATTTGATTGTTTTTATTAACTAAGAATTTAAAAAGCATGAACACTAATTAAAACTAAGTAATCTAATTCAGCAATATAACCTAGAGTAATTATTCTAAGAACTTTGAGCAAGATCAACTAACAATATAGTAGCAATTATCTAGACGAAAAGTAATCGAAATAACCAATCCAAGCATGAATAATAACTAAGCAATAATTAAACTAGGATTACGAGTTTATTACCAAAAGTATCTAAGAGTTGAAACATCAAATAACTCAAGAACAAATATTAGAACTACTACTTAATTGCATAAATTAAACTAAGAAAGCGAATAAAAGGTTTAGAGTACTTATTAAACTAAAAAGCGTAGTAAAATCTCCAGCTACTCCGGAGGGGTGAATGATCTTGATCGAAGAACGGATCACGAACGGACAGTTGAGGCTTGACGATCCACGAATCTTCAATCTTGATCACTTGTTGTTGACTGGATGTGAAAGGTGTTGTTCTCCAACCTCACGATCAAGGATTCAGTGTATATATATCGGGGTATTCTCTTTTGGGACGGACTTGGAAGGGTTTAAATAGAAGTCCCTTGACTTGGAGCATAAGAAACCCTAAAATTCCCAATTCTGGGCCGTCGCGTCGATGGAGCGTCGACGGTGCGTCGACCGACGCGTGCCGGTACTCGGCGTCGGTGCTGCCTGGCGCGGCGCGTCGGCTGGGCAGGTGCGTCGACGGTGTGTGTCGACATCGACGCTTCAGCAAGTAGCGTCGACGTGCTGCGTCGACATCGACGCTTCAGCAGGTAGCGTCGACGTTGCGTCGACATAGATGCGTCGACATCGACGCTTCAGCAGGTAACGTCGACGTTGCGTCGACGCTGCGTCGACCGACGCAGGTCATGACTCGCGTCGACGGAGCGTCGACGGTTGCGTCAGTCGACGCGGCTGCGCGCCTGCTTCCGTCTCTTCCTATCTGCTTGCTACTCGTTCACCGGAAAGCTCGTTCTTCATTTCGTGAATATCCGATTATGCGCTGAACTCGTCCGGTTACTTAGCTGTAAAGTGAAAAACCACAAATAATCACTTATTTGCATCAATCTAGATCAAAACACGGTAAAATAAGCTGAGAGTTCAAATATACGAAATAGAGCTTAAACTACCCAACTTATACCAAAAACAATAAGAAAAACAAGTAATAAACCTACTAAAAATAAGGACAAATATGTGCTAATCAACTACCCCACGCTTAATTGGTTTGTCCGTCCTCGAACAAACGATAAATTCAAAGTATAGCAAGAAATGAAAATTAGTCCAAGCAATGAGTCGTGCTATGCTACTTAAATAATTTTGAAAATATAGGTACATGCAATGCAACCTCAAACACTCCACCCGTATTACATTGTTGCTTCAAAATCGAATTCATGCATCCTCACAAAAAGGAAATATAAGGGGTGTACGCTCAAAAGCACTCGAGCATTGCTGCATAGGACGTGTATACGCTCAAATCATACAAATACAAGCACAATAAACAAGCACCAAATATCAATCTCTTTTCAATCGCAAATTAAGTGTGTTGTCGAACAAAGAATCGGAAAGGTCTTTTCGGGTTGTAATGTAAGGCTCTTTGGACGGGTATGGAATATAAGTCGTGTGGGCTAACTCACGATCTAACGTGATCAATAACTCACCAAACCTATTCTAATCAAGAAGCAATACGTTTCACCTCGTTCAAAAATTAAACCTCACTAAACACTCATAACGTAGCCTTTAAACATAGGCTATTTCCCCAACTCGAAACTCTAAACCGACGTGAAGCTCGAACCACATAATCACAATTGAAGCTCATAACCCGCTTCTTACACAACTCATGCCTTCTAATCAGTAGGCTCATAAAATAAAATAAAATAACAGACACAAGCCTTCGTTAACGCGTAGGCAATGACTAACACAATTCACCATCTTCTTATCTCTTTTTTTTTTTTTTTTTATTGAAGGATGGTGATCCTTTATTACAAAAAATTCATAAATCCCTTGTAAAAACTCCAAAACACTAATAACCAATAAAAAATTACGAACCCCTACCCCACGCTTTTAATGGGTTGTAGGGTTCTCTTCGATAAAATCACTCATTGGCTAAAGGCATGGATTATTTGGCTATGATTGGCTCATTCGYAATTTATAGTGGCTACTAATTTGTGAATATGGCCGGAATAGGGATTTTTTTTGTGCCTTATCGTCATTTTCCAAGTCAACTACACACCGCGGTTTCAAAGAGATCTCAAATCAAAGCTCAATCAAGTACTTGCAAAGATGATAAACACTCAGGCTACTCACTGGCGTTTTGCATGAAAAAGTTTTTGAATTGACGCTGTTTTTAAAAGTTTTGTGAAATCAATTGCTTCCAAGTACCATTTTATAATATATAAATAATAATTTGAAAAGAATTATGCACTTATGCACGCTAAAAGACAAAAACTTCAATTCATAAATAGCTAACTTCGACAGGCATGCCATACAAACAAATTTTGGGGTAGAAATAGCCAACACAATCACGTAAAATTCAAAAATTTGCACAATAATCATACTCCTCAACCATCCCCCCCTCTTGAAAAACCGGCAATACCCTGATTGCCATAAATATAAAGAAAAGCAAATCAAACACAGGAAGGGTAAGAGAACGTCCCTGAAATAACTGGTCGAGGCTTGTTCATTGAAGTTGTGCAACTTACGTTCCTAGAACCGCGTGAGTGGAATCGTCCTCAAAAAAAAACAAAATAAAACAAAATAAAATAAATAAGAATAAGCAATAATTAATATATTAGATCGTTGCCACTGCTCCTTAGCAAATRATCGAACGAAACGGCCATTGAAGTGTCCGCACAGGGCAGCCCGATCGCGAAAGGCAGGCGGCGTCGACAAGGCATCGACATAGCGCCGACCGACGCGAATCAGCAGTGCGTCGACTAAGCGTCGATGCTAGCGTCGGTCGACGTGACAGCAGGGCGAGAAAAATGTTACCGTCCGTATTCCAGCGATTGTCCCCTTGTTATAAGTGATAATTAACCATGGACAACTGCACAATATCAGAAAATAAAAACGTCCAATGCAAGAAATATGAAAGAGCAAGGCATACGAGAAATAAAATTTATTTATTGCCAAAACAAAATACGTAGACAGACGAAATTAAACGAAATTGAAACTAAACGAAACAGGATAAGGTGGAAGGACAATTCCACGACTCGATAATGAAAAACATGATAGATAAATAATTGCAAGCCCCTAAAATCTAAGGGAATTTGGGGCCCAAAAGCTCTAACGCGACGATCTTCTCGCTAGCCTCATCCAAGCGTCACTTCCAAAAATCCAAACTCCCCTCGTTCGCTTTGGTCTGCACGTTGAACTCTTCGATGTAGGCCTCCAACTCCTCAATTCGCTGCAAAAGGGCAACCTTTTCCCCATGGAGTGTATGGTTACATTGTAATAAACGTATGCTATCTTGAGTCACCATCGCTATCTCGGCTGCCGCCTCCTTTATCTCGATTATCTCGGCCTCCTCTTCCTTCACCCGCTTGTCCTTCACATCGTTTTCCCCCGCTAAACTCATCATTTCCCACATCATCTCATCGTTTCTTTAAGTCAAGGTGGCAATCGTCTCTCGAGCTAGGAGAAGTGGGTCACGGAGCTCGTCTTTGGTCAAGGTGCGTTCGTCAAGGTCCTCCCTTTTGCTGTGCGAGGTCGTGCTCTATCCCCCTCAAGTGCTGAATGGTGGTCCTTATTTGAAGGTTCATGTACCTCAACCCATCATTGATTGCCTCCTCCCTTCCCAACTGCTGCTTAAAAGCATCGAGTTGGAGGGTATAGTGAACCTCATCTAACTGATAATTTCCGACCAAATCGTTCACCTTCTCGACCTCATCATGCAGCTGGTCCACCTTCTTGTCGTGTTCCTCCCTCAACATCCACCTCTTCTCGTGGTTCTTGGTGTTTCTTGGAACCGGCCTCATGTTGAGGAAAAAGGATTGGGGGCGAAAATAATTAGGGGGAGAGAAAAGATGAAAAGCCTTGAAAATAATGAAATAAAGAGTGGGGGGGGCTAGGTTTATAAAGGTGTCAAAAGACCTTAAAAGTAGGAATCCTAAATTCACTCCAATTCAAGATAAGGGAGAAGATATTTAGTTTCCTTATCTAATTAGAACTCCATTAAGACACAAGATCTTYCTCCCAATCTTGACAAATTTCGTGCAAATAAATCCCTTAAATCCACTCTCCTAATTAGAATAAAACTCCCAAAAATCGCAGCTAAAACTTACCAAAAATTTTCACGCGCACAGGTGGCGTCGACGCCGCGTCGACGCTCCGTCGCGTCGGTCGACGCGCGCGCCCGGCAGCTTCGTTTCCGCGTCATTGCCGCGTCAGTCGACGCGTGCGCCAGGGACGCGTCAACGCCGCGTCGACGCTGCGTCGGTCGACGCGGCCTGCAGGTTGATTTTAGCGATTTTCCTCCTTCAAAATGAATTGGACTTATCCTCTGACCAAATCCTGTTCAAAACTTACAGAAAGTAGAGAAAAAGAAATAAATAAAATAAAAGAAAATTAAAAATAAAGAAAATACAGTAGCTTGGGTTGCCTCCCAAGAAGCGCATCTTTTAACGTCGTTTGCTCGACGCAATTGTTCCGTGATTAAATTGCCAGCGGAGGTGGGTCTCCCCACCGCCCATTCTTCGCGATCTTGATTTGATGACTCTCCGTCACGGTACAACTTCACTCGGTGCCCATTAACTTGAAATGTTGAGTTTCGCTTCTCATCGTAAAGGGTAACAGCGCCAAACTCGTTGATTTCTTTTATCACGAACGGTCCACTCCACTTTGATTTTAGTTTCCCTGGAAAGAGTTTAAACCGTGAGTTAAAGACTAGGGCTAACTTACCGACCTCCAAATGCTTGTTGACGAGTTTCCGGTCATGGTAGACTTTGGTCATCTTCTTTTTCCTCCATGCAGTGTCATAAGACTCGTTTCTTATCTCCTCTAGTTCAGTTAGTTCCAACTTCCTAGTACTGGCCAGCCTCGTCATAATTCATGTTCAATTTCCGAATTGCCCAACCAGCTCGATGTTCTAGCTCAACGGGCAAATGGCAAGCCTTCCCATAGATTAGGCGAAAAGGGCTCATTCCAAGCACTGTCTTGTAGGCTGTTCGGTATGCCCACAGTGCGTCGACAAGTTTGACTGCCCAATCCTTTCGACTCGGCCCGACTGTTTTTCTCGAGAATGGCTTTAAGCTGACGGTTGCTC